>JANPWL010000058.1:0-72210 GCA_027406405.1 Blastocystis sp. subtype 1 | reverse complement strand
AAACAAACAGGCTGCATTCCGTCTTTGAGAACGTATGGAAGGCGTATTTGGGTGAAGAGCAGATTGTTGACTTGCTCTCTTCGGAGTCTGCACGACGGCGTCTTCGTGGAGAATGTCCCACGTGCCGCAGCCTGCTGTGAACGAGCACGTGATGAAGGAGAATGCCGAGGGAGACCCACCACGACGACGAGGAGACAGGGTCGAAGCATGTCCGTGACATGACGGCACAGCATGTCTACAACACGACGGCACAGCATGTCTACAACACGACGGCACAGCATGTCCGCGACACGACGGCACAGCATGTCCGCGACACCGGTAAGGAGGAAGCCGCGCTCAGCCACTGAAGGCTGATCTTCGTGCACCGACCCCTAGCTGCGGCAAGACGAGCATTGCCCGCGACTTCGTGATGGCGCTCTACGGATCCTACGGATTAGGCAACGGCCTTCCATTCTACATGAAGCCCGTGAACCGCTGGTGGGACGGCTACCGCGGACAGCCTGTGGCCAGCCCCGATGATCCCAGTGTGCGACGGTTCCGTGAGCTCGAGCAGGAGGTGAAGGTCTGTGCGGACAGGTACCCCTTCATCGCCGAACTGAAGCGTCACAGCATCCGGCCAACCCCGAATGGCTCGTGATTGCCTCCAACTACCCGCTGGAGGAGCTCACCAATGCTTCCCGCAATCCGACCTTCTACCATGCGCTCTTCAGACGCACCGACGACGGCCGACGGCTCTTCCACTTCACGACCCACTGCTACAAACCGGACACCGTACCCGTCGACGCGGAGACCAGACGACACTACCATCGTCGCCCTCGAGAGGTTCGTCGAGATTGTTGTCAACAGTCACTGATCTGTTTGTTTAACAAGTTTCACAAGCGCGATTCACAGGGAGGAGGAAGAGATGCACTCCCAGGAAATGTACACAGATAGACCACCTATGGCTTATGGAATACACGCGATTTCACACGGATTGGACGCGATCACCACGATCAGCAGCATTCGCGTGGCTCTGCTCCCATTTCAATCTCATCATTAGGTACAACCGATAGAGAAGAATGCAATGCATTGCAATGCATTGCAACGCCAACCAACGCGGTTCATTTGCAAATCCAATCCCCATTGAATTTGTAATGAGCACAGGTCGGTATACGCGAATTTGCACTCGATGGCTTTCTGATCCGCTCTTTCCTCCTCATCCGTCACGCAACGCCTTCGCTATTGCACTCACACACTCTACTATTTACACACAACAACATTCTATTCACAGATTCGCAGAATCATGGGACGGTAGCAATCCCCACTCTACTCCACTCCATTCCACTTTCAAGTACATCAATGAGTACTACAATCTACACAATCATCAGAGGTGCTTAGAGTCACATTTCCGTTCCGAATCGCCAACAGCGCGCTTCACCACTATATCATTTTATCCAACTTGCCATCTACTCTTCATCCTTCCACTCTCATAACCACACCTTCTCTCTTTTCACCTCTTTTTACTTTTCTGGACTTGCGGAAATAGATCTTGGTTAATCCTATGCGGCCGACACCTTTTCCTACCCATTTCTACTCTCCTCCTTTTCATTCCCTTCATCATCACACAGTCCAATCCATCCCTTCTCCATTCACTCGTCTCAAAACAAACACTCCATACCCATTCCAAAACATAGCCTCCCAAACACTCTCCTTCACAACAACCAAGGAAACTGTCTGCGAAGCCTCAGGTTCCATTCTCTACCCACGCGCATACACCCTTCATGACGAAACACGCGTGACGCACCAATCGCCATCCTACGAACCACTACGACGCTCGAATAACTCCAGAAGGACTCCAGAAGGACTCCAGAAGGACTCCAGAAGGACTCCAGAAGGACTCCAGAAGGACTCCAGAAGGACTCCAGAAGGACTCCAGAAGGACTCCAGAAGGACCAGAAGGACTCCAGAAGGACCCAGAAGGACGAGACTACGACACAGAAACCATCTGTTGAATGCGCCTGTGCAATGCACTGCGGTGCTGTACAATGCATGCATTGCACTGCATTGCACTGTAATGCGATGCTGAACAGTGACTGAGATGATAGAAGGCGGTAGACGGGCAGCAACGACGCACCTCGCAACAGCACCAACGGAATCCATGGAATCACGCGCTCGACCACACGAGGCAGCAACGACGGTGACTACAACTGTGGAACAACAAGTGAGTGATAACAGAGTGACGGGACACCACGCGTGGGACAGAGTGTGTGTGAACAGCGTGGCGGCCAAACTCAACCAACAGATAGAATAGGAATGCGCGCAGGGCGAGTCGAGTAGAGTCGAGCAGCCGAGCAGTAGAGCAGAATGCAGACATCGCTGAGTCCAGCGAGGTCAAGACGAGTGGACCCGAACGGGGTGCCGAACGGGGTGCCGAACGGGGTGCCGAACGGGGTGCCGAACGGGGTGCCGAACGGGGTGCCGAACGGAGTCGAATCAAGAAGAGCGGAGTGTGGAGTCGAACAGTCGAACAGAAATGAAACAGTGCCTCGTGGAGCCGAGTGACAGGACAGCGACGACTTGAGTAGACGGACGAGTGATGTACGACCCACGGACCAGTGACCACGACTCGAGTAGCCAGATCAGCCACGGATCAGCGACGGACCAGCGACAGACCAACGGAGAGGTACAGGCAGACGAGCGATGGAGGAGCAGACAAACCAGCGACGGGCCAGTGACCACGACTCCAGTAGACGGACCAGCGACGGACGAGCAGACAGACGAATGACAGGAAAGCAACGGACGAGCAGACAGAGCAGTGATGGACCAGTGATGGACCAGTGATGGACCAGTGATGGACCAGTGATGGACCAGTGATGGACCAGTGATGGATCAACAATGGACCAGTGATGGATCAACAATGGACCAGCGACAGACGAACAGCGGAGCAACGACAGAGCAGCGATGGACGAGCCGATGGACGAGCGACCCTGATCCGAACAGATGGACGAGTGACGGACGAACCACGGATCAGCAGCGTATGAGCAGACGGGGTAGTGAATGACCAGCGACCATGACTCGAGCAGACGGACCAACGACCACGACTCGAGCAGACAAGTCAGCGATGGACCAGCGGCAGACGAGCAGACAAGTCAGTGATGCACAAACAGGCAGACGAGCGATGCATCAGCGGCAGAGCAACAGGCAGAGCAACAGGCAGAGCAACAGGCAGATCGACGGCCATGGCCAACGACGGACGAGCAACAGACCAGACCAACGAGCAGTGACAGACCAGTGACAGACCAGTGACAGACCAGCAGAAAGAGGAACAGGCAGACGAGCGATGCACGATCAGCGACCCTGACCAGCGACCATGACTCGAGCAGAAAGACCAACGGTAGACCAGTGGTAGACCAGTGGTAGACCAGCGATCACGACTCGAGCAGACAGACGAACGACCACGGCTCGAGCAGACGGATCAGTGATGCACAAACAGGCAGACCCTAACATCAGCGACAAATGAGTCGAGCAGACAGACCAGTGACAGACCAGTGACAGACCAGTGACAGACCAGTGACAGACCAGTGACAGACCAGTGACAGACCAGTGACAAACCAGCAATGGACGAGTAGACGGGCCAGCGACAGACGAGATGATGGACGACCGACCATGAGTCGAGCAGACGGACGAGTGACAGGAAAGCGACAGGCCAGTGAAGGACAAGCAGACAGACCAACGATACGTCAATGACGGGCCAGAGGCAGACGAGCAGACAGGTCAGCGACACACCAACGATGCACGAGTGACAGACCAACAGTAGAGCAAGTCAGTGACCACGAGTCAGGTATACAGACGAGCGACCATGACCCGAACAGATGGACGAGTAACGAGCAGCAGAACAGCAACGGACCAGCAGAAAGAGGAACAGGCGGACGAACGATGCACGACCCGAGCAGACGGACCAACGACCACGACCCGAGCAGACGGACCAACGACCACGACCCGAGCAGACAAAGCAGTGATGGACAAACAGACGGATGAGTGAAGGACCAGCGGCCATGACCCAAGCAGATAGACGAGCCGATGGGCCAGCGACCCTGACCCGAACAGATGGACGAGTGACGAACCACGGATCAGCAGCGTATGAGCAGACAAAGTAGTGACGGCACCAGTGACCATGACTCGAACAGAGAAACCAGCAACAGACAAGCCAGGGACGAGCAAGCAGAAGGACGAACAGACGGGCCAGCCACGGACGAGCCACGAACCAGTGACCACGACCCGAGCGGACAGACCAGTGACATACGAGTGACAGGAAAGCAACGGCCAAGCAGACAGAGCAACGGCAGAGCAACAGGCGGACGAGCGATGAACGAACAGCAGACGAGCGACGGACCGGTGAAAGACAAGCGGCAGAGCAACGATGGGCGATCAGACAAAGAAGCAACAGAGCAGTGACGGACCAGTGACAGGACGAGCGATGGACCAGCGACCCTGACCCGAGCAGACCAACAGTAGAGCAACGGCAGAGCAGCAACGGGCCAGTGACCATGAGTCGAGAAGACAGAACAGCGACGGGCCAGCAATCATGACTCGAACAGACGGGACCAACAACCTTTACTCCACCAGATGAACGGCACGCTCTCACACCATACCCACACACTCCAATCACCACAGGAACGGAACCGCCACGCAAGCTCCAACTTCCTCGCATCACAACCACGCACCGATCAAGTCCATCTAGTTCCACGCACGCCCAAGCCTCGCGAAGCCTCGCAGACAGCAGTGCCGAACCATCAGCAACAGACATACGCGCAACCCTCCACAAGCACAAGCACATAGTGCCCATCCCATTCAAACCCAGGAACAAACCAGTGGAGCAAGGCGGGCAAGGCGCTTAACCGAAACACTCTCTAAACAGCAATCTGAATAGCGCTCTGTTCTATACGTTACCCCTAACAACCAAAACCAACCAAGATAGGAGCCAATGAACAGCACCCAGGTACATTACCAACGGTGTAGGAGAGGAACCCAAAACACAGGGGATTCTATCTGTAATACCTCAGCACATCACCAACCGGAAGCATTACACCTCGGGATGCCGCAAGTGCGATGTCTTCACAAACCCTACAAATCCAGTTCCTCTACTCATGAATCACAAAGGGAACGAATTACAGTACAAAAGCCGCGAGACCAAGAGGGAAGCAAGGCAATGAATGGCGGGAAAGAGAGGTGTTGATTCACTGCAGAGATTGCGTGTGCACTTTGCGTTCTGGGACTCCCCCATCCTCTCCAATTCGCATTCTTCCGTTTGGTGTTGCTGCTGCACTGCTCTGCACCCTAGTTGCTTGAAGGGATCCATTCGAGACGATTTGATAACATGTGAACGGCGATTCCAATTGGCATGTGAAAGCAAACAGGAAGGAATACATGGACGCAGTACCGAGGGAATATAGACAGGATGAACCCACATCAGCAGCGAAATCAGCGAGATAGTCAGCGAGACGGCGCATCTCAACAGTGAGACCGCGCAACTCCACAGGATGGTCAGCGAGACGGGCACCTCCATAGTACGGTCAGCGAGACGGCACACCTCAGCAGCACGGCCAGCGACATGGCGAATCTCAACACGATGATCAGCGACATGGCGAATCTCAGCACGGTGATCAGCGACATGGAGAATCTCAGCACGGTGATCAGGGAGATGGCACACCTCAGCAGGGAGACGGTGCACCTCCGCAGGGAGACGGCGCAACTCCACAGAATGATCAGCGACATGGCGCACCTCCACAGGATGAGCAGGGAGACGGTGCACCTCTTCAGCGACATGGCACACCTCAGCAGGATGGTCAACGAGATGGCGCGACTCCACAGGATGGTTAGCGAGACGACTCTGCCATCGTCGCTTCGAGAGGCTTGTGGAGATTGCTGTCAACACCAATTACTCTGCTTTACAAGGTTTGCAGCTTTCACAAGCGTGATTCGCAGGCAGGAGGAGGAGATGCACTTTCAGGAAATGCACACAGATAGACCACCTATTGCTGATGGAGTAGACGCGAGTATACACGGATTCGACGCGATCACCACGATCAACAGCATTCGCGTGGCTCTCCTCCCATTTCAATCTCTCTATCATTCACAAGAGATACAACGCATTGCAACGCCAACCAACGCGCTACAAACTCCCACTCCAATCTCCATTGAATCGGCCATGAACACAGGTCGGTATACGCGAATTCACACTCGACAGCACTCGGATCCGCTCTTTCCTCCTCATCCCTCACGCAACGCCTTCGCTATTGCATTCACACACTCTAGTATTTACACACAACAAGATTCCATTCACAGATTCGCAGCATCCTGTGACGGCAACAATCTCCACTCTACTCCACTCCATCCCACTTTCAACTTCATCCATGGGTACTATACTCTACACACTCATCAGGGATGCTTAGAGTCACACGTCCGTTCCGCATCACCAACAGAGCGCTTCAACACTACATCTCTCCATCCACATCGCCATCTATTCATTAGCACTACACTCCAACCATTCACTTTCATTCACTTCTCCCTTCTAAACCACTTTCTGGGCTTGGGCTGGGGCTGACAATCACAGACGTATATGGGCTAAACCGATCGGTCCGACACAATGCCTCGACAATTCTCCTCTCCTCCCCTTTTTCGTTCCCTTCCACTTCTATTCCCATTTGGTACTTCATAGCTAGCCCATTGGCACTCTCCCTCACGCCTCTTCTCTCCATTCCTTTCGCTTTCCTTTCTTCCAACAAACAACCATTCCTGTACATACCAACACCTCTCCCTATCCACATCTTCTTCTCCCTCTTCCTCCAACAGGCATCTTCGCAGCTGTCTTCTTCTCACTGCCACCACTGGCAGCCATCGTTGTATGCCTTCACGACTCCATCTTCTGCATCACCAAGCAGCACCAAAAGAGCACCGGCACTCTCCTCGCCAGCAACGCCAGTGACGTCAGTGACGCCAGCAACGCCAAGGCGCTCAACCCTCAACCTCAACGGCAAGTCCTGGAATCGCTGCTACCTCGATGCATGCTACCACCATCCCGAACTCGCGCGCGGCTTCAGCGTCCTCCTCCGCATGCGCACGTACACTTGGATGCCACTTGGATGCCACTTGGATGCCACTTGGATGCCACTTGGATGCCACTTGGATGCCACTTGGATGCCACTTGGATGCCACTTGGATGCCACTTGGATGCTGCCCAACCACCTCTGGACCGGTAAGGAGAACCTCGCCTGGAAGTGCCCCTCCTGCCGGGACGACGGCAAGGGGACCATCGAGCACCACACCCTCTTCTGCCCCGCCTACCACGCCGAGCGGCAGGTCATGCTAACCACCATCGCCGCCGCGGAGGGAATCAAGGAGAAGCTCCTCCAGCAGGCGCAAGCACTGCAAGCACTGCAAGCACTGTGAGAGCACGATGGCCCCACAGGAAGCACGGCTACTACACCCCACCCTCGAGGAACAATACTGCGCTCTCAAGACGCTCTCCACCACCGCGCCTCCTCTCATGGACAGCGTGCGCTCCCCACATGCCAACCAGACCGCCGCCATGCTCCACATCTATCTTCGACCAACTCTTCTTCACCATCGCCGGCAACGAAACGGAGAGGGTGGGTGATTTGAAGAGGGAGAGGGAACGGATGATGACGGCCACCACGGCGCTGGCCACCTTTCTGCAGAACACCAGCAACAAGAGACACCACTTCGTCACCACCTGGCTGCAGGAACTGCGAATGAGGAAGAAGATGCGAGTGGAAGAGTGGGGAGTGTTGATTTGAGAGGCGTTTGTTGGAAAGGACACGCACTGAAGATGCACAACAGCTGAATTGCTGGTGAATTGCAGAGGCACAGCACATGCACAGCAATTGCACAGAAACATGCGGAAGACAAGCACCAGGAAAGGAACAACGCGAACAACCAACAACACACGGACAGACTCGAAGTGCAAGATAGGAACGGAAAACACACACTCCTCACCCAACACAACAGAGAGACAGCGCAGTCCTCGCACACAACCACGAACGAAACACAGAGTGAACGGCGAAGCGATGCAGAAGAGGAATCAATTATGCAATGCATGCCCATTTCAAATCCATTACAGGAAGGGAGACAACAGCGATTCCCACTCCCTGCTCTCCATTCCATGCAGAACCAATCGCAATCTCCATAAACACTTAGTAGATATGCACTGGACAGACAACTCGTTCGAGGAACGAAACGGAGAGGCAGAGGCATAAACACGCATTCTAGCATTCAATTCTGCTTTTTGAAGTCGATACCATTGCAGATCCCATTCTGGCAGACGAGAGGCAAGCACATTCTGACCAGTCCACCCACCATCACTTCCTTCCTCCAATTTCCATTTCTCTGCCTCCTCCTAATCCCATTTCTTCCACACATTTCATTGTCACCTCCTACACTCCATTCCATTCTTTCCATTCCACCTCCATTCCGATTTGATGTTTGATGTCCAATCCATTTCTGCCCTCTCTCCAACCCAGCGTGATCATCAGTCTCCAGTCACTTCTTTGCAACAAACAATCATTCCACACTATTACACTCATTCTGCTAACCTCATTCCACACTCTCGCTTCTCTCTCCATTACACTGACATCCAACAACTCTCGCCATTCTCCTCTTCATTATGTTTCACATAGGCTGTCCTTCTCATTCCTGCTCTCCGTTCCATAGGCGGGGGTGCATCGCCAGATACTCTTCAACAATCTAGTAACCACTTCTACACACGCCTCTCATTCCATTCGTCGTTTCTCATTCGAGACTGAGCGTCTTGTCTCGCCATCCTTCTCAATCGCGATCTGTCTCTGCGTATTGCACGGCACTGCACGGCACTGCACGGCACAGCACGGCACAGCACGGCACAGCACAGCACTGCACGGCACAGCACGGCACAGCACGGCACTGCACGGCACAGCACGGCACTGCACGGCACAGCACAGCACTGCACGGCACAGCACGGCACTGCACGGCACAGCACGGCACTGCACGGCACAGCACGGCACTGCACGGCACAGCACAGCACTGCACGGCACAGCACGGCACTGCACGGCACAGCACGGCACTGCACGGCACAGCACGGCACAGCACGGCACAGCACGGCACAGCACAGCGCCACAAGACTCCATCACCCATGCTGCCTCTCATTCCATCGAACCACCCAGTGAACAACCCTCATGACTAACAAGGACCCAACAGCAATCCACACCGAAATCGAAGGACCCTGACGCCAAGAGGGAGGCACGGAACATCACAGTTAGCGACACGGCGCACCTCAGCAGCAAGACGGAGAACCTCAGCAGCAAGACGGCGCACCTCCACAGGATGGTCAGCAAGACGGCGCACCTCCACAGCACCTTCACAGGATGACCAACGAGATGATACGCCTCCACAGAGTGGTCAGCGGAATGGGGCACCCCCACAGCACAGTCAGCGAGACGGTGCATCTCCACAGGATGGTCAGTGAGACAGCGCATCTCCACAAGAAGGGCGAGGAGACAGAGCACCTCCACAGCACGGTCAGCGGAATGGGGCACCTCCACAGGATGACCAGTGACATGGCGTGACTGCATAACGTGGCCAGTGAGATGGAGCACCTCCACAGCAGTCAGCGCGGCGCGATTTCAACAGGACGGCCAGAGAGACGGCGCATCTCAGCAGCACAGTCAGCGCGGCACACCTCAGAAGAGAGACAGCGCACCTCAACAGGATGACCAGCGACACGGCACACCTCAGCCGGCAACATAGCGCACCTCCACAACCACACACTCACGCGATTTGCATAACACCAGCAGATCCCTTCCACTAATCAAGCACCCTCTCGCTCTCCATCCTCCCAACCGACAATCAACACCGACAAGGAACACAGGCTCTGCTTTACCCATCGCAGAACGCGCATTCTCCATCTCACGCGAATCCCAATAAGAGTCCCCAACACATGCATTCCCCGTCCATAGAACACCCGGAAACGAATACCACGCGATTCCAACAACCTCGAGTCCACAAACGCATCTGCCCATAACCAGCATTCTAATCATCAATATCCTCAACCAATGAAACCTTCAACGATGGGATAGACAGGGACTGGAGCGGATTCCATGTCTTAACACGTTTCTTCAATTCCGTTATGCGCGTTCAACACCCCTCACTCCACAATTGTTAATCCTCAACACCAAACAGGACTAGCAACACTTCCACCAACCAACGCCTCTAGCTCCTCTTCTACACAATTATCGCAATGCTCCTATCCAACCCATTCCGATTCCGTTTCTTCTCCTTCCATCCAACTCTTTTCTGTCCATCAGCCTAACCCAACTCTTACACCCTCTCTATAACAAACACTCTCCTCATAAACCATTCACATCTACAACCATTCAACGCCAATTGCTCGCAATCGCGCATCACTCCCTCTCTTCACTTCCCAATACCCTTCCACACAGCCGTCTGTCTTCACTCAGCAGCCACAAACCTCCAACCCAGCAACCATCCTTCTTCAATCGGCAATCACGCACCTTCAACCTCTAAACCCCTTGCCATCCCATCATGCATTCATAACCATCCTCTCGAATCCATTCCGCAATAACCCTCACTCGAATGCACTCCACACGCACCCTATTCCACTCGCATCCATCCCAAACCCTCTAATATCTCATTTCCTCTCCATACAAACCAACATCCCAAATCGCGTTCTCTCATCACCCTAGGCATGGAGACAAACTATCGCCAATTTCAATCTTCTCCCCATGCATTTCAATACCCATCTACAATCCATCCCGCATACTCCTGTCCTCCATACCCTTCTCGAACCGCAACAATCCACTCTTCAATCCAGCCACTCTTCCATTCCATCACCCATCCTCTTCTCATCCAGTCTACAATTCCACTCACACAAACACACCTACTCCCCAATTACCGACTCTACACGTCTTCTCTACATTCCATCCAATTCACATCACCTTCTCTTCATCCATTCAACACTCCGCTTCACATACACCAACGCAGTCTCTCCATTCGCTCTTCATCTGCATTCAGTCCCTTTCCTAACCGCCATCCATCTATTCATTCAACAAACAATCCAATGCACCTACTAGCCATCCTTTTCAAATACCCTTATGAAGGCCTTCAACACTTTTCCCCCTATGCCAAACTCATTTTTCACCAACAACCCATTTTCGAACCACATGCTAGACACACTCCAACCATTCCATACACGGCCTCTTACCCCTCCTTCTTCTCTCCATTCACACAATCACTCCAATCCACACACCACTCCTCCACTCTTCTTCTCACATCCTCTGCTCTCCATCAACACACTTTCAACCGCCATAGGCTCACTCTCGTTTTCAACAAACAACCCAATTCTATGCTCATTCACATCCTCCATCCCCTCCACATCCATTCCACCCTTCACATGCAACACTTGCTCATTCCAGTCATCAACGAATTCCAACACATAACCCAATGCACTGACATCGTCTCAGTCCTCTGAACTCATCCCCAATACCATCCCTTCCCAAAACACTCCCATCACGATCACGGTCAGGAGGAGGCATTGGACACTCTCCCACTCCCAATCGATAGAAGAAGGAATATAGAATCGAATGGGCCAAAGTGCCCAAAACGCGTTTCCATGAATGTACATGTGCCATTTTGCGATTCTGGCCATTCTGGGCTTTTCACACCATCATCATGGGGAACAGCAAAGACGCCCGTACAACACACTCTGAGCGCTATGCGACCCCTCCTCGTCGACATTCCATGAGGCAGGCTCTTCATCTCGTCTTCATAGCAGATGCACTCTCCACGTCGTCTTCACAGTGCAAGTGCACACTAGAGAGCAGTTGATGAGCAGATGCACTCTCCATCTCGTCTTCATGGCACGCACGTCGTCTCCACACCACGCACTCTCTCCACATAACAACACACGAAGCAGTCAGCACGGCATGACACGCACTCATGAGATGGAAGAGAGCGACACAGCATGACACACACTCATGAGATGGAAGAGAGCGACACAGCATGACACACACTCATGAGATGGAAGAGAGCGACACAGCATGACACACACTCATGAGATGGAAGAGAGCAACACCCAGGAGTCACTCATGGACACCAATCTCGCACGGAGAAGAGGATACAGCAGCACGGATGGAGATAGCATAGCGAACAGCACTCTGGATTCATCATCCACTCCACCCAGCTCAGTGAAATCGGCAATCACTCCCTCCTTCTCATAACAACCGCACAGAACGCACAGAATCAACCCTTCCTTCAACACAGAACAGCAGCAGAGACATACCCGTATCCCTTCCACAACACACCCTTCAAACAGCCCATAGAACACGCGGTGCAGCAAGCAGGACAGTCCTATATGCAGCACGATATCGATGGCCACACAACAGAGAAGATCAACACCAACACCCATTCTTGCCCTCGGGAATAGCCTACACAACTCCCTTCACATGAACATTCACAACCCTAATCACACAAACGACCAGCACAGACATAACCCTGCATTCACATCCCACCATCCTCAAAACACGCACAACCTCTTCTCACACATACACCATTCCACCATTTCAAAATCAGCAACATTGGACACAACTCGGAATAGACGAGTGAAAACGAGAGTCTCTTTCCCCCATCCCAAAAACGATTTCTTCATCCTCACACTTTTCTCTCGTTTCATCACCAAATCATTCCATATCCCACACCCATTCCATAGAGAAAGTGAAAGGGTGGGTAGAGGGAGTGAGTTGGAATGGAGGAATGGAGAGTGGGACTGAATTGAGTGTACTGTCATACACAGCATGGAATAGATAGAATGAGCAGAGGAGGGGTTGCATTGGCTAATCATCGCTTTGGCGAAGATGAGAATAGAATGAGAGAGAGGATGAAATGAAATAGAGACTGGTAAAAGGAGAGATCGAGATAGTGTATGTGGTTGGAGAAAGAGCGATAAGAAGAGGAGCGAGAATCGATCGATCGATTTGCCCCTGTTCAGAATCGCGTTTGGGGTGACCTCTCCGTTTTCGCTGTAATGTGGCCCAATGAGTTTGTGTGAGTGATAGAGTGTGTTAGTGATGGAATTGACGTAGATCGTGTGATGAAGGGGTGAGTGTGATTGTGTGAGAAACAAAGAATGGATAAGGAAAGGAAACCAATGAAAGTGGAATGAGAGCGGTAGAAGTCGTTGTGGAGCCGAAATGAGAATGAACCCCATACCAACCACAATTCGTTCAATTCCGCATAGCAGACATCGCACAGATATCAGGATGCACGCGCTGTCAAAGGATAGGACTCGATGACAACACGCTGTTGAATTACCACCATCCTGTCCATCACCGACACAAGAACGCACCAGTCATCAACACAGAACTCTCATTGCAACCACGAACCAACCCATCTCGCCGAACGCCCTTCTCAATACTCCATTCTCTTCCATCCAGTCCATTCAACCCTAAACCATTCAATAATCGCCTCATTCAAGCTGGCTGGGGATCTAGACTCGCCACGCTTCCTCCCCTCATTTATGAACTCAACTCGCCAAATACAACACTGTGGTAATACAGGAACGCATTCTCACAACAGATCACTGGCGCAGAACTCCAACACGAACATCTCTGGCTTCCAATGCAATCGAATCGTCTATCTTCGCTTCAACAATACTTCCTCTCACTTGACTTCCTCCAGATCGGAAGGAATCCAGTTTGGGTTTAATCACATTCAATTCGGTCCAATTCGCAATCAACCGTCCCGATTCTTCTTCAGAGACCAACAGCTCCACACATGCACCCCGGAATGGGAAATAGCACAGACAAATCAGCACAATAGAACACTTCAAACAAGAATCCATTCGCATATCCAGCCTCCGAAAGCCACGCTTCGCGATCACCCGCCACACCCTCAAATCCTTCCATTCTAGCACCTACAGAATACTCTTGAACCAACAAACAAATACTCCCAATACCATCCCAATCGAGCAATCGCTCTCGATTTCCTCAGAATACAATTATGTCAGTAAAAGATAGGACGCATATAAGCAGTATGCTCCTATCCTTTCAAGACGTGCAACCGGAGAGGGATCAGCAAGAGAATTGCCTCGATTCACTCGCCCCGCCGCAAACTGTGCCTAGGAAGCGTCCGCCCTCCGTGTACCACGAAGATGCACTTCATCCACATTATGCACTTCGTGAAGAGCAAACTCGTCCGATTCCTAGACGCCGTGAAAAGGAATTGGAGAAACCCAAATCCAAGGTGCCTGTGCGTGGAAAGGCAGGTCGCCAAGGAGGGAAGAGTCATGAGCGAGGTGGAAAGCATCTTCGTGTGTATGGATTCTGTGGGCCCATCCGCGAGGTGTATGCGATTGTCAGGAGAGCGTCTCCTCTGACGACCGCCAGAGCAGCGAAGGTCGAGCTCCTTCAGAAGCATAGAAGGAACCCCGTCTACACCATCCAGGGTCCTGGTGTGACGGAAGACGGCTTCGTGACGAGTCTGCGCGAGCTCTTTTCCCCTGTCGCTGTTGCTCCTGCTGTTGCTCCTGCTGTTGCTGCTGTTGCTGCTGCTCCTGCTACAAGTACCCGCCCGACCAGACAACGTGGATACCAAGCTGGGAAGGGACGGAACACCAGTCCGATGCCAAAGAGAAGGAGGGGCGCAACTCCCGCAACCCCGTTACTCCTCCTCATCCTACTCCACAACAACCCGCTACTACCCAAAACTCACCACCAGCAAGAAGGCAACACCCAACAACCACCCAGTGCAAACAACCCGTCCAAGTCGTTATTGCGAACGATTCCTGGGGCGTGAACACGGGCATGCACACTGCGCGCAAGAAGGAGAAGGTCAAGTGGAGAGTGGCCACCCTCAACGTCAACTCCATCGCGCAGAAGGCGGAGAGCGTCCGGAAGCTCTGCCTCGACAACAACATCGACGTCTGCGCGCTCCAGGAAACACGCGCCTTCCCTGAGCCCGACCCCTTCCTCGACTCGGAGTACAGCGTCGTGAAGATGTGCCCTCCACAGATGGAGCGGGGAACGCTCGGCATCGCCATGCTCATCAAGAAGCCCCTGCTCTGGGAGGTGCTCCCATACTCCACCTACAACGACCTCTGGGTGCTCGTCAGCAACAAGACCACCTCCGTCATCTTCGTCTGTGTCTATGTCCCCTGCTGCGACAATCTCATGGCGCTACGAGTCAAGAACGGCATCCTCAACAAGCTCAACAAGCTCAGCAAGCGCAGCAATCAGGCGCCTGTCGTCCTCATGGGAGACTTCAACCAGCCTCCCACCAATGTCACGACCTGGTTCCATCAGCGGAAGGTCAATCTCCTGTGGGTGCCCCACAAGGGAGACGCGATCACGCACAAGGGGGGCAGTCAGAGCAAGGGCTCCACCCTGGACTACATCCTCGTTCCCGAGAAGGGCGTGCACTACGAGCAGGCCATCGTTCACATGGGCCGGAATGAAACCCTGTCGGACCACTTCTTCGTCTGCGCGTCGCTCTGGCTGAAGAAGGAGAGCGAGCCTGCTCCAGAACGACCCCGCGTCAATCGTGAGAAGGTGCTGGAGGACTTCTCTGCAGTTACCGATGACCCTCGCTTCCATCCCTCCACCTGCGCCAACACCTCCGTCGAGAAGTTCACTGAAGACCTGCTGGACGCCATCACGGAGGAGGGCTTCCTCCTGAAGAAGCGCGAGCTGTTCAAGCGCAAGATGCGCGTCTTCAACCACCGCGAGGCAACCCTTCTCGCAAAACGACGCACCATCCTCCAACAGCGAAGACAGGGAGGGGAGAAGACGGAGAGGGACCAGACGGTGCTGAAGAAGTGTCGCCAGCTGCTGCGAAGAGTCACCCACAACCATCGCTTCTCCTTCGCGAGACAACTGGTGCGCACCAGCAAGCGAAAGCCGGCTGTCTTCTGGAGACACATCGATCAACGCATCGCAAGCCCATCATCATTCGGGACCCGTGCACTGGCCAAATCGTCACCCAGCCGAGACAGGTGGTGGGGGTGTGGAAGAGACACTACACGAACGTTGTCTCCGATGCAAGTGGGCGGAGCAAGAACAGACAGTACTGGGAGACGATCCCTCTGACCCCCAACCCGAACAGCAAGCTGAAGGACAGCGAGGAATGGGACAGTGAGATCACCGAGTTTGAGGTGGAGGGCGTGGTGAAGGCGATGGGCAACGGGAAGAGCACGGGCGATGACTGCATTCCTGTGGAGGTCTACAAGAAGCTGCTGCGCAACCGCAATAAAACCCTCACCTGCCACATCAACCAGCTGTTCGACGGACACATCCCCGAGAGCTTCATGACCTCGCAAGTCATCTCGCTGCACAAGAAGGGCGATCCGATGGACGTGGACAACTACAGAGGCATCAGTCTGATGAACGTCATCCTCAAGATCGCCTGTGCCGTGGTGGCCAACCGCATCACCCATGAGGTGGAGACCGACCATCTTCTCACGCCCGCACAGGCCGGCTTCCGTCCCAACATGCAGTGCACGGGACATGTGTCCGCCCTGCTGGAGACGATCAACCGCATCCAGAGCAACCTGACCGGAACGGGTCGGAAGTGGTTCCACGAGGGAGAGCACGCGTGGGTGTGCTTCGTGGACTTCAAGAAGGCCTACGACTCAGTCCCTCACGAGGCGCTGCTCTACAACATGCGCACGATGGGCATCGGCGGGAAGGTCTACGCCTTCATCGAGAAGCTCTACGCCCACTCCGCCATTGTCGTCGATGTCAACGGCTACACCTCCGAGCCCATTCCTCTGGAGCGTGGGTTGCGTCACATCCAGTTCTTCATCTTCATAAACACATCCTCTTCTCCCTCTTCATCAACGACATCCTCCCCGAGTTCACTGAAAGGGAGCCATGGGAACCTCCCTGCCCCCACTTCCTCTTCGCGGATGACCTGTGCATCGTGGGGAGGAGTGCGGAGGAGCTGCAGCGATGGATGGACAAGGTGACAGAGTGGGCGAACACGTGGGGCATGACCGTCGGACCGGCCAAGTGCGGTGTGATGGTGGTTCCACGCATCGACGCCATGCTGGAGAACCCCTCTCCGAAGAAGTCGAAGAATCACACTACGCAATGCCTGATAGTGTTTGTGCCGGAGGGACAGAGCAGAAGGCATGAGCCCGTGTAAGGCAAACATGGGGGTTTTCGTACGCGCTAACTCGTGTACGAGGCGTACAGGCGAAGGGTACGGGCCCTTAAGGGAGAGGCTCTGGGGTTTTTCGTTATTTCTTTGTTTGTTAGACGAGGACTACCAGTCTGACGGGTACTGTATGCTCCAGCAGGCGTCAGGGAAAGCATACTTCGATGGTTATGAGGGGGAGAGTGTGGTGTGGTTTGATGAGTTTGGGGGATCCCTATTCCCCTTCTCAATATTCCTCGCCATCGTATCCGAGTGGGGAACAAGAGTCGAGACCAAGGGAAGCAGTGTCGTGTTCCACCCCAAGAAGATCCTCATCTCCACCACCAGATGGCCTTGTGAGTGGTGGCCTGAGTCCAGACACTTCAATAAGGATCCCTTTCAGCTTTACCGAAGAATTACCAGACTGTACAAGTTGGAACGACCTAGACAACTGGACGATGGATCCATGGAATACCCCGAACCTGAACTGATCACCGACAAGACCAAGCCCTACTGGAACAACAACTACTCTGAGGAGTATTGAACCTAACACCTCCGGTGGCTTTATTTGTTACAAACACCCTACAATAGCTTCTTAGCATACTTAAGACCAGTCGAAAGTGCATAACGAGCCTTCTCATTAGCAAATGTAGGCCAAACACGAGGATCAGAGTTCTGAAGACCTCTAGACTTCTCCCAAGGGCTCATACCTCGCCATACATTAGCAGGCAAACGCTTAGTCCACCAATTAGCCTCACGAGAGGACTTATCAAGCCACTGATAGGCATTGTAAGCATCTAGAGCAACCTCACCAAGCTTGACACCAGCCTTGAGAGCATCACGCATAGTAGGACGAGGGCGTGGATCATCAGGTGAGCGCAGATACTTACTATAGACAGTTTGTGGACGGCGATACTTGGGATCACGATCATAATTGACGGCTAAAGGCGTATACTACAAACAAGGTTAGAAAGAAGGATCATTAGACTGCAAGCCACGAAGCTTGATATCAATGACAAGATGAGCTCTAATGCCATAGGCCTCAAATAGATCCTGCGGATCACTAGTACCAAAATCCTCAGTCACACGATGTGCCGTATCAACCAAACGAACAATAGGTCCAGTCCACCAATGAGCATAGCCAGATTGAATGACATTCCATGAAGGCAGATAGGAACGCACAAACTTAGAGTTCTGAGCATAGTTCGTGATCATATTAGCAACATCATCAGTGGGATTCGTAGACGTCTTATCAATAAAGTTGGTAAAGCACTCCTTGATATCAGCATGTCGGGGGCGCCAAGAGATAGTCACAGGTTGCTGGGCGGTTAACATCTTACGATGCCAACCAGTGCCCTTAGCACTGTGAGCCGATATAGTACAAGAACGCGCCATATCCTCCATGTTCCACAGCCAGTTCCATCCATAGAAGCCAGCTTCACCAATTTCAGGGAGAGTCGTGCCCTTGAAAGCATAACGCTTAGTAGAGAACGAATCAGAAGTAGGAACGCGAGGTAGGTGATTCCATTCAACATAAAGACGGCGATTAGAGTCTTGAGGAGAGGATCCATTGTACTCCGGGACAGTGAGAGTGATACTGATACGGGAAATGCGGTACTCCTTGTAGACCTGCCATAGCATAACGACATCGCCATGATTATAGACATCTTTGATGTTCACAGCATTGGGCAAGTCACGGATGCGGAAGGTCCACTTGTCAGTATCCTTCTGAACAGATGGATGGGGGATGGTGGGAGTACGGAAGCCCTCCTCGGTCCAATCACCAGTATAGGTGGTAAGACCAGGGCAAGACATCCACTGAGGGAAGATCTGAAGACCCCACGTGCGGAAGGAATCATCCTGCACACCAAGGTCCTCTTCGCAGCGATCATCATTGATCAACGAGCAGCAATTGAGATTGTAGTCCTTAACAACACTTACTTTTTGTGTACGTCCACGTCTAGCACGACGCACCCTACGTCTGAAACGCGTCCGACGACGCATTCTTCGACGAAGACGGCGACCACTCCTACGAAAACGACGATAGCGGCGAGAATAGCGAGCCATTCCATAACAAAGTAATGAAAATTATTTTAACTGAGGGCTGAGACTGAAGTCGCCAAAGGGTTATAGTCTTGGGCTTTGGCTCCTTCAGTCCATAGAGGGGTGGGGGCAGCGCACAGATTCAAATGCCCGCCTTCGCCTATGGCTTGAGGGCGGCATTTTCATCAAATGCTAGCGATTTTAGGATTAACTGACTTTCGGACAATCGTCGTGTTAGTTTGAATTTATACTTGATCCAAATAATGGGAGTGCAATGGTAAGGATAGTCAGTTCATTTTTTCATAAAAAGTTTATTATGAGAAACCAAGAAGCCCAAGATCCCTTCATTAAGAATATCTGTTTCACCTGGTACGCTGTAGATCAGTTTGAAGCGTTCTTCCAGAAAGATCTGGCAAGACTCGGGGTCCAGTACGTTATCATGGGAAGAGAGCGTGGTGAGCGTAATGGAAGACTGCACCTCCAGGGCTACATGGAGCTGGTGAAGGCCAAGAGGTTCAGTACCGTGAAGAAGAAGATCTTCGATGATGAGCATGTCCATCTCGAGGAAAGAGAAGCATCCCAGAAGTTTGCCATCGAGTACTGTAAGAAGGACAGAGACTGGAAGGATTGGGGTACCCCGTTTGTGAGCAAGCAGGGGCAACGCACGGACTGGAAGGAGATCCAGAGACGTATCATGGAGGGTGCAACCGAGTTCGACATCATGTGCGAATTCCCTGCACAATACGGAACCTGTTCAACTGGCATACGTAGGATGATTATGTTGCGTGATAAGGAAAGGGCCAAACACGCAGATCCCTACATGCCAGAGGTCATCGTGTACTGTGGACCAGCCGGGACTGGAAAGACGTACCGATGCGCCACCGATGAAGACTACCAGTCTGACGGGTACTGTATGCTGCAGCAGGCGTCAGGGAAGGCGTATTTCGATGGTTATGAGGGGGAGAGTGTGGTGTGGTTTGATGAGTTTGGGGGATCCCTATTCCCCTTCTCAATATTCCTCGCCATCGTATCCGAGTGGGGAACAAGAGTCGAGACCAAGGGAAGCAGTGTCGTGTTCCACCCCAAGAAGATCCTCATCTCCACCACCAGATGGCCTTGTGAGTGGTGGCCTGAGTCCAGACACTGTCAAATGGTATTGCTCATCATTCGCTTGCTCCACCCCCTACCTTCTTCAACTACATCGACAGTACCTCCACAGTCTTCGCCTCCTCGATGCCCTTCCACGGCACGAAGTTCAGCTGCGCCATCAGCTGGCACCCGTTGCAGATGTCCAGCGAGAAGGTGTCCGGGCGAGCGTAGAACGCCTCGAACTGCGCCTTCAGCTCCTTGTTGAACAGGATCATCGCCGCCCACCCGCGCGCCGACTCCAGCACGTCCGCGTAGCTGAACCCGTCCACGAACAGTGCAGCGGAAGCCCTCCAGCGTGATGCGCCCGCTCAGCAGGTCGCGCACGTGCACGTCCCACGGCTCGAAGCCCGCCACTCTCACTACCACATCATACTCGCCGTTCGAGCCCTCCTCGCGGATGATCGCCACGTGGTACTTCGACGCGCTCGCTGGCCACTCCGCCGGCGTGGCGCGCGGCTCGTAGGTCAGCTTCCACGCGGGCTTGTGGCGCTTCTTCAGACCCTCCTGCTCCTGCTCGGCGCACGCGGGGTTCGACTGCAGCTTGTCCAGCTAGACCAACGTCGCCTCCCACAGGTCGTGCAGCGCCTTCTCGTCCTCGTCCAGCACCACCACGTCGCTCAGCGGCAGGTGCAGCACTGCTGCCGCGCGATTAGGCCCCTCACCCACCGGTCCACCTTGCTCGTCACCAACCACAGCAACCACAGTAACAACAAGAAGCGCTTGCTGCCCACCCACAGCAACCACAGTAACAACAAGAAGCGCTTGCTGCCCACCCACAGCAGACGCAGCACGCGGTCCAGCGCCTGCATCACCGTTAACTGTTCAGGCAGCACCAGTGGCTTCAGCACCGCCGGCACGTGGTGGTCCACGAACGTCTTCTTCGGCAGCTTGCCCATCACCAGGTTCGTCACCTCCATCTCCGCCGTCGCCTTGCCCGTGATCTCTCCCGTCTGCGGATTCAGCGTGAAGCCCTCCGGCAATGGCGTGTCCTCCTGCATCGAGAACTCCGTGATGATGGTCCAGTACGACGGAATGCCCAGCACGAACACCCTGTTGTTGTTCTCGTACTGCAGGCGGTCCGGCACCTTATACTCGCACTTGCCCATCTTCACCTCGCCCAGCACACCATCCTGGCACTCTCTGTACACATACCCGCGGAAGCCCTCGGGACAGCCGGCAGGAGAAATCTCACCCTCGCCCACGGACGGGTACTCGCCCATCGCGGGATAGGAGCCCGTGCTCGACGACTTGCAGAACTGCAGCATGTACGCGTTCGTCACCAATTAGTCGCCACGGCGTCCACCTCGAACGTCAACTGCTTGAAGCCCGCCACGCCCACAGGCACGGGTCACGCCGTGCGCTGACGCTCCAGCAGCGTCGGGTCGGTCATGAACAGCATGCTCGTGGACTTGTCCACGCTCTCGTAGCGCCCGTACACCGAGAAGCCGTAGCACTGCGCAGACTCGCCCGTGTGCAGCGCGAAGCTGTTGAACTTCGAGCCCTCCAGGTTCTCCACCGTCCACGCCAGGTACGAGCCCACCTCGTTCGGGATGAAGCCGAACAGCGTCGGGTTCAGGCTCAGCAGGTCCTCCTTGTTGCTCATGACGTCCACGGCAGAGTAGCTGTCCAGCACCGGCGAGCACTCGTTCACGCCGAACACAATCTCGCTCTCTGGCACTGCGGTGCACCTCAAACGCCATCATGTTCTTGTCGACCACGGCACCCTCGAATCCGTCTGCAGATTCGCCGTATCAAGCCTCCACGCACATGCAGATGGGTAGCCCGTGATAATGCTCTCCAGGCGGTACTGATTGTACGACATAACGCTTTCCGACGTAAAAGAACACACCGTTAGAATGAATGCCTTCCTCCTTCTCATACCACTATTCCATATGCCCACGCAAATCCCAAACGAGTAGCAACCGCATACAACAATTCCATTCCATCCAATCCACTCTTCTCTTCAACATGAACACGAACGAAGGGATCCAATGATTCACTACTTGTATACCAGTTCCCATAGCCTTCGACATGTATCACGTTACAAAGAACGGGCGATAATGCACTCCTTCACAAGAGCACTACAGAGAAAGAGAATCCTTCTTTCATTCGCATATAGCACACACCCAATTCCAAGGCACGCAATCCACTCGTATAGAAATCCAGAAACAGCAAATCACCACCCTGAGTCAAACAGGATGAATGCTAGTCATCACAGAAACACATTCCAATCCCAGATGCAGTATACATAACATTGAAGTCATTCTCTTTCTTCTTCTGTCATTCTTCACACACCCTGCTGAACGCCAAGCGAAATGCAAACAAACAATCACAAGTCAAACCCTTACAGCCTTGTTAGTCTTCTTCGTCTGTGTCTGAATCGCAGCCTTCCCCTTCATGCCTTCAACCAACATTCTCTTTCTCGTTCTCTGGAGGGATCCGCCGCCATCATTGCTTGTCAAGGAAAGGAGAGGAATCATCAGCGAATCGAATCGCCCTCGATAAGGGAGACGGCAAGACGGCCAAGGCGTCCAGCAACAGTGCACAAGTACTGAGCATGCCAGTTGCGATTGTCCCGCGACGAAGATATGGGACTGACTATATACGGTGGAGAATCCGGTGCGAGAACGTCAGGAGCGAGGAATAAGGAAATGGAAAGGATGTTCGAGGAGAAGGAAACAAGAAAGGAGGTGCAAGCAACACTCCAGAGGGTAGAGAGTGGCAGGAGAAGAAGATACGTACAATCAAGCAGATGCGAGCAATGGTTAGCGCCTGGGACAATCCATACGCGTGCAAGCCCATGACGAGACGGCAGTACAGTTGCCATAAGAAGTACTAAATTGCAGACTCCCACCTGTGGTTCAGATGGCAAACTACGGAAACAGAGGAGAAGAGCCAAAGAAGGATGGAGGAGATGATGGATCCGCACCAGAGAGTGCAGTGACTGCCTCATACACGACAATAGGGAAGCAAAAGCCACCAAAGAGGAATCAGCAACGAATCGGATAGCCTTCAATGGGTATCACAACGAGCATGCGATAGATAACATCATAATGTGATTGTTAAGAGAAAGAAACAAATCAGCTTCAAGGTCAAGGATGCCCCGGTTTGATTATGAGTATAGCACACCACAGTGGGAGATCATCTCATAATCGTAGAAGCATAACAGAACAGAAGTGATCTCAGGAATACGGCGCGACCAAAAATGTGGCGCATAGGATGGATATAATAAGCACATTTTCATTACGTTAGTCAGCAGTAAGGCCGAAAAACTCCACCATAAAAGGACATCTGTCGCAGCCATCTTATTTAATAGCCTTGCATTCCATTACCAAAGAATGATGCATAGACATGACAACAGCAACAAATGAAGAATGAAGGGTGGAATGGAAGAAAAATAGGGACGATTTTGACCATTTCCTGTTTTCAATCCTCTCTCACTTATTGCCGTGAGTTGTTCTCTCTTTTTCTATGCAGCATTATGAAATTGTTAAGTTGCTGACATCTAGAAGTATGAATGCCTCAATAATCGATGTCTCTACCATTCATCTTCTTTTGAAATCACTACTTCATTATTGAGTGGTAGTCACAATCCTAAATGGATATGCGGAATACTAACATCATCATGCAGCCTGTTCCAGTCTCTGCACTATTCTGTTGTTTTTCATGATAGATTCAATGTTGCTCACTTATCGGAGTGTGTGCTGAAGAGGCAATTCTGAAGATGTGCTACCTGCTGTGTTTTTCGGTTATTCGTAAACCATGAGCCGTTTAGCAGGACCAATGAGTTAAACGCAGACTGTCTCTTCTATCCGCTACTCGGTTTGGTTGCAATTCAAGATGAATGGAGTTTTCCGTATTCCAATGCGATTCCAACTATTTCCGAAGATCATCATCATGTCTGTCTATTCTTCACTGCTCCACTCGAAGCGAAGCCGCTGACCCTCGAGATTGACGCCTCGAACGGCGCATCAGATCAAGTTCGGCGAGCCGGTGATCACGGGCTTCACGCGCTCCTTCGCGCAGCGCATCCCGAATGGCGACATCCTGAATGGCGACCTCCCGAACAGCGAGCGCCGCGAGCACCTGAAGCGGATGCTGTTCTCGGGCGGCGTGGGCCAGCTGGACGACCGGCACCTGCACAAGGGGCAGCCGGAGAAGGACATGGTGGTGGTGAAGGTGGGCGGTCCTGCCTACCGCATCGCTCTACCACATCGCTCTACCACATCGCTCTACCACATCGCTCTACCGCATCGGCTTCGGCCGTCGCCTGCCCGACGCGATGATCTCCCCCGGGGCGGACAGCAGCGCGTCGGTGGTGATGTGCCCGGCGAACAGCAACAAGTGCGAGTCGACGCTGCGCTTCACGAAGGAGTCGCGCGAGAACGTGCACGCGTGCTACTGGTTCAGCTGCGACCCCGGCTACTGGAAGAGCTACGAGAACCTGCGCCTGAAGGTGATGCAGCCGGGCGAGCTGACGGTGGAGTCGCTGGAGGGCTTCTCGAACCGCGGGCTCGTGGCGAACCAGGCGAAGGTGTTCCACATCAGCGGCTACTCGACGCAGGACAAGGTGTACCTGGTGCAGAGCGCGAGCGCGTGCCTGGAGGAGAACGCGCTGGACGGCCGCGTGTTCCAGACGACGGTGCTGGACGGCGCGACGGGCTTCGCGATCGTGGTGAACATGACCTACGCGACGGCGGCGGAGGACCTGAAGATGTGCTACCAGTTCTCGACGCTGACGGCGGCCGGCGACAAGGTGGAGGGCGTCTTCCACGTGTACGCGGTGAGCGGCTTCGACGCGGAGCGCACGGTGGGCAGCATCGACTCGGTGGTGGCCGGCAAGACGAAGGAGCTGTTCCTGCTGGGCGCGGGCTTCGCGGAGAGCGACATGGTGGCGTGGGCAGAGAGCGGCGCGTCGTGCGCGGAGCGGAGCCAGGAGGGCGCGATGCACAAGCTGGTGGACGCGGAGGCGTTCTACGCGGTGGTGAGCATGAACACGCTGAGCGCGGGAAAGGAGTTCCACCTGTGCTACAAGTTCACGAACGAGGCCTGGAACGAGTACCCGGCGCTGGCGCTGAGAGTGAAGCACTTCGCGGGCGTGAACGGCGTGAGCCAGGGCAACGCGAACGCGTTCGTGGTGAGCCAGCCGAAGGCCTTCTACCTGGACGACGAGGACGCCGTGAGCGGCTACTCGACGCAGGACAAGGTGCATCTGGTGCTGAGCGGGCAGGACTGTGCCGACGCGAGCGCGTACGTGTACATGGCGGACGTGGAGGTGGACCACTTCCAGTTCACCCTTAACCTGCCCGAGGCACTGGCGGGCTCGGTGTACCGACTGTGCTACGCCTTCGGCGCGGAGACGCCGGTGCAGACGAGCAGCACGGTGGCGGTGAAGTCCATGCCGGGCTTCGTGGGCGTGCTGGAGGGCACGGCGGTGGACACGGAGCAGAGCGTGAACGCGGTGGTGCTGACCAAGGAGAAGAAGCTGGTGTTCCCGGCGAACAAGGCCATCAGCGACAACGACCGCTTCCTGCTGGTGAAGTCGCAGAGCGAGTGCGCGGCGGCAACGGCGTTCCAGCCGATCAACTCGGAGGGCGCGCAGCTGTACTTCAGCGTGCTGCGCTCGGCGGCGGAGGAGGTGAACACGGAGCTGTTCGGCTGCATCAAGTTCAATGGCGAGCCGGCGCTGTTCCTGCCGCAGGTGGCGATCCGCGTGAAGAGCTTCGCGGGCCTGACAGCGACGGCGGGCGACAGCGCGGTGCTGGTGCTCACGCAGCCGAAGACCTTCGTGGTGAGCGCGGAGGGCGGCGCGAGCGTGGGCGACAGCGTGATCATCGCGTCGACGTCGTGCGAGGACGAGAGCGCGGCGAACCGCCTGGTGTTCCCCGTGGTGGCGAGCGGCGAGAGCCTGCAGACGACGGTGACGGTGGGCGTGGAGGACATCGAGCCGTCGACGCCGCGCGCGTGGTTCCTGTGCTACCGCTTCGTGCACGAGAAGCCGGCGATGACTTCGATCCTGATGGAGGTGGACGGCTTCACGAGCGCGGAGGCGCTGACGGTGAGCGTGGGCGACAAGCTGAAGGCGGTGGTGAAGAAGGAGAAGCAGTACACCTTCGCGACGGCGCAGGGCGCGCGCGCGCGGGCGACCGCGTGGCGCTGGGCTGCAGTTGCGAGAGCCTGCTGACGCCGATGGAGGAGCTGAACGCATCGGCGACGGCGACGCTGGTGCTGGCGACGAAGCCTACCTGCGCGGTGGGCGTGTGCTACAAGTTCCGCGAGGAGCCGGAGGTGTTCTACAGCTGGGCGATGACGGCGTACGAGCTGAGCAGCCTGAACGGCCAGAGCGCGTTCACGAAGGACGTGGTGTCGGGCGAGCGCTACGTGTTCTCGTTCGAGGGCTGCTCCAGCACGGAGGACGAGTTCAAGCTGGCGGCGGACGCGGACTGCGCGGCGACGCTGCACGACTACAGCGACTCCTTCGGCACCGTGCTGCCCGACATCGCGGTGGAGGGCGCCATGGACTCGGAGGACGGCAGCTACACGATCCTGCGTCTGGGCGGCAGCGGTGACCTGACCGCGTACTTCCCCTCGATGCAGGCGTCGATGGTGGACGGCAAGTGGACGGGTCTGAACGCGATCCTGGTGGACGGCGTGTATGCCTACATCCAGAAGTACGAGCCGAGCGCGCGCTTCCTGCACCTGACGGAGAAGATCGCGGTGGAGGCGGGAGCGACGCTGAAGCTGGTGCACGCGACGGAGATGGAAGTGGTGGCCTCGCTGAACGCGTACCGCGCGAACGTGACGCTGCCGCTGACGACGACGAGCGAGGGCCTGCTGAAGCTGTGCTACGCCTTCGCGGGCGACGCCTTCTTCGCGTACGACGAGTACCAGTTCCGCGTGCGCCAGGTGAGTCCGAGCACGCTGTCGGTGAGCGGCACGCCGGGCCACACGCTGCTGAAGACGATGAAGAACGTGGTGGCGCTGTCGGGTCTGAACCTGGAGAGCGGCGACAAGCTGCTCCTGATGCAGCCGACAGAGCGCTGCTCGGCGGTGCCCGCGGCGGAGGTGACGATGACGATGGAAGACGGCGTGGCGGAGGTGACGATGACGGTGGAGGTGACGATGACGGTGGAGGACGGCGTGGCGTCGGCGGTGGTGGACGCGAGTCTGGAGGGCTCGTACCGCCTGTGCTACAAGTTCGGCGAGATTGGCATCCAGAGCACGGCGGCGGTGGTGGACGTGGTGGGCGCGTCGGTGACGGGCCAGACCTCGGAGTACAACGCGTGGTTCTCAGTGGCGAACCAGGCGCACGCGATCACGTCCACGACGCCCAAGTCGGAGGCCTTCGAGCAGGAGCGCGTGCCGTACTTCGCGACGATGGCGAACAGCGGCTACCACGTGACGGGCGTGCTGGACAGCCTGATGAAGCCGGAGGGCGAGCTGATCCTGTACGCGACGAGCGCGGCCAACGCGGTGTTCACGTTCTCGACGGCGCACGCCGCGGACGTGCTGAGCCGCGTGGAGCAGTTCGTGGTGACGATCGAGAACCACCAGCTGAGCGCGGTGACGCTGGAGGTGACGCTGACGACGGGCGCGAGCAGCGTGATGAAGACGGTGACGGAGCTGGTGGACGGCGTGAACCGCGTGGTGTTCGACGCGAGCGTGGCGGGCTGGAGCGCGCTGACGTTCTCGGCGCCCGTGTCGTACACGATCAAGGTGACGTCGTCGTCGATCTCCATCTTCAACTTCCAGAGAACCTACTCGACGCTGGTGTTCGCGGTGGAGGGCGCTGAGTCCCTGAAGTACGTGCGCGAGGCGTGCAGCGAGGAGCCCGTGGCGTCGGCGGTGATGCCGGTGGGCGAGGACCGCACGGTGCGCTGGCTGTTCACGGAGGGCTCCGCGACGGAGCAGTGGAAGCTGTGCTACGCGATCGGCGCGAGTGGCTTCGTGGGCGCGGGCGTGGAGTTCAACATGCGCGTGGGCGAGGTGACGGAGCTGGTGCCGCTGGTGGGCGCGGCGAACCGCGTGGGGGCGGCGATGTACGCGGCGGGCTTGGAGCCGTGGGACGTGCACGTGCGCGACTTACTGAGTGGGCGCATCACGCTGGAGGGCTTCCGCTGCACTGTTCGTGGGCAGGTTCAGCTACGCGGACGTGCTGGAGTCGGCGCGCGTGTGGTGCATGGCAAGGACCGCTGTTTCTCGTTGAATAATACCGTGGTGAGTCTTGCCTCTCTTGACGGTCGCTCTCTGTGATTGACTTCGACATCCGCAATCTGCACAATGGTGGTGTTTCGATTGTGTATATCATGTGTTTCTTGCAACAAAGCAATCACTGTTGGTTGAACTAAGCACTGTGCTGGAATGGAGCCCAGCGGGTTGCTATTGCACCTAATGAGTTATGACTGATCATGATGGATCATGGCTGATGGCTCATGATGGATCTGAGCAGTGTTGATTTGTGTCATATTGTCCCGGTCCGAGTATCAACATGAAGGTGTATGAATAGTACTAGGGTAGCCGAGTAACATATGATAGATGATCACTCAAAAGGACGAGCGCGGAAATCAGACGATGTGGTGTTACCCTCACTGAGATACTGGACGAGGAGGTCGAAGGTCTCATAGTGCATCTTGATAGTCATCTTGAAGACCATCGGATTGCAGTTCTCGTTAATCAGGTGTTCAAGCGACCTAGTTTCCATGTTATACTTCGCGACGTGTCGGTGGTTAACCGCCGCATATACAACAGCGCGTGTGTGGTAGATGCGCGCGATCATTCCGCGGCGACGATAGGACCCGGATAACTAGCAGTAGTTAGTACGCACAACTCAAAGACAGTAAAAGGAGAAAGAAAACCAACGTATTTCACCATATGACCAAAACAGTGTTTGCCGAAACAAAAGAGTGTTCTGCTGCTGCTAGACACACCAAATGGGGAAACACTTAGCTAAGGATGAGTGAATACTGTGGTTGTGTGGGTTGATAACCCCAAAGTGATAGATTCGGAGAATAGAGGGCAGACAGTACACAATCAATTGTTTGCAACAAGGAGAATGGAATTAAGCCGGGCACTGATCTGTAAAGAAGGTCTTCAGTTCACCAATGTTGCCTAATCATCAACTCATTCCATCTTTCTCACAGTTCGTTGAAACATCATTCTTGTACCCGAATGCATTAGGAAGATACACAGTAGTGAGTGCTGGTATGTCTATTACTCATTTCTCTATACTACAAATACCATAAAGAGTAATGTGACGAGGATTACGGAAGGACCAATTATTAGATGGAGTGGTGAGTGAAGTGAGTTTAGGTAAGTCTATTCATCAATCATCATTACCAAACATCACTTCGCATTACAAGGGTAGATGATTCAACATCACCAAATTGGAATGCATCATAACCAAGCTGAATGGAAGTCAATTCAGGCAAATCTATTCGTTACTCTCACTTCAAGCAATTCACTCTCTAACACAAGACGAGAAGACAAAGCGAATGCAAAATTACCAAATAGAAGTGATTTCAATTTCGGTAAATCTATTCATCAATAGTAATAATCATAACTCACTCTTCAATTCCAATGATGCATACAAGAAATTGTAACTCCAATTATTCATGTCACCTATTTCAATCAATTCCAAACTGTTCACATTCTCAATCTCAATCACTCTATAATCAGAGAATGAATAGCGACCAATCTTCAACTCCTTCAATGCATCACAATTCTTCACATACAATTTACGATTTGCATCATTCCCAGGAGAGTTCGGATACTTTGTGAAACTTTTCTCTCCAATCATCACTCGCTCCAATGAATGCAAGCCAGTCAAATTCAACACATCTTGATAGAGGAAGCACCCATTACCAATCGACACATTCTTCAAGTTGACATACTTGCTCAAATCAATTCGATCATTTGCTCCATTACACTTGTTATTGCCAATTGTAATTACTTCCACATTCAGAGGAACAGGAGTATCACTCCAACACTCATTAGCAGTAATTGGATACAAGGTGGGAGTGGGAGCAACAGTCGTCGGGGCAACAGTAGTAGGAGCAACTGTCGTAGGAGCAACTGTCGTAGGAGCAACCGTAGTGGGAGTCACAGTCGTCGGAGCAACAGTCGTCGGAGCAACTGTAGTAGGAACAACCGTAGTAGGAGCAACTGTCGTAGGAGCAACAGTCGTGGGAGCAACTGTAGTCGGAGTAACAGTCGTTGGTATGCCGCCCTTCAAGGCAATGGCAAATGCATATCCAGCAATACCCGCGAAATCCGTATTCGTCTCATTAGCACGCATCGGTAGTTTCACGTTCACACTCTCACACGGAGAGGGTGTTCCCTCAAACACCCAGTACCCAGTAACCTCTTCCGTCGTCTTCACATAACCCGTCACCAAACCATAAATCGAAGGCTGGTACACGCTTCGACGCAGCACCTCCTCCTCCTCTCGCATGTCCTTCACAAAGCGGAGCTGAAGCAAATCCATCGAAATTGCCACCAGAACGGGATTTCCCGCACTCACGAGATTCATCAGACCACCTCGATTATAGCCCTCGGGCTTTTGGACATCAAAGCGATAGTGCTGAGAAAGAGGGATCGAGCAGACGCTCTCTCCTTCATCCATAGCGTGCTTTGCATCCTCCTCGCGCACAAGACCGATCTGCCTCAGGCGAGTCGCAATCTCATTCATGGTCATTCCTTCGCAGATGTCGCTCTGATTGTAGCATTGTAGCACAAAGTCAACCGATAATCTCTCGTTGATACCCATTTGGGCAAGAACCCTCTCGCCAGCATTCACAATCATTGTCACCCAGGAGAGAGAGCAATTCGATGACACAGCATACTGACTTAGAGAGGGATGATTGCTGCAATACTCACGTTCCATAGTAGAGTACACAGGTTCGATGTGATCGACGTCGGGTACAATCTCTTCGTAGTAGGATCCCCGTCCAGAGTGCTTCTGCTGCACATCATGTAATCCCTGTAGATCTCGTTTGCTAAAGTCTGTAAGAATCGTAAATTCCATAGAATAGGGTGAAAAAGACTCCAGGCTCATCCTATCGCGGCAGTTGGCCACAAAGTCATTGTAGTGAAGACTATGACATGAGTACAAGGAGGAATGATAAACCGCTTGTATTCGTCGCAAGTACCACCGCATTTCAAGCTGTACTTCTGCAAATAGTCGTCGTACTCTTCTTCCGAGCACATCCTTATGGCACGGAGCTTCACCATCAACATGACAATAATCAACACGAAAGAGTGCATTTCTTAGCGTTATTCTGGTTTGCTGGCTTGGATATGAATGGCGGACACCCGTGGCGAAATCACAGGTCAATTATGCACGTCCGACATGCTGTATTTCACACATCAGCGTCGCGACGACAGTCCCTCTATTTCATCCCTTGGCAAATGCCTCTTGTCTGTATTATGATCAAGTGTATTTCATATGAACCCCCACAAGTGCGGGTTTTTAGATGTCCTTATTGGATCAGACCCTGTCTCCTCTCCTACCTGCTTCGTTTTGCTCTGATGCAATTTGTGAAAGCGAGTGTTGCTATCAACTAGCATCAACTAGATGGTTGCTTACGTCATTAAGGTCTGTATCGCAATTGCGGCTCCGTAGTTCTTCCTATCTGCTCCTTTCGTTTTCAGATACAAACGGATGAGTGTCTCTTTGTGAATCTGTAGAAGAGCGTTCCTTCTCACATGCGTCCTTATACCCTTCCAAGTGATCACACTCGCAACCTCTTCACTTTGTAAAACAAACAGATGCAACCACAGAGATCACCTTTATCCATGTACTCGGCAGAAGGAGGAGTGTGCATCCCTCACTATATTCAAAGCAGGGAGCGTGTATCGCTAGTGCTGCTTGCATCACTCCCATCATGGGCATTGATCGCTTCGCTCTTCACATACACTTCCATCACAAAGCAGCAGTGACTGCGTGACGATCCTCATTAGTACACACCCTCTTCCTCCCAGCTACTTCAGCATTTGTGGAACAGTTGAAGGTTCTTGTAGGGTCTCACAGCTTCACGTCCTTCACCGTGCGTTCCTTCACGTATGCATTGAGTGTCTCCGCACATGCAGCACCTTCACATATGCGTTGAGTGTCTCCACACATGCAACACCTTCACGTATGCGTTGAGTGTCTCCACACATGCAACACCTTCATGTATGCATTGAGTGTCTCCGCACATGCAACACCTTCACGTCCAACACGCCCGTCGCGTCGAACACGATGGCGGACTGGCCCGCAAGGCCATTATGTTCTTGCCAGTCACACGCCCACGGAAGAGAGGACGATGTGGAAGAGGCTGCCGTCGTGCAGCGGGATCGCCTCCAAACTCGCGTCGAAGCTCTCCGCCAGGTTGAAGCGCGTCACCAAACGACCGTTGAAGGACACAACCACACCGCCCGCGCACTTCACGCACATGCTCAGCAGCGAGTCCTCCAGGGAAGGAATGTTCACTTCACGGCGCTGGTGGGGCTGCCCGTGCACAACTCCACCGACAGGGTCACCTCATCGCTCGTGAACTGCTTCGCCGTGAGAGGGAAGACAGGAACCGAGATCATATCGTGTTGGAATAGATCACAATACCAGCAGGCAGTGCGGGCGTGAGGGTGAAAACGGAATTGGAGTACATCTCGCCCATCTCAATGTCCTTGATGCTGTTTTGGTATACCAGCTCGAAATTCTCCACCGCCGTCAGGTCCGCCTGCAGATCAGCCCTGCCAAGCCTCCACACACATGCAGACGCGTCACCCATGTCAATGCTCTCCAGGCGGTACTAGTTGTGCGACATAACGCTTTCCGACGTAAAAGAACACACCGTTAGAATGAATGCCTTCCCCCTTATCATACCACTATTCCATACGCTCATACAAATGACAAGCAAATGACAACTGCAAACAGCAATTCCATTCCATCCAATCCCCTCTTCTTTTCAACATGAACACCAACGAAGGGATACAACGATTCACTACCTGCATTACAATTTCCATAGCCTTCGACATGTATCACGCTACACAGAACGGGCGATAATCCTCTCCTTCACAAGAGCACTACAGAGAAAGAGAATCCTTCTTTCATTCGCATATAGCACACATCCAATTCCAAGGCACGCAATCAACTCGTATAGAAACCCAGCAACAGCAAATCACCACCCCTGAGTCAAACAGGATGAATGCCACTCATCGCAGAATCACCTTCCAATTCCAGATGCAGTATACATAACATTGAAGTCATTCTCTTTCTTCTTCTGTCATTCTTCATAATCCACCAAAACTGAACACCAAACGATATGAAAACAAACAAGCACAGTTCAAACCCTCACAGCCTTGGTCGTCTTCTTCGCCTGTGTCTTCTTCGCAGCCTTCCCCTTCACGCCTCCAACCGACTTGCTCTTTCTCGTTCTCAGCAGGATGAATACGACCGCCACGATAACCAGAATCACAATCACCACGGCAATCACGATTCCCATAATGGGCAGGCAATTGCCCGTCACCTTCTGCCACTCGCCGTCTCTCTTGCCCAGCACACACGCTCTCTTCTGCGTGCCCACGTAGCTGCCCTGCATCGAGCACTCGTACACAGCCATCTCACCCACATTCGTTCTCTCGAACACGCCCTCCGGCTGGCAGTAGCCCTTGCGCACCGCCATAATAACCTCCACAATCGTCTCGCCCGCAGGGTTCTTCCCACACACTGTGAATGCCCGCTGCTCCATCTCCTTCACCGGCTTGCCCGAGATCTCGCCCGTCGTCGCATCGATGCTCAGACCCTCGGGCAGCGGCGTGCTGCTCTGCATGAAGAACTCCGTGATGATGTTCTTGTAGCTAGGCTTCCCGCTGCTCACCTCCGTGTTCAGCACAAACTCCATGTTGCTGTTCTCGTACTGGATGGCCTCAGGAAGCAGGTACTCGCACTTGTCGTTCTTCACGTCGCCCAACACGCCATTCGCACACTCTCGGTACGCGTAGCCCTGGAAGCCCTCGGGACAGGCCGCGGGAGAGATCTGACCCTCGCCCACCGCGGGGAAGTCGCCAACAGCAGGACAGGAGCCCGTGCTCGCAGGCTTGCAGTACAACGTCATGAACGCGTTCACACTCACGTCCGTTGACGCCACGGCGTCCACCTCGAACCGGAAGGACGAGAAGCCCATCACGGCCACGGGCGCCTCCCACAGGTTGCGTGCTCTCTCCTTCGTCGACGCGTTCGTCACAGCCAGCACCGGCAGCGACGATCCCTTCGAGGTGTTGCCGTAGAGGGAGAAGCCGAACCGGTAGGCAGCGTTGTTCGTGTGGATGCCGAAGCGGTTCCACTTGGAGCCCTCCAGGTTCTCCACCCTCCACGCCAGGAAGGAGCCCACGGCGTTGGCCAGACTGCCGAAGGAAGGCGTCTTCAGCTCCAGCAGCCCTTCCTTCGCGCAGCCCTTCACGGGGCTGGCGTCGATGGAGGAGAAGCTGTCCACAGCCACCGAGCAGTCGTTCACGCCGAACACGCCCGTCGCATCGAACACGATTGCCGACTAGCCCGGAGCGCGGTGCACTTCAAAAGCCATCACGTTCTTACCGGCCACAGCACCCACCATTGGCAGAATCACGTGGAACTTGGAGAAGGAGGAATCGTGAACCGTCTGTGCCTCCGTGCTCGCGTCAAACCCCTCCTCCAGGTTGAAGCGTGCCACGAGTCTGCCGTTGAAGTACACAGCCACACCTCCAGCGTACTTCACGCGCATGTTCAGCACGTGGTAGTCCTCCAGAGACGGAATCTGCACCTCACGGCGGATGTACGCCGTGGTTCCCACGTGGTTGCCCATCGCCGACGCCTTCACACTCTGCCACTCGGAATCGTCAAACTCCATAATCCTCGCTCACCACATTCTCGCTGTTGAACAGCTTCCACTCGTCGACCTCCACCTGGAACGGCAGCAGCGAGGAGAACACGGTGGACACCCTATCCACCTTGGAAGGCATCTGCCCCATATCGAAGATCATCGCACCCTGGTCCACCGTCAGCCACCACCCGCCCGGGTTCTTCCAGCCGTCGCTGCGCGAGTCTAGCAGCTCCAGAGCGTACAGGCCGTGCGCCACGCAGAAGTCGCCGTAGTTCAGCCCGTTCGCCACCTTGAAGGCAGACACGGAGGACACCACCTCGCCGCTCATGGCCTTGCCCTTGTGCAGCTTGTACGAACCCTCGTGAGGCCACGAGTCCGTGAAGACCACCAGCGTGATCAGCGACTTGCCGCCCGTGCACGCCTCCACGGACAGCGTCACCACCGCCGTGCTCACGCCGCCACTCACCTTCTTCGCTTGGATGGAGTAGGTGGCGGAGGGCAGCAAGGATGCCACACGCCCCGAGATCTTGCCTGTGTTCGTGTCGATCGACAGACCCTCCGGCAGTGCAGGCGTCACGGTGAAGTCGTAGTAGAACGCGGAGTTGGGGTACACCTCGCCCATCTCCACACCGGCGCTGAGCACCAGCGGTGTGGGGTACGACAGCTCCGGCACCACGCCGATGGCGTCCGCGCTCAAATCGATGGAGCACAGGCGCCAGTCGCAGCTGCTCTCGTCTCCCGTGCCGATGTTCTCGAAGCGGTACTGGTTGTACGGCTTGCTGTTCTCCACCCACAGCTTCTTGTGCTCGCCCTTCAGCGACCACGCCATGTCCGTCACTGTCTTCAGCGTCCTCCACTCCTCCAGATTGTTGTTGCGCGCCCTCAGCAGGAACTGCTTTGGCTGCTGCGTGTCCTGTGTGTAGTACAGGTAGAGGGTAGTCGAGGAGATCCACTCGCGGCGGTCGTTGGCGAAGGTGATCGTCCAGTAGTTCAGCGCACAGTAGTACGCGTTCATGGTGTAGCCGTAGTAGTGCTCCGCCACGTACACTGCACTGCCCTGGATGTTGTAGCTCGAGATGGTGTACGAGAAGACGCGCGACGACGACGGACCGCTCATCAGACGCACTGCGCAGTCGAACACGGAGGCTGTCTGTGTCGCCGTTTGTGCCACGATGGCAATGGCGATGGTGTTGTCTCCAGCCCGAAGGGAGTCAACGGCGGCATTATCCACGGAAGCAATGGTCCGCACGGGCAGCGAGATCTGGTGGTAGAGCACGTCGTTGTAGTTGTTCAGACCGAGACTCGTCAGGCTCAGATCCCCGTCCACGCCGTTGCGGAACACCTCCACGCCGTTCATGTAGATTACGCAGCCGTAGATGTAGCAAAGCGAGGTCACGAAGCCCGCCACGCCCTCCAGCGACGCCACGTTGAAGGTCTTCTTGTACAACTGGATCTGGTTGGAAGACGCAGAGAAGCTGCCGAAGGAGCCGCTCTCCCACCCAGCCGTTTCCGCATTGTGCCAACTTGCGGGCAGCACACTCATCTTGTAGAACCACGATGCCTTCGGGGCAACGGACCACTTCAGGTTCACGATGCGGTCCTCGGGTAGACCGAGGTTGGCGTCGTAGCGGATGCGCACCACCGTGTCCACCTCCTCTCCGTCCAAGATGGCGTACAGATACAAAAAGGAGCTGCCCTGCCAGTAGACGCTGGTGGAGCCCACGTCGACTTCATACAGCGAGCCGGTCAGGCAGAGCATCGTCGACCAGGTCTCGCTGCTCACCTGCCCGGAGTTGGCCGCCACGGACAGCACCTCCTCCTGTGTGGCTTTGTCCTTGATGGAGAAGGATTCCTGGAATGCGCTCCAACTGTACGTGCGTGTCACCGTCAGCAGCGTACCCTCGCACACCACACCTTCCAGCGAAAAGGAGCCTTGCAGGGTCACACCGCCCATGGTGCTGCTCATCACGAAGGTGGTATTCGGCAGTGCGGAATGCAGTATGCCGGACACCGTGCAGGTCGTCTCGTCCAGCAACAAGCCGGCAGGAAGAGCGGGAGAGACCGAGCAGCCCGTGATTTCATTCAGCACGGGAGCGATGTGCACCTGGTCATACAGCGCGTAGTAGGAGTAGGAGGAGGGACTGAACTGGATGGTGGTCGGCATCTGCGTGTTGCAGGTCATCGGCTGCACTTCGTACAGCTCCACTGTCGAGCCGGAAGAGCCCTCGGTCACGGTCAGACGGTAGGTTGTGTAGAGCTCGTTGTTGAAGTAGCCGTTGAAGATCTTGTCGGAGTTCGCTTCGTAGGTCGTTCCAGACACGCTGATCACCGAATGCCACGCATCCGCATTCCGCGAGCCTTCCCACTGGAAGGACGTGGGGGATGAAGTGTAGGCAGAGGCCGTGAACACGCGCAGGCCGTTGAGGGTCGGGCGAGGGCCCGTGAAGCCGAAGGTGATGACGGAGGGAAGTATGGTGGCGGAATAGTAGGAGGTGCGCTTGTAGTCGAACAGATTGGCGGAGGACAATCCCGTCGCATCGATCGTGACGGGGTAGGGGTACACGAAGCAGAGATTGGAGCTGTCCCCGGCGATGGAGGAAGCGACCGAGGCCACAAACGCGTTGAAATCCACGACGGTTTCGTTGAGGGTTGGAAAGTGCAACTCCACAGCGAGGAGGTTAGGAGTGGAGGAGGACATCAACGACGCAGGAAGGATGATACCGTGATACACGGTCGAGTCGTAAGCGCCGGAAGAAGGGGTGGAAGGCATGGCGGCTCCACTGTCCATGTTGTCGCGGAACACCTCCTTCCCGTTCACGTAGGCGATGATGCCGTAGCGGTAGTTGAAGCGCATCTCGTAGGCCGCCATAGTGTCAACACCCGTGAAGGTCTTGCGGAAGTACTGCGTGCCAGTCGCTGAATGAGCGTCTGTTCCCAGTGTCGCCGTTTCCCAACTGTCACTGAAGCTCGCAGTGTTCCAGCCTTCAGCGACGGTGATTGCAGAGGAATACAGTTTCCACTCGCCGTTCATCGGAATTGGGTAATCAAAGGAAAGAGTGAATGACTCTTCGCGATTCTCAATCATCATCGTCTTCAACACCACATTGCCGTAAGGGCCCGCCACGGAAATCCAACTACCCGCCGTCCATGAATCGCCATAGGAGTCCTTTAACGTAAGGGTATAAAGGCTATTCTGCGACGATTCAAGGCAGTACTCATCGGTTCTCGTCTCGTAGTTGGAAAAGGGGTCACTAAACAACAAACGAGTCGAGCCGGAGTAAAGCTCGTAGGATTCTTCACTAGCATGCATCACACACTTCTTGGTGATGGACACGCGGATCGTTCCCGGAGAACAATCCGCCGATTTCGCAATCGCAAAGACTAGTGGTTAGGCGGTCAGGATTGGGCGTACCCAAAGTCAGAAAGAAGAAGTCAGAATGGATCGATTCATAGCACTATTCTGAATTGTGTCACGGTAGTACCTACCACCAAAACCATCAATCCGACACGAGGAGTATCATCACTTCACTGGGGAACACCTCACAGTCAATACACTCCGGTAAGGCAGTTCAGACACGAAAGGGCAAACACGAACAAGCTCAGCAGAAAGGTGGGTCACGACAATAACAGACACGACAAGATGGAGAAAGACGGCATGCTATTAGCATGAGGAAGGTAATGGAAAGCAGTAGAACACGCCACGATGTGATAAGAAGTTGTCATCATAGGAAATCGAAACAGGGCGTATCCACTTTGCCAAGTATACGGATACATCATGTAATGGCTCCACATAGGGTTCCACACTAACAATACCACCAAATGATCCACCGAACAAAAGAAACAGAAAGAGCAACTACAGCCGCAATACACCCACCGAAATGATCTCATAAGCAGACATACGAAAAGGACATCCATCTCACATCATGAAATGCACAACAACAGCAAATCGAAACGACGATGACCAAAAGAAACACCATACAAATCTCAATCCACTACTAGACACGATTGCGCAAAGAAAAGAGCATCAAGAATAATGGGATTGAAACAAACACCTCACACCCTCTTCCTCCTCCACCTGTCCCACCGTCCTCGTCACCGTGCTCACGCCATCCACGAACTTCGTTCGGAACAGCACATTCGCGTTCGTGAACATGCCCTCCTTCAGACTCACCACGATGAACTGACTCTGACCGAAGTGCTTCCGCAGCATGCGCCCGATGTTCTGCGTGTGGCTCAGGTCCAGCGCCGCGTCCACCTCGTCCAGGATGTACATCGGCGCGGGCTTGAACAGCAGCAGCGACAGTGCCAACAGACTGCGCTGACCCCCGCTCAGCTCCGACAACGACTCCTTCTCCTTCCCGCCGAACGCCACGCGCACCTCCAAACCCTCCAACACGTTCCCGTTGCTCGGCTCCAAACGCGCCGATGCATCCGGCAACAGCGTCGAGAAGATCGACCCGAAGTCGCGGTTCACCTTCGCGTACGTCGTCGCCAGCGTCTCCTTCTTCTTCACGTCCAGCTCCTCGATCTGGCTCTTTTCCTTCTCGATGATCTCGCGCTTCTTCAGCAGCTCCTCGTACTCGCTCTCCGCCTTCTCCATCATTCCCAACACCTTCTTGTTCAGACGACGACCCAACTGTTCCTGCTCCTCCTCCAACGCCACCACGCGGCTGTGCACCTCCTCCATCTTCACGCGCTTGAAGTCGTAGTCCCCGCCCTCCTTCCCCTCCTCGCTCTCCTCGCTCTCCTCGCTCGCCAGCCACTTGTGCTCACTCAACAGACTCGCTTCACGCCTTCTCCAACTTCGCCTTCTTCACGCTGTTCTGTTTCAACACGCCCTCCACACGTGATCGCTCACTCGCGCACGCCTCCAACGCCTTCTCAAAACCACGCAATTCCTCGCTCTGACGACGCGCCTCCTCCTTCTTCTCACTCGCCTCACGCTTCACCTTCTCGTACTCCTCCTTCACCTCACGCACCAACGCCTCCTCCGCCACACCCTCCGCCTTCTCCAACACCTCCAGATTGTGCAGCGCCAACTCCAACGCGCTCTTCGCACTCCGGTACTTCTCCGTACGTTTACGCATCTCACTCAACTCTCTCGAACTCGCATCCAACTCGCGCTCCTTCGCATCCAACTCGCCACGCACCTTGTTCGCCTTCGCCAACAGCGACAACACCGGCGCATCACGACGACGCGAACCGCCCTCCACAATGCCCGACGGCTCGAACACATCGCCCTCCACTGTCACCGTGCGCGCGCGGATCGCCGGGTTGAACGTCACCTTCCGCGCCACCTCCACCGTCTCGCCCGTCTTGCTGTCCTTCACCACCATGCGGCCCGTGTCCCTCATCTTGCCCATCACCTTCACCACCACCTTCTCGCGCTCGTCCACTACCTCCATCAACGCCACTTTCTCGCGGATCAGCATCGCCTCCTTCTCCTGCAACTCCGCGCCCCACACCTCCTTCACACACATCGTCTGGAGGATGTCCATCTCCGCTCCGTTCGGCGCCGAGATCTCCTTCAGCACCTTCCTGTTGCCTGCCGTCTCAGCATCCTCACTCTTCTCTCAGCAGTGGGTAGTTGTGCGTCTCAGAAGACAGCATCATGAACTGATGCATCAACTTGCAGGGCATGCTGAGTCACTCGGATGGGAGGGACGCGATCTCAAAGCCATGGATGACCGAGAAGTGGTCATTCAAGGCAAGCACGAGGATCATGCGACGCGCCTCCCTCAGCGTGTCACTCATGATGTGCATTCAACATCACAGCTTCTTCTCATCATCAATCATCATGGTACAGCCGAAGAATCAGTGATACGAGATGCAAGTGAAATGACGAGACCATCGCTTCAAGAACAGCAGTAAAGAATAGATGCTCTTCAGAAACACTCGAAATGACCTTCAAATGGGACACACGCCTTTCTTCTCCAGCTACAGCCAATTCAAGTGGCATATGGAAATTGCAACTCATACACGCGTCAAAGAGCCACTCAAAATGCTCATAGATTACGAATATACACCAAAGAGCACATCCGCAAAGCCTTCTCCTCAGCACGCATTCAACCAATCAAGTAGCATTCATTCCATCAGATAAGACACCAAAACAGTGTAGGGAGTGGATTACCATGTCAACACTCCGCGTATCCGTTTCACACAGTGAACACAACTCACTATTGAAATAGCAACATCAAAAGAAGAAGAATCGACTATGGAGGCATTGGAACTTCTAGATGAGAGCAATTTGACAATCTCATGATTCCACGTAGAAAAGAAGAAACCAACTCAGCGTTACAAGCGAGAAATGAGGCAAAACAGGAAGTGGCTAAAAGTGTCCCTTTTTTCGTCAACCCCTTCATTCATTCTGAATCTGGCACATTTCTCTTATCCATGCATCATTCCTTGTTCATGGAGTTCAGTACTGTTGAATGGAATGGCGGCAACACGTATCCTTCCGTGATGGAGTGTTCCTGTCTTATGAATGCCTTTTCTATAACCTAACGAGTTGGAATTGAGATATTCCGTTCAATCGTGTGTATCCTATTCCTTGCTTTGTCGTATTCCGGAGTCCCGTGATTGGGAGATCTTCTACCTCTCCAGAGCTGCAACTGGAGTATCCCTGACCCTAAACCTGACTTGCTTCTTCCTGTGTACCCATTCCTCTTTGTTGTTGTCTATTGTGTGTCCGTTGTGATGCAAACTGTTCGATTCATTGATGTCCTCCACTTCCCCGTGGAGGATCCACTGGAAGAACGCATTCATCCCCTTCGCACCCTCTCCACCGTGTACACCTCACCGAAGAAGCACCACGCTCAACCCTTCAACACCATCACGTGCACGTACGGATCCTTCGGTCATGGAGTGCAGTGGCAACTGCACGGACTCTTCCACTTCTCCAGTCAATCCTGTAGATATGACGCATTTCCTGTCAATCACCCTGAAGAGTACCATCAGTCCAGCCAATCGCTCCACACCCGCAATTCGACGTGCACTCCTTTTCTCTCCCTCACGCATAGACGAAGTACGTGCAGTGTCCAAACCACGAGCAAGGAGGGCTGCACACCCTCCAACCATTCCCGCCAAGTGAAGCGTCCATTTCCCTTCACGACATCAACAGAATCCATTCACACCACCAAAGCTTCCTGACCCTGTTCGCCATGAACCTGAGCATCCCCACCAGCAAAGACAGCCCATGAACAATCATTGTGAGGTATTTGTTCGACACATCTCAGAAACAAACACACCACATACTAGGATTCTTCAAAGTACTTCTCCAGCGCGCCAATGTCTACACCGTGAGGGAACGAGCGAACACACACCTTCCTTCACGATGGAGGTGCGGTGCTTGAAGGCGGACGGGGAGAGCGTCACCGTCGCCAGCTTCGGCATGTCTAGCGCTGAGAGGATGCAACCACCACCCACGCTGAAGGTCAAGGACACGGGGATACACGAAGGACTTGGAGTCTCCACTCGAAAGGGTCGTGAGCGAGGTCAGCTCGGGCATGTCTACGCCTCACATTTCCATTACACACCCACTCTGCAGAACCAGCTCGGAGGCGTCGTGATCCGCGAAGGCCAATGCGTCCTTGCCGAGTCGAATGGACGTCAGTGCCGGCAGGTCTATTCATCACTCTCCTCCTCGTCGCGCACTCTGCAACGCCACATGCCTCGACTGCTGGAACGCCGCGCCGCCCAACACCAGCGACTGCAGCTTCGGCAAGTCTACTCCTCACTCTCTCCCGCCAGAACCACCCTTCAGCTCCAGCGCCGCCGTGGCAAAGGTCCCGCTCTCCCTCTCCACGTCGCCCAGCTCCAGCGTCTGCAGCGCGTCCAGACCCGACAGCTCGAGCGTGTTGAAGAGCTTGAAGGACCCTGCACCGACCTTCAGCTCTCGCAGCCTCTCGCAGTCCCTCACCACCAACGTGCCGTTTCTGTGCGTGAAGGAGTTCTCGCCCACCTCCACCGTCTCCAGACGGCTCAGGCCCTCCAGTCTCACCTCCTGCACGTGGTGGAAGGAGTCGTAGTAGATGGTCAGCTCGCGCAGCGCCGGGTTGTTCTCCAGCACGAACGAGCGAACCGATCCGAAGGCGCGGCTACCCACCTCCACGACCTCCAGCTGCGCGTTGCCCTGCACCGTGAAGTTCGTCGCCATGCGGAACGCCGACGGGTAGAACGCCAGCTCCTTCACCTTCGGACAGTCCTTCAGCGTGAACGACGAGAAGTCCTTGAAGGAGTCCTCGCCCATCTTGATCGTCTCCAGCTGCGCGTAGCCCTCGAACGCCAGCGCGCCCAGCATCATGAAGCACGCGCGGCCCACCGTGAACGCGCGCAGCGATGGCAGGCCCTCGAAGGCGTCCACGTGGAAGCCCTTGAAGGACTCGCTCCCGATCTCCACCACCTCCAGGCGCGAACAGTTCCTCACCGCGAAGTGCGCGTCATTCGCCCGGGTGAAGGACTCCATGCCCACCGTCAGGCGCACCAGGTTCTGCAGCCCCTCCAGCACGAAGGACTCCACGCTGTGGAAGCAGTCGCTGCTGATGCGAATCGTCTCCAGCGCCGGCACGTCCTCCAGCCTGAAGTCCTCCGTGGAGACCAGCGAGTTATACCCGACAGCCAGGGACTTCAACGCGGTGCAGTTCACCACGGCGAAAGTGCCCGTGCTCTGGAAGGATTCCGAGCCGACGGTCACGTTGACCAGCGCAGGCAGGTCCCGCAGCACCAGGCGGTTCGCGCTCTGGAAGCACTTCGACCCGAAGGAAGCACTCTGCAGCAGCGGCGTGTCCTTGATCGTCAGCTTTTCTCCGTACTTGAAGGCGTCGGTGTCCAGCTCTCTCAATCGCGGACAGTTCCTCACGGTCAAGGCACTCGATAACTGGAAGGAATCGCCATAGACGTGCAGCGAGACCAGCTTGTCCATGTTCTCCACCTTCAGCTCCTTCGCGCTATAGAACGAGTCGACGAACGTCAGCGTCTCCAGGGACGGCAGCTCCTGCAGCTCCACCGCCCTGAACATCCGGCACGACTCGTAAGAGAACGTCAGCGTCTTCAGCGCCGTGCAGTTCACGATCCGCGCCACGTCCCCGTCTGCGGCGCTGAAGCTCTTGGAACCGAACTCCGCCGTCTCCAGCCGGCCCAGGCCCTCCAGCGTCAGTCGGGTGGCCTGTGTGAAGCAGTCCACGTCGATGCGCAGCGTCTCCAGCGCGGGCAGCTTCTCCAGCTGGAAGCCCTTGAAGTGCTTGAAGCTCCCGACCTCCGCCGTCAGCCGCTTCAGCGACGCACAGTTCGACACGGCGAAACGGCCCTCCGCAGCAGAGAAGCTCCCGGCGCCCACCCACACGGACTGCAGCGCGGGCATGTCCGAGAGGGTCACTGCCGTCGTGTTCCGGAACGAGCCCTCCTTCAGCGTGAGGCGCCGCAGGGAGACCGCGCTCGTGAGCTCGAACCGCGCGGCAGGCTGGAAGGCGAGGCGGCCGACGTACAGCTCCTCCAGCGACTCCACGCCCTCCAGCACCAGCGCCTTCGCCTCCAGGAAGGAATGGTCACCGAACGTCAGGTTCTTCAGCTCCGTCCGGCGGGTCAGGTCCAGGGCCTGCGCCCTCTGGAAGCAGTCCGCGCCGAACGCCATCCTCTCCAGGAACAGCGTGCCGCTCAAATCCAATGTGAAGTTGGACATGACTCCGTCGCCGACGCTCAGGTCCGTCATCGCGTCGCAGTGCGTCAGGCGGAACTCGCCGCTGCCCTGCGCGAAGCTGCTCGCGCCGATCCTCAGACTCTTCAGCGCGGGCAGACCGTTCACACTGAACTGCTCCGCGTTGATGAAGCTGTGTGAACCGATTGTGATGCTCTTCAGTACGGGCAGACTGCTCAGATCGAGTCGCGTCACGTTGGCGAAGCTGTGCGAACCAATCGCGATGCTCTTCAGCGCGGGCAGAGCGGTGAGATGAAGCGACGTGAAGGCGGCGAAGGCACCATCGCCAATGAGCAGCTCCTGAACGCTGGAGGCGACGAGCGAGAAGGCGCCGGCGGCGTGGGCGAAGCTGTTCGTCCCCACCACCACGCTCTGCAGGGAGTTGAGCTGGGCGAGAGCGAAGTCCCGCACGTCGGCGAAGCAGTCCGCGCCAATGGTCAGACGCTGCAGCGCGGGCAGCCTGGCGAGGTGGAGGCGAGTGAAGGCGCCGAACGCCTTATCCCGAACGGTCAATTCCTCCAGGGACTGGCAGTTCTCGACGCGCAGCTCGCCGGCTTTGCGAATGAAACTGCTCTCTCCGAAGGACACGCTCCTGAGATGGGGAAGCGAGGAGAGCGTGAAGTGCTCGACCTCCGTGAAACAGCCAGCACCGATCTCCAGCGTCTCCAGCAAGGGAAGGCTCTTCAGGGAAAGGGCGCTGAAGAAATGGAACGATCCGCTGAACATGCTCAGCGTCTTCAGTGCCACGCAGTTCTCGATGTGCAACTCGCCATTCTTTCTCGTAAAACTCTCCTCCTTGAACACGATGCTCTCCAAACTCTTCAGATTGCGAATCCGCACAGTGAGAATAGAACCCAGGGAGAACGAACCGACAGAAAGGCGTTCGAGTTTCCGAAACGCTCCAAGATCAAACACAGTACTGTCGATGTCGTTGCATTCACCATCGGGAATCACCAACTCCTTCATGCTGGTGGAGATAGTATCATTCAAGCACTCCTTCAGCATTCGGAACGTCTCTTTGGCTTCTCGAGAAACGGGATTTCTGACGAATGCAAACACGAGAATCAGACCAACAGCCACAAGGAGAAGAGTCGAAATCGCAATGCACAGCGTTCTTCCTCCAAAGCGGCTCTTCTTCTGGCCCATATTCTGACCCCTGCTAGGAATCATTGGTTCCTGCACGGTGTGGACGAGAACGGGGGTTCTAGGGTTCATCGAGGACTCGTTTTGCTTACGGATTCATAACGCTCGTCTTCTGCACATATACGCCTCTAGGGTTGGAATTGTACATTCTTGAGAACAAGGGTTGCGTATTCATGGAATGCGACAATCACAGCGTTTCATCGTTCCCATCTTGCGATACGGTGCGTGGAATGTGTCCTCCCCTGAGTGGAATTGAGAGCCTCTGTTGGAAGCGAGTATGATGATATTCACCCCTACGTGTTCGGGTATTGATGAACAATGAACTGGGTGCTTATCCTCTCATTCATTCCTGGACAAGGGTTGTTTGTTCAGTACAATTCATGTTGACTCCCACAAGTGTGAGATCTTTTCGATGAGACCACTTGGTCTTCTTCTTTGGTTTTCTAAGGATTGAAGAAGCAATATTCACAACTGTGAGTACGAATGGATAGAGGACTACTTCATCTACAGGATGCAATACAAAAGCAAGAGACAACTAGTGTATGTGTGAAGAAAACGGCAGGGATAGGATGAAACAGTATTGAACCGTCCGTGATTCTCAGGATAACTCCATATACTCCTTCTCCGATCGTGAGTGCTGTCTTCTCCAAATCACACAATTCCTTTACCAGAGTGTCAAAGACGTGTAGAACAGCTTCTGATGTATGAACCTGCATATTCAAGTTGCAAGGAATGCTTATGAACTCCAAAGCATCCACCCTGTGCTCATTCCCGAATCCGTTACCCTATGGCTACGCCATTTCAATTTCAATCTCTATAATGGAGGCTGTGAAGAAAGGAATGCAGCATAACCTTCTTCTCGAGAATGGAAACCAGTTTGTTCCTTGTTCCCTATTCACCGTTTTAAAATGCATTCAGTCAATTATTGGAGAGTGTGGAATCGATTTCTATGCCGCTTTGCCCAGAAACTGCTTGTACAGTTCCTTTCAACGCAGTCCAGCAGAGAAACATCGTGTTTCTCTTTCGTATTCATCACTGCAATCAGAATATTGATTTGGTCTTTGGAAATACCTTCCCTGTGTTTGTGGAGTGTGATTCTGGAGGCTACATCATTCTCACTGATTCCCATCTCGGAATCATGATGCTGGTGTGAATCTACGCCCTTCTCGATGAGATGGTGGTTGATGCGAACCAGACCTGTCTATTGCATCCCAGTATCCTTCCTTCTCTCTCCTCAGTCTTAGACCAGCATGATCCCATCAGTAGCATTCAAGTCATGAGTGGATCTACACTGGACGTGACGTGCGTTCTGTTCCTGCCGCAGTGGTCAGAGCTGAAGGCGCACGAGAAGCCGATCGAGTCTCTTCTCCCTGCTGGACTCCGCCTTGTCCCCACCGCCTGGGCGTGTCGCCGCTCTCCGTCGCCGAGAACGAGGACTGTCTCGCTGTTCCAGAAGCTGTTGCAGACGCTGAAGGAGGAGCATCCCGCGGTGGAGGACAAGACGGTGAAACCACCATGCCATTTGACTGCTTCAACGCGTGTCCTTTCATCCGCGAGGAGAATGGGAAGGAACAGAGTGTGTGACGATCGGCAGACGGCGCTGAGGGTCCGAAGCAGGAGCACGACGCGGACCCCAGTGACGGGCTGTCCGCCAAGGCGAGCGTGGTGAGCAGGGCGATCCGTCCGTGTCTGCGTCAGGGCTGCAGGAGACCGTGTGTGGAGCACGCCCAGCAGACGGCGATCTGGCGGTCATCTGGCGGCAGAAGCGCTGGCTGGAGAAGGTCGACGGGCTGGTGCGGCGCGAGGACTGCTGGGCGACCCCTCGAACGAGCTGTGCAGAGGTTCGCTGTGGTGAGTCATCCTCCGCCACTCCATACGCATTCCCGCGGTTGTCGCATTGGGAGGTGTTCGCTGTGCCACTCGGTGTCGTGGACAGCAGCCGCAGCAAGGAGTGTTGGGTGTGCGATTACCCGTCTCCAAGAGTGCGTCGAGTGATGCGTTGCTGCCGCATAGCTTACTGATGAGCGGGAAGATTGATCGGGCGATGTACCGACTGGGGTTGTTGTTTGAGATGGAGAAGGTGAAGAAGTTGACGGAGGAGAAGTAAGCGATCGAGAGAGGTGATGAGGAAGCCGAAGCTGGCGAAGAATGCAGAATCTGCTGAATCGCTGTGAGAAGGAGTATAGTCTATTGAATTAATTTCAGCAATGAACGACTGATGATTTGTTTGTTGACAAAACAGAGTTATGTGTTGGAGAATCAGAATACACTATCCATTGAAGCACTAATGAGCGGTCTAATTAGAATAGGCGATTATGAGTTGTTGGAGAAGCAGAGGGAAGGGTATGAAACAAACTGAGGGACTGAAGCATAGAGAGTGGTTTGATGAGTACAAAGCACGTAATCAGAATACTAAGGAGATGGTATTGATGGCAAGAGTGAAGAATGGATTGGATGTGAAGAGAATCGAATCACGCTTTACACAACTGAAGGAATGCAGCAATGAACATCTTGTGAGGTATATAGATGTTGTGAAGACGGATGATGAGTTGTGGGTAGTGATTCCTTCCAGAGTTGATAGAATAGATCGTGATGGAGAATTGTGATTGTCATTCTCTCTTACAATTCTTGGAGCGTCAGAATTACATGACTGAGGAGCAAGTACGTGAAATCGCTCGTGGTTGTTTATTGGGGTTGAAGTATCTTCATGAAAGAGGCATCATGCATGGAGTAAGCTGTTTTAAGAGGTAATGAGTGAATAGGACGTGAGACCAGTGAATCTGTTTCTGACTGAAGATGGTGTGTTGAAACTGGGTTACTATGGACTAACAACACAAGCAGAGTGCTATTCCATTATGAGGACGAAATGTGAAGGAGTTCGCAGTTTTGCTCCTGAGGTGTTTGAAGGAGAGTATGAGATGAAGAGTGATGTGTGGTCTCTTGGCATTGTTTTGGTTGAATTGATGGGAATAGCACCATATTACGGGAATGATAATGGCGATTTACCCACAAAGAGTAGTGGTGGTTTAAAGTTACCGTCTGGTGTTGATGTCTTTGAATCATCAGAATTGGCTGACTTCCTGGAGAAGTACTTCCAGAAGGAAGAAAGATCGAGTGTGAATGAGTTGCTGAATGTAAGTGTAATGGGATGAGAATGATGTGTAGCATCCATTCATGAAGGAGTGTGAAGAAGAGAATGAAGTATTGAGTCCATTGGTGAAGATCCTGAAGTATCAAGAGTATTGTGAATGGATACTGAAGAAGGATGTGAAGGATTCGTATCTGGTGTTGCATAAGAATGGATTGTGCTGGTGTCATGAAGGGCTGGTTGATAAGTTCCCTTCCATTGTAATGGAATTGTGTTTGAATACAGTGATCAAAGTGGATATTGCATCCCACACACTGCTAAGAGTGAATGGAGAGGAGGTGAAGGGAATCAAGCATGCTAAAGTGTTGGATTTGAGTGATGATGGAGAGCGATGGGAAGGCGATGTATTGAACAATCAACCCTATGGCTGGGGCGTGTTGTATGATAGTGAGAACAGAATGGTTTATGAGGGATTCCGACTCAAAGATGTGAATGTGTGCTATGGAAGTAGTTACTTTCCTGATCTTCAAAAGGTGGAGTATGAAGGAGAGATTTGTGAAGGAAAGCGATGGGGACGAGGGATTCAATATGATCGGAATAGTAGTACCATGTTTAACGGAGAATGGATGGATGATGAGCACATGAACAACCGAGTAGTGCTGAATGAAGAGAATCAGTTCCTTCACAATCACATTGAAGAACTGATTGTGGAGAACAACAGTTGTAATGGACCAGAATGGACTGCTCTTGATTTGGGTTTCATGTCCCATTTGCGATTGCTTGAAGTGGGTGATGGTTGTTTTGAGTATGTGGATGAAGTGAAGTTGATTGACTTATCCAAGCTGGAGAGAGTGGTGATTGGAAAGAATTGCTTCACAAAGGAGAAGAATGATTGGGGAAATGATCCAAATCGTCATTTCTATTTGAAGAATTGTGAGAGAGTAAGAGAATTGAAGATGAGTCGTTATTCCTTCTCTGATTATTCAGTGTGTGAGATTGAGAATGTGCCTTCTTTGGAAGTGATTGAAATGGGAGAACTGAATCAATGGAGTGGCAATTTCTATAATGCTTCATTGGAATTGAAGAGTGATTCTGAGAGAATGATATGATGAATAGACTTGCCCAGTTTGAAATCACTTCTAGTTGGTTATCGTGCATTTTATGGGTGTTCTCGTGTTGAATTTGAGAGTGAATGGCTTGAAGAGGGAATGATGAATAGACTTGCCTGAATTGACTTCCATTCAACTAGGTTATAGTGCATTGTATTTCAAGGATGATGATGAATCGAGTGAGTTGATAATGCGAAGTGGTAATGATGGAATGAACTGATGAATAGACTTGCCTAAACTCACTTCACTTACTGCCATAGGCAGTACAAAATACAGTAAAAGTACATTCTATAATCCTCGTTTTATCACTCTGGAGAGTACTTCCTATCCCTCTTCCCTTACAAACAGGCATGCCCTCTCTCACTACTGTCTCTCTCTCTCATGCATTTGAACGCAGAAATCAATTATCTTACAAGAGTAATCACAATCAGAGAGAGTGATGAATAGATGTTGGCGCATTCATCAAGCATCCTGCCTTTGTTAGCAATCCCCATGCGAGCATTCATTCTGTTGACGAACTGAGAACAATGAGTCAAAACGTGGAAGTGATGATTGTGGATAACAATGCATGCAATGATAAGTGTTTTGCGGCATTGGCTTTATCATTCTTCTCAAATCTGAAGGTGTTTGAAGTGGGTGATTATTCCTTCTCATTTGTGGATGAAGTGAAGTTGATTGGATTGAATCAGTTGGAGAGAGTTGAGATTGGAAAGCACTGTTTTAGAAGGAATACTGAGAAGAATCCAAATCGTCATTTCCATTTGAAGAATTGTGAGAGAGTAAGAGAATTGAAGATTGGTTGTGGTTCCTTCAGGGACTACTCAGTGTGTGAGATTGAGAATAATGTGAGTTTGGAAGTGATTGAAATGGGAGAATTGAAGGAACAGAGTTTCAATTTCTATTCTGCTTCATCGGGATTGAAGAGTGATTGTGCAAGAATGAAATGATGAATAGACTTGCCCAGTTTGAAATCACTTCTCTTTGGTGGATATGCATTCCGTGATTGTTCTCATGCTGTGTTTGAGAGTGAATGGATTGAAGAGAGAATGATGAATAGACTTGCCTGAATTGACTTCCATTCAACTTGGTGAAGATGCATTCCGGTTCACGAATGATGATTTAACTGAATTGATTATGCGAAGTGGTGATAATGAAATGAACTGATGAATAGACTTGCCCAAACTCACTTCACTCATTGCTGAAGGGGATTACAGTAATACATTCTGCAATCCTCGTTCCATCACTCTGGAGGGTATTTCTTATCACTCTAACCTCATCAGCAGACATGCCCTCTCTCACTACTGTCACTCTTGACAAGGAATATGCTTTCAAATTCAAGAAAACCATCCATACCAAGAGTGTCTCTTCCATCTCTCCTTCATTCCTAGATATCACTCCCGCTCTCCGAAAGTACCTCAAATACCCTCTTTCTTTCACACACGATTCACCATCAATTCTCTCCAAACGAGTCATTCACACTTCACAACCCTCTCTATCATCACACCACACTGATACGCAATTCCCAATCGAGGAATGCGGGAGGATGTGTCATTCTATCATTTCCAATCCACTTGCTCCATTCTCTCCTCCACTCTACAAATCACATAGCACTCACACACTAACCCCAAAAAGAAAAGAGAATCACTAATTCGGCCTCATAATGCACACACAACTCGCAAAGAGCATCTACAAGACTGCATTACGTAGAGCCATTGCATTCGACAAGGAACCCGTGCTGAAAGTGGGGCTGTTCTCTTCTCCTTCTGATTGTAGTGTCTTATCACCCAGGAGTCCTTTGACCGGTACTATAATCAAATCAAAAACGGATCGACGAAAGAAAGAGACTACTGCAAAGATCGCGTGGACGCCTTTCTCTGGTTTCCATTTCACGCCCTTTCCACCTAGAAGTCATAACCAATTCTATTCCATGGATCGATCTCTCTCTGCCTTCCTTCGTCAACAAGTTCAACAAACAGGCGAGGAAGAGAAGAACCCAATGTAGTTTTCTCTTCATCCAATTCAGTGGTAGTGCATTTCCTGCTCTGTTGCGTCTTTCCGATTACCTTCATTCGTGTCTGTTGTACGCCAGCAATTCTGGATTCACCGCATCAAAGATGGAATCTACACTTCCTCTCCCTCGTGATGGTGCTATTCGATCCTCCCCTTTCCCCGTAGTGCGTGAATGCTACGATCGGATTCATCCCTCTCTGGAAACAGAGGCAAGAGAGCAGTACGCTGGCTATGTGCTCATCCAAAACCCTTCTGCGCTTCTTCAGATGAAGAACTGGGATGAAGACGATGATCGAGTGAAGGCGCTGCTTTCCTCCTCCGTGGTAGCTCCGTCTCCTCTCCCTCATTCCAGATGTTCCTTCTCGCCCCCATCCAGAACCAGTACCAGATGCTCTTTCTCAGCGAGTGCTTCCCACACCGCTCTCTCATTTCTAGTTCGCAGCACTCTGCCAAGAGCGCTCATGACATGAAGATCCGTCTGGTCCGCCTCGCCTCCAAACTGCATAACATACCAGAGCGTTCTGCCAGCCGTGAGGAAGCCACGCCGAAGGAGGGACGACGTCGTGTCCGCCTGACCTTGGATCCGCAGACGCAGCACGCGCTGGACGGCCTGTCCGTCACTCCCTCAAACGCCGTCAACACCCACATTACCCCACAGGAGGCGAAGCTGGACGGCTACAACTGGAAGCACGTGCTGCTGGGTGGCGCCTTCTCCCACCCCGTAGTGCTGTTTGACAAGACGCGCCTTAATCCCGCTGCGCTGACGCAAATCGAGTACGCGGACGAGACGGACACCGTCGCCTCCTCCACCGAGTACGAGCGCCTCCTCCGCACGCTGTCGAAGACGGAAACGGACACAGTGCCGCTGTGCCTGGACTGCACGACGGTGTTCGCCTCATATCCTTCTACCTTCCTCTGTCTCTCCTTCACTATACCGTAAAGGAGATTGCGGAGGCCGTGGAAGCGAGGCAACTCTTCGCCGTCGCCATGGAGGATGTGCGCGACCTTCTGTTTAACTGTACGCCAGACAGGGCGGCGTGACGCGCAGGCACTATCGACCGACGCTTGATCTACCCGAATCTGCTGAAGCGGCTGGGCGGGGAGTTTGCGAAGTGTGCAGACGTCATTTACAATGTGCTGACCCGTGTTGACTGTTCTGTTTGCCACAAACACACGACAAGTCCTTGCGTTCGTTCAGGCGCCGCTGCACAAGGTGGTTGGTCCACAGGAGGAGAGAGAAGGCACAGAAGCACAGGGGAACGAGAAAAGGGAGACACTTCCACCCGAAGGTCCGAATCACCCAGTCCACGGGGAGACCCGAGAAGACGCTTCCGAAGGGCGACATGAGACCGTTCAGGCTGATGACCGTGCTGGCGAGCCGCGCGTCCACGCTCTCCATGGCGATGAGCTCGCTGAAGGAGAAGGGGATGTAGAGGAAGAAGCCCAGCAGGAAGCACAGCAGGAGGAAGGCGAGCGGCGAGGAGGCCCACGGCAGCGCGGCAAAGACAATGCTCGCCAGGATGGACGCCGCCTCGCAGATGTGCGCACGAGAGAGGTGGTAGGCGTCCGACACATAGCCTAGTCGTGAGGGCGAAAAGAGGGGGCCACCACACCACAGCGTGCCCAGAATGCCGCCGATCTCGATGCAGCTGATGGCGGAGGGGACGTGGCTGCGAGTGAGGGGAGAGGACGAGACGGACGGGAGGACGGAAGGGGCGTGAAGGAGCCGATGAAACAGCAGCAGCGCCCAGTCCGTGACCACTCGCTGGTTGAAGGTGCTCTGCGGGTCATGGGGTGGGAGAAGCGGAACAATGAACACAGCGCCCAGAAGAAGCGATAGGGAGAGAAGGGACTGGCATGACGATTTGCCCTCAGACTCCTCCTCCTTGGAATCGATGGATGCGTAGGACACCTAGAGAGAAGGTGTGGCTGGAAAAAAGCACTTCGTCAGACCGTTTCGAGGGATAGAGAGAATAGGAGGCAAATGCATTGCACAGGTTTGTAATGCTTAGCGCATAAAAGAGGGAGCTTGGATTCCCGTGGACAGCCCGGGAGAGCGTGTTGCAGAGAATGGTCCCGATGGAGCTGCAACAGCAAATCACCGACCAGTAGAATCCACGCACTATGTCTCAGTAAGAAGAAGAGGGGGTACAATTATCGGGAAGCCACTGCTTGAAGACAATGCATAGGATCGGCCACAACGTTCCCATACACGCGTAGCCCACTACCCAGAGAGCGAAGAAAACCGAGTAGTTTCCCGTTGTAGACGAAGATGCCAGTCCTTCCAGCGAACAGAGGATTCCGACCATGCCGAAGAGAAGGGTGTACATCCGAAACAGGTTTCCCTTCACCACATGACTCGTGATGAACTTGCTCAGTCCATACACGATAAAAGCCGTCGTATTCATCAGGGCGTAGTTGGACTGGGTGAAGAACCCTCTCTGGATGAAATGCGGAGCGCATTCTCCCAGCGCCCTCCGAATCATATTCCATCCCGTGCAGGACATAAAGAGAGGGAGGATGATGTGAACGAAGTAGAAGGAGCGCGATTCCTTCATGGGTTGGGAATAGAAATGAAGTCTCGTTTGTTGAGTGGATTGGGGTTGTATCCTCTTCAGAGTGTTATTTGTGAATTGTGAATGGAGATTGGGATGTGGATTGAGTGTTGCGTGATGAAGTGGATATAGAGTGTGGAAAGGAGTATGTGGAGTTGGTAGTGACGGGAAGATCGTGAATTCATCATGATTGCTGATAATGGGGAGATCATTCACTATCGACTATGGAAGTGAATGATTCCATTCCGTTCATTCCTCAACAAAAGGAAACACTCCAAAGGAGCAAATCCTGAAAATGATCACCACAGAAACTGTTTGTTCACAAACAAGGGTTCGCATCAACAGGAGACCTGAATCTCCGATCCATTGTCAGAGTAAGAATAGATGAAATCATTCATCGCAACCTTACCGTAAATGAAGAGTGGATTCGACATGTTGGCGTAATGAGGAGAAAGACGAAGCACGTACGTTCCCGAAGCGACGCAGGTCAATTGAGCCATTCTCTTGTTCGCATCGTCTTGGATGCCTGAGAAGACAAGATCATCCAATCCCTCGGCAGACAGCGTGAAGGACTCCTCCGTCGGATTGGCACCGTGCTTCAGGTTGTAGTTGAACGGGCACAGCCCTGTATCACATCTGCTCTCTCGAGCGGCGACACGCTCCACGTCGGTGTCTGCACCAGCGAATAAGGAGGCAAGAATGGGCGCGCCTGTGGATGAGGAGAAGAATGGGAAAAGACGGGTCGCCTGGAGCAGCAGCAGACGCGGGTGCGGCGCAATGTGCACGCTGTCCACCGAGCCGATAGCCACATCTAAGCATGACTCCTTCACCCGATTCTGACAATCCAACAAAACCTGTTGTATGTTGTATTCCATCAACAAGACGGCGTTCTGGAAAGCCGAGTCTATCTCTCACCACCCTCGCACACACCCACTCCACAGAATCAGACGCGTGCTGCAAAACAGATTCTCCTTCGATGATACACGTAAGAAGTTGCCGCCCTGTGCCGCGAAGACGAGCTCCTTGAGAACCAAGTCTGCGAATGAAATGGTCTCACCATGCCCACACTGCAGCTTCAAATCGCCCACATCGGTGAATGTGCCCGTTTTGATGATCACGTACACGCCCTCGTGCCGGTTCCCGATGTGCACCTTGAACTGCTCCTCCAGCCCGTGCAGCTGTGCGTTCGATTTGCTAAAGGAACGTACTGTGGCGGCGTTCTTGCCCACCACGCGGCCGATCATCGCCGTGGGGATGGGCATCCCCTGTCTCTTCAGCACCATTTCAGGAAGCTGGGCATGAGGAGAAAGAGGAAAACCTGCCGATGCTGATTTCCTTGATGCGAAGGATGGCCTCCGAAACGTCGATAGTTTCGAAGATGTCGTCGATTTACTTGTTCAGGTCCTTCAGTTCCTGCTCCTTCTCTTCACGGCTCTACCCATCACTACGAGGAAGAGACTGTACCTTCTTCAGCAAGTCAATCTCTCTGTGCATTTGCGTACGTTTTCAGCGAATCGAAACGCTTCCTCTGCTCTTGAATCGTGCGACGAAGCTATCCCTTGATGCAGTCGATATGACAGTACCCTTCCTCATAGAGAGACTGCTTGATCTCCCTTCCTACACAATCGAGTCAATCCACAAGTATGAAACCCTCCTATTCCATACAACGTGTTCAATTTGGAACAGAAAGTATAGTAATCGATTCATTGATCCAATAACAGAAGGAAATGAGAGTCGCATCATCCCACAATTTGCAAATCCGTGAATCATTGAAAAAGTGGGATGTCAAGGGGCAGGGTATCCTCGTGTTACTGGACTCCTACTGATTTGACTACACACAAAGAAGGAAGAGCAATATGTTTCTTCCCGCTTTATGTAATCAACGCGCATCCCCTCATTCATTCCCGGTCTTTCTGATACTCTCTCCTTTCTTCCTTCACACTTAACTCACTTATCCATAGCACATCACCCTTTTCATAAAAAAAAACAAGTAGCCATTCAACAAATCGACTCCTTTTCCTTTCTCTCTGTAACACGCATCTTCAAATAAACACAACAATCACTCAAACGGTGATTATTCTCCGGAAGCAGCAGTGTTCTAGTTGCAGTACTGCAGGTTGTCAGAGTTGGGGAAAGGACCATTCGTAGCGTACTCCACATTCGGAGACTTCAACTCCCAGTTCCACGTAAAACGGCACTGAGCTCTCTCCTTCTCGTCCTCCAGATCGTAGTAGTAGTAACTGTCGTTCACAGAGCCGCACATCTTCGTGTAGGGCTGGCCCAGGTTGGTCCAAGCAGACACCTTCACTTTGGTGGGGCCAGGGCAAGCCTGCATCAGTTGCATGGCGAAGTCAGAAATGCCACTACCGCCACCCTCGTTGTAACCGTTGTTATCGAGGTTGATCGTCTCCAGCAGAGGGAAACCAGCCTTGTCCTCGCAAATCGTCTTCAGATCAGCCAGAATGGCAGTCTGCAACTCGCCTGCATTCGCTGGATCCACACACGACTGGATGTTGTGCTCGGATACCTGGAAGTGCTTCAGGTTCTTGAAGTAGCCCAGGGTCGCGTTGTTCACCATCCAGTCCAACATCGTTCGGAAACCCTCACGCTTGAACGTACCGTACACAAACACCAGACGAGAAGGATACGTGTACTGCAGCAGCTCCATCAGACGAGGAATCAGAGCCACATCCAGACCACGGGCCAGCAGCACATCCGAGTAGAAGTAGGTATCGATAGGAGCTGCGTTCCTTCTCTGCTTCGACAGCGACTCGTGCCACAGCTCCAGAGACAGGGCAGTCATACCGGACAGAGCCAGCACACGAGTGTGAGCCAGAGCCTTGGTGGGGTAGGCGTCACGCACAGCCAGGTACAGACGGGTCACGTTATCATCCTTGATCACATCCCAGTAGCAGGTGGTCTGCTTCTCGAAGTTGCAGTTATCACCCAGAATGAAGGGATCGTAGATGGGGAACCAGGGCTCGGGGGTAGGAGTGGGAGTAGGAGTAGGAGTGGGAGTGGGAGTAGGAGTGGCAGTGGGAGTGGGAGTAGGCGTGGGAGTCGGAGTAGGAGTAGGAGTAGGGGTAGGAGTGGGAGTGGGAGTAGGAGTAGGCGTGGGAGTAGGAGTGGGAGTGGGAGTAGGAGTGGGAGTGGGAGTAGGAGTAGGAGTGGGAGTAGGAGTGGGAGTAGGCGTGGGAGTGGGAGTAGGAGTAGGCGTGGGGGGTAGGAGGTACGGTGGGAGGCTCAGGAGTGGGCAGCAGCTCGCTCACAATGGGGCGGATGGCGAAACCAGAAATACCAGCGATGTTGGCATCGAGGGTGGTCTCACGGATAGGCAGTCTGAACACGAAAGAGTAGCAAGCACGCAGTCTCGACTCAATGGCGAAGAACGGCCACTCGGCGTACTCGGGCTCACCCTCCACGGCGTACTGCAGGTACTCCACCACCACACCGTAGACCGAAGGTTTCCAGAAGGCAGTGTCGAAGTAAGGACCCTCCTCGCGGTCGTTGCGGTAGTACTGGAAGAACTCGGGGTCCAGACCCAGCGTCACGGCAGTGGGACCACGTATCACCAGATCGAACAGACCCAGCTTGTTGTAGGCGGTCGGCTTCTCGTAGCCAGCAATGTGGTACTTGTTCTCGTCGTCCACAACGGCGCAGCTCTCAGCCTCCACGTTCGTGTGAGGGTAGTACTGTCTGTAGGCAATACCGTTCTCGAACACGTAGTCGAAGCCCCAAGCCAGAGGCAGACCGTCGCACACCTTGCCCGTCACACCGTGCTCCTTGCCCACACAGTCGATCAGCTCCTGAGCGGACAGAGCCACCTCCACGATCTGGTCGTACTCCTCCAGGTACAGCTTCTTGATGGCGTACTCAATGGAGGTGGTAATGGCGAAGGCCCACGTCACAGAGCAGTTCTGAGGCTTGCAGATGGTCGAGCGGAGCGTGTTCCCAGCCAGACGGCGGTCCTCGAAGACGTCGTCGCAAGGGTCCAGCGAAGGCATCAGGTAACGCAGGTTGGAGTTGTTGTACACGGGGATCACAGAAGGCACGGGGGTCTTGATGCCCGAGTATCTCTGCTTGGTGGTGGTGATCTCCTCGAACTCGTCGGGATGCCAGTCGGCGTAGAACGTGAACTCCATTCTGTATCGGTCGCGCATGTTCCAGTCGTGGATCTTCTCGCACGAGTCGATGAAGTACTCCAGACGCTTCTGGAACTCCTCGGAGTTCACATCGCGGGACGTGCACTTCATCTTTTCATCCCACTTATGCAGGTAATTCAGATAGCCAGCCTGATCGCAGGTGAAGTCAGAACCCTTGTTCGTCGGGTCAGCGGGGTAAGCAGGCTTGCCAGTGATGGGCTTGCTTCTGTCGAAGTCACGAGTCTTGTGACCAGAAGGAACGCTGGTCCACTGCTCCTTGACCTGGTCCAGCTTCAGCACCTTGTAGTGAGGAGCAGCCGTCAGATCGTGATCCTTGTTGTAGGTCAGATACTTCACGTTCACGGTGGCAGCACCGTTGCAGCCAATGTAGTAGTAACCGGGGTTCAGACAGTAGGCCATGGGGGTGGCGGTAAATGTGGGTATCAGCACCAAACCGTTGGTCTTCATGGCCTCGTTGCTCAGGCGCACCTGGCACTGAGCATTGCCGGACACTCTGGAGAAATGGACCTCCATAACGCCATTGACGCAGTTTGCAGCTGTTATCAAGGCAAACAGCTGGCAGAGTAATGTCAAAGAGAGACACAAATTCTTCATAATGCAGAAGATAATAATGAAGAATCTGTATCCATTCGTTTTGCGTACAATAACCGCGGTATAATCCTCATTTGGATGTGCTGAGGGTATCGAAAACACGAGGAGGCCATACTGGATCCTTTCACTCTACATGGACTCCTCTGAGTCTCACCATTCATAGGGCAGCGATATAGAGCTATGAGTCCATTGTCCGCAATCTGACAGAATGAAAAGCAAATCATGCAATTGCAAGTGATACAAAACTGTTTTTGAAAAGGATCTTGCATTCACAGCGTGCATTCTCATTATCAAGTGGAAGTGTTAGAAGCAGCAAGTGGGAGTGCCAATCCAAACAGAAGAGGAGTGTTCACGCAAGCAAGGCATCACTACTGTCAATACAAACAAACATGCAATACACACAGCCAACAGCATCAAAACAAACACAAAAGAACTACTTCAAGCAACGCTTTCCATTAAGGACAAAATACAAAGGAGTGAGGGAAGAAAGGCGGTTCTGGAGGGCATTGTAGGCTTTGCTCTGGGGCAGGATCATCAAAAACGCGTAAATGCTGCGAAGCATGGCGAAGAAGCTGGGATTCTCAATGTCGATGAGATGGAGGCGGATGTGCATGAACATGGGAGAGTCGAGCATGCTGAGCAGCTGGTTGGCTTGGAGAAGGAGGGCCATGGAGAGCGTCTGCTTGTTCAGGGAGAAGGCGATGGACTCGGCCACGCAGTAATCCTCGACGAACAGGCAGAGACAGAGCGCGGCGATGGGGTTGACGCAGAAGGACTGGTACCTGCGGGTGAGCAGCCGCGGCCGCAAGCACAGCGTGTCATAGAGCTGGATGGAGGCCGGCGACACGGGCGTGCGGTAGAAGAGGCAGCTGCGGAGAGAGTCGCGCGTGGAGCGCGTCTCCTCCTGCGTCAGCAGGATCGTGACGAGCAGCTGCACGATGGCGCCCACGAAGGCTCGGTCGTCGAGCGTCTGCGCGTCACCGCATGAAACAAGGCGTACGCTCAGGATGGAGGCGACGGTGTGGTATACGGTGGTCGAGTCCTCGTACCGGCACAGCATGCACAGGATGAACGACCCGCGCCGCTCCAGGAAGGCGGGCGACTCGCGGAGCATCTACCCTTCAGCCCGCGCCGCGTCGCCACCTCCATCACGTCGCGGAGGACGCCCGGCAGGTCGTCCAGGCGGCGCGCGTACTGCAACAGCACCTCCACCGCCGCCTCGATCACCTCGTCGTGGCCGTCCTTCGTCGCGCTCAGCAGGCTGCTGCGGAACAGGGAGAGAGGCAGCTGCGCGCGGGCGGAGGCGGCGGGCGAGTGCGTGAGCAGGATGGCGGTGAAGCGCAGACACACCAGACGCGCGCGCTTGGAGGGGTAGGAGAGCCCGTTGCACACTAGCGCGGCGAGGGACCTCAGGTCGTCGCAGTAGTCGCACTTCATGAACTAGGCGTCAGCCGCGCGGCGCGCGCCCACGTTGTCCATCAGGTCCTTGCAGGCGTTGTCCGAGGCCTGCTGCACCTCCTCCTCCTCGTCCAGCAGGCAGGGCAGCAGCGCGTCGAAGAGCTGGCTGTAGGGCAGGCTCCACTCCTCGCTCACCAGCACGAACTCGCGGATCCACGAGACTGCCGTCAGGCGGATGAACTTGTCCTTGTTGTGGCTCTGCACGATGATGGTGGTGATCTACGCTGGAGGGGCGATGCGCTCCTACCATTGTACTCGTGTCCACCTCGCCCGCCGTGGACTCCTTGATCTCCGCCAGCAGCGTCTGCAGCAGCGAATCCGTTTCCTGCGAGTCAAGAGGAAATGATGTCCGCACCTGCCGAATCTCGCGGTGCGGGTCGCTGAGCATGTCGAACAGGCCTTCCAGAAAGCCGGGGAGGAAGTCCAGAATGTCAATGCCGGGGACATTGTCCATCACGTCGATCCAGGAGATGAGCAGGCGGCGGATGTGCGGACTCGTGTCGTAAATGTACTGCTGCATCAGAGGGATCAGCTTCTCCACATCGAAGGACTGGGTCTCGGTCACAATCTCCTTCAGTAGTTTGTCCAGCAGGGAGGCTCCCTGGGGTCAAGGGCGCAACTTGAAAGGGACAAGGATATCTCCTTCACCTCCACGTCGACATCGGCGTAGAGCTCGCACAGACTGCTGAAGATTTCGTTGATAAACGTCAAGATTCCCCCTCTCGCCGCCTTCACGATGTTGTACAGGGACTCGCAAGCATAGAACCGAACTTGTGTGTCTTCGCTATCGAAACAGTCCAGAACAGGAGGCAGTAGCAGCGATATGTAGTTGATAATGTCCGTTCCGACGCCAATGCCGCAAGAAGCCAACCCGATGAGTCCGCCCTTCACGCTATTCAAATTGGAGTCGTCTCGAATCGCGTCCGTCATCACGCGAATGATTTTCCGTATTCGCTCCGAATCGCCCGCTTCCTACGATTTGAAAGCGATTACAGCAAATGTTACGTGCATTTGATGGATAATACTCTCGATTTCTCCCGCCGCGGCTTTCCGCTTCTCATAAGAGCGGTCGATGAGGTTCTTCAAAACCAGCGCGGGGATCTCCTGGATTACTTCGGCTCCTTCCATGAGGTGATTGGCGTGAGAATCCGTGTGTTGGAGAAATGATATGTGTGATCTGTGTTTTGTGAAGCATATGGGTATGAAAGCAGTTTGTAGAGAGATAAGCAGGTGTGTGAGGATGGTAGTTTGTGGAAGGAGAAACAAGCAGGAGAGGAAACTAATCCACAGAAAGAGACTCCACATCGGAGTGGAAGCCATCCAAGCCGACTCTCCTGCTGACAGAGCCACGACCACTGCTGGGCAGGCTGATGGTAGAATAGGTGGATCGTCTCAGGGACCGCAATTCCTCCTTCGGCTTGTAGGAAGATGGGACACGCGGTTCAAATCCGTCCCGTGAAAGAGGTGCCTTCGTCTTCCTTGTCTTCTGCTTGAACAGTCCCAGAAACCGCTTCCACCAGCTCTTCTTCGCGTCCTTCCTTTTCTTCTCCTTTCCTTGTGTGTCTTTTGAATACCGTCTTGTGTCCCTTGAAAGGCGTGTTTCCTTTGTTGATGCGCCCTTCACAACTGCACCCTTAGCAGTTGCTGTTGCACTTTTCACATTCGAAGCACTTACACGCGAACTACTCACATGCGAACCACTCACAAGCGATGCATTCATAATGCGGTACAGCGAATCATTCTACCGATCAACACACACGCGCACACACACCTTCTCCTGAAGAGCCTGATTCTCGCGGGACAGGCGAAACAGCTCCTGACGGAGGGAATACGCCTCTTGCTGATGGGTCCGCAACTGCTCCTGCAGTTCCTCGTTCTGTGACGATAATCTACATTCGATACGCATTGCAAAACATACCGATCCAAGAAGGAGGGCTCCGAAACCTTGAACTTCCGGATCCAAACGCGCAGGCGCTCCACCTCATTCTTTGTGCTGATCAGCTGTAAATGCAGTTCACGGATCTCGCTCTTCTTACGATTCAATCTGCGCATTACGGACCACCCCTCAACTTACTGACCCGCCAAGATCTGATTTTGGTCTTCGTAGTAAACGTGCTGCACAGCGAGCATGTCAATGTCCTTTCGCAGCAACACAATCTCTCTCTTTCAGAAACGCATTCCTCCGTGCCTACTTGAAGGGACTCGATTCGCTCGTTCATTTTCTGAATGAGGAGCAGACTCTCCTCGCTTGTTTCCCGTTCTTCAAGATGAGGCGTGTGAACATCCAGAAATAGCGATTGCACCTATTTCATCAACCAATCCATTTCGTTCTACACAACGAGAGGCACTTCGCGTGCTCCTTTCCCTCCTCTTCGTCAACTCACCATCGGAATATGCAGTTTGATTCTCTTTCATCCAATCCGAAGATACCATGAATTCTATGCCGAGCAGGTCGTCGGAATGGCGTGTCGGGGAAAACACGATGCATTTCCTGTCTCCATCATTCCATCCTCCCTTCTCTCTGCATTCTTCACAATAGCAATGCCTCAGACACTCAGGTAGATTTCTTTCCAATCCAGCAATGTTCAGTCCCTAGTTCATTCTGCATATACTGCCTAATCCATAGTCGGAGCATTCGCTTCTTTTCGGCACTTCCAGGCCTGCTGATCATTTGCCATTCTACTAGTGGAGGGTGTACCGATTTTCACCTACTATGTGCCGAATATCACGCGTAAGAATGAAATCAAAGCGTGATTCGTAGAATCCCGTACACCCCTCCTCACATGCCTCCACTGCCTTCACCTTGCTTACTTTGTTGTCTGCTATGTGTTTTGCATATGGAGCTACTTTGCTTGTGTGTTTACGCGTGAGGACGTTCTTTCCTCTGAATTCGTAGACCCGGGAAGAGTCACCGAGAGCTACATTCAGGATTATGAGCGCCAGTTTGGATATGAGGAGCTGCGGTATTGTCCTGTCTGCAATCAGAAGAAACCGCCTCGATGTCACCACTGCAGCATCTGCAAGGTGATCAGCACCCAAACCAGGTAAACACTAGATGTGCGTGGTGAACATGGACCATCACTGTCCCTGGCTGTGCAACTGCATTGGCTATGCCAACAAGAAATTCTTCATCCTCTTTCTTACCTATACGTGGCTCGGGTGCTTCGATATCACCCTCACGGCGTTTGGCGACATCTTCTGCCTCCACGACTCCTTCGATCTAGCCGTCCATCCAGTGTCCGTCGTCGCGTTGCTCTCCCAATCCGCCTTCACCGTAGCATCCTCCTCGCCTTCAGCATTTCGCTCTGCCTCTTCTTCTTCGCCGGCTTTCACTACTGGCTGGTCCTTCACGACAAAACCACTATCGAGTCCATCTCCTCCTTCTCCCGATTCTTCTCGCGCTCGCCCGCCACCGCACGTCGGCCGGTGCACTACTACGAGAACTGGTGCAGTGTGATGGATGCGTCTCCGTGGATCGTCGCCTCGCCTCCTTCCCTCCATCGTAGTGGCTCCTCCCCGTTCACAGCGCCTCCTTCGCCTTCTCGTGGGATTTTCTCTTTCACCCGTCCTCTCTCCATATTGCTGTTAGACGTAGATCGGAGAGCGAGTCAGATATGAGCATGGAGGAAATGCGCTCCTTGGTACTGCATGATATGCGTCATCTGCAGCAACAACTCCCCGTTCCTGAAGTGTAATCTAGTGTCAGCATGTCTGTTTGGTTCCAAACGACCCTCCCCCATTCTCACTCCCATTCATTTGCAAATCCAAACCATGAAAGCGTCCCTGTTATTCACGTCACCCTTACCTATAGTTTCCTTGCTGCCCTGCTCGTGTTCTGCCTCGCCACGGCCGGTTTGTCTCTTCCTCCTCGGTAAGGCGTAGAACTGAAGGAACTGAACGACGACAATTTCGAAACCCTCACACAGATGACTACGGGATCCACTACGGGCCCCTGGTTCATCATGTTCTTTGCCCCCGTATTTCCTGATTCCTCCCTCATGACCGTAGTGGTGCGGTCATTGCAAGAAGCTGGCCCCCACCTGGGAGAATTTGGCTGACGAGGTGGATGGAGAGGTCAACATCGCCAAGGTGCTTTTGATTTGAAACCTTCACACGTAGGTGGACGCGACGGCCAACAATGCGCTCTCCAAAATGTACTCCATCGAGGGTTTCCCCACGCTCATCTTCTTCAAGGATGTTTTACTCTCCCAATCATTCTCAGGTCTAGGGCAAGTACGTCAAGTACGAGGGAGGTCGCTCTCTGGAGGATCTGAAGGCCTTCGTGCTGGAGGGCTTCAAGGACCAGGAAATGACCCCCTGCCCCCGTTTCCCTTCCTTCTTTGAGAAGAAGGTGGAGGTGGGGGTAAATGGCTGGTGTGATGGGTAGGAGTACTCCCAGCTGGCGGGCCGCTACCTGACGACGAACCCCTTCACCTCCTGCTTTGTGCTGATGGGGAGCGGCGCGGCGGTCGGTGTGCTGATCACCCTCATCTACCACTGCTGTTGCGTAGGTGTGGTTGGGGAGTGTGAGAGGTAGCGCCGCAACGTGGTGGAGTACGAGGTGACGGAGGAGAAGAAGAACAACTCGGGTGTTTGTTACAAACAGGTCACTTCGCTTCCACCAGCTCCGGCGAGGCGTACTTCTTCGTCCACTCCTGTGCCGTCTTGAAATAGGTCTCGGGGGAGTTCATCATCTCGTGCGCTATGGGCTTGACCAGCGGGTCCGCGGGGTTCGGCTCGCTCAGCAGCTGCATGATCGTCAGCAGCACCTTGCTGATGGTGAGGGCGGCAGACCAGTTGTTCTTGATCGTGTCCAGGCAAATCACTCCATTCGAGTTTATGTTGCAGTGGTAGATGCGCGTGCGGAATGTGATCTACGCATCACCCTGGTGCAGAGCAACCACTTTAGGCGGCTGGAAGGGGTAATCCTCCGGGAAATGAATATCCAGGAAGAAGACGCCTCCTTCGTAGGGCGTGTCCTTCGGGCCGTTGAGACGCGCTTCCCATTCGTATCTACGCCTCACCGGAGAGGGAGAAGGGGACATATTCGAATCCTTCGGCGCCGCGAGAATTCCGCACGGCGGATCCAGCATGATGTCCGTGAGTTCCGCCTGAATCCTACGTCGTGACGCGCATTCATGAATAGATGCCTCTTTACCGCCTTTCCCATGTTCATCTTCTTGTGGCCGTGGTGCTAGACAATCACAGAGAGGATCAGAGAGAATACCGAGGAACTGCCCGATTTGTGCTCCCTCTTTTTCGTCACCTGCTCCGCGGGCTTCTTTTCGTCAGTCGACTTTTCCTTGTCCTTGTCCGCGTCCATCGTTCCCAAATTGACTGTTTTTGGAGAGTGACGGAAGGAGAACGGATTTCGGTCGCTGTTGGAAGGGTTCTTCCCTCCGTGTTGAAAGGAGTGGTTCTTCCCAACAGGCCTCCTGGGACAGTTTGAACACGATGTCCAATCCCATTTCTTTTCTTCATCTCGCAACCATGGAAGAATTCAGATTAGATAACCCGCCCGCGGACGCCATATCCTGTCTTCGCTTTTCAAGTGGCTCAAATATGCTTGCCTGCTCTTCTTGGGACGGCGTCGCCTTTCTCGCTCCTCGCTGATGGCATAGACCGTTACACTATACGACACAGACAAAAGCAAAATGCTGGCCCGCTTTTATGACAAGACGGCCGTTTTGTCCTGCGACATCATCGACGCAGATACCGTGTGTCTCGGTGGACTTGAGTGCGTCGTAAAAATGTAAGGATGTGCTTCATTTCTCAAGTAGATATGACTTCCATTTGAAGCAGGAACGCATCCTGGGATACCACCACGCTGCAGTGAGCTCCGTTCTCTATCTCCGAGAAATGAGTTTATGCTCTCTCTTCGCTTGATCGTCTAGATTGGGTTGTCAGTGCCAGCTGGGACAAGACGGTGAAGATCTGGGACCTGAGCAAGAACGTGGAGAACGAGCCCCTTCAAACCATCGAGCTTCCCGCCAAGGTGTACCGGATGGACTTGAACAAAGATCTGTGCGGGCTTTCCTCCCTGCTGACCCGTAGAAAGCTCTTCCTGGCGCTGGACGGCCATCAGATCGCCACCTGCGACCTCCGCTCCCTCGCCACGCCGCCGGTGGTGCGCGAGTCCCTGCTCAAGTTCACGCTGCACTCCCTCGCCGCCCTCCTCGACGGCTCGGGCACCATCGTGGGCAGCATCGAGGGCCGCGTGGGCGTGGAGTTCACCGACCCCGCCGCGGGCAAGCCCTTCTCCTTCCGCTGCCACCGCATGCCGGACGCCTTCGGGAACGAGGTCATCTACCCCGTCAACGCGATCGCGGTGCACCCCATGTGATGATAAAGGTGGCGGCTGAGGCGTAGATACGGCTCCTTCGCAACGGGCGGGTCGGACGGCTCGGTGAGCATGTGGGACGCCGTGGCGAAGAAGCGCCTGGCGTACTTCGTGAAGTGGGGATGGAGCGCGGCGCTCACGCGTAGCTACACGCCCGGCGTGGTGTGCCTCGCCTTCAACCGCGACGGGACGAAGCTGGCCATCGGCTGCAGCTACGCCTTCGAGGAGGGCGCGGGGAACCCCAAGGCGGAGATGCCCTGCTCCATCGCCATTCGCTCAATGAAAGACGCGGAGGTGAAGCCCATGGCAGTGGCGTGAACAGTGAAACAAAGGGTGCGCGTGAGGAACAGTGAAAGAACTCTCGCATGAATAACAAACAGTGTAACAAAGCAACCTTCCTGTTTATTTAAAGAAACTTGGATATCCAGTTGAAAGCTAGGCGTCACACTCACTCCCCTCACCCACCGTCAGTATACCCAATCTGCTTCACAACGCTGCACATGAAGAGCTCCACGGGTCTGACACCAGAAGGATTGTCAAAGTTCTGTCCATCACTTACATCATTCATCCCACGTCCTTTCCGAAGGTATCCACCAGGTTCAGGTTGATACGCAGCTCCTGCTCGGAGGCAGCGCCGGGCATATCGATCTTGTTGCCCAGCACAGCGAAAGGCACATTCGCCAGCTCCTCGTCAGACAGCAGCTCCTATGCGTCACACACCTTAAGTGCAACCCACGCTCAGCTCCTGTCTAGCCTCGGGGAAACGGTCCTTATCCTCGGCATCCACGAGGAAGATGACGCCGTCCACCTTCGCAAAATACTCCTTCCACAGCTTTCTGGCTATTCCGTCACAGACAGCGCAAAACACAGTACCACTCTCATGACCGCCCAGATCGAACGTTCTGAACTTGATTTTACCAATTTCGAGCTCCTCCGAGTCTACACATCACTCTTCGGCCACGGCGTCCTACTGGGGTGAAGAGTAGGCTCATGAACAGCCAGTCTGCCCTGCTTTAAAACATCCAGAAGAGTCGTCTTGCCCGCGTTATCGAGACCCAGGAAAAGGAGCTTTCCGCTCTTCTGGTACAAACCTAGGTTGTCATCTGGAAGGACGCCGTAGCATACCGAGATAGTACAGCACGTCGTAAAACCAATTGACCAGGAACATTCTCAACTTCAACGAAACCGGATTACTGAAAAAGCGAAGGAATGGGCATTGCGCCGCAAATCGGGGCCATTTCGGTTGCGTGTGTTTCTTTTCAAACAGTGGACATTTTTCATTGTTCCGCCTGCAACTCTTCGACCTTCAGGCGGATAAACTCCTCCAGCTGATCGTGGAGCGCCTTCACGATTCCATAGTACGCGGAGCCAAACACGGCCACAACTCGCACTACATGGTAAAGAACGGAAGGGAAAAGAACCTGGGAGGGACACGCTGAAGGCCACGCCCTGAATGGCGGCATTGATGTGCACGTTGGTCCGCGGGTTCTCCAGCAGCTCGAAGGTGTACACGAGGATGTTGTCATAGGATTTGCGCATGATCGGGGACGCGTGCTGCGGATCACTCCCGTTCCCTCGTCCCACCATGTAGGAATGGATGTTGGTCTGCCAATAGATGGGGCCCTGCTGCCGCCACTCCACCGAGGACCGGTACAGCTGCAGGAAGCTGGGCTTCACGACGAACACGCACCGGTTCCACTTCTTGAAGATCTTCTTGGAGGTCACGCGCTTCAGGATCATCCCGCACAGCATGTCGTTGTAGAGGAACAGCGGCGGCAGGCTGCTCGCCTGTCTATGCCTCACGCCCCTCGTCGTCGCCCACTGCGCCTCCTCGGCGGTCAGCGTGGAGATGGCCGTGGCCTCACTGTTCGTGTCATACAGCGAGGAGTACATCTGCTCGAACGTGGACTGCGTCGTTGTGACGGGCTGTGCAGAGGCGAAGTGCGTCAGCGGCGCGGAAGTCTGCTCGATGTACGCGTCCTGCAGAGCGAGGGAACGCTGTTGCGCGGCGGGCGGGTTCTGCCGCCGGAACTCGTCGGAGTGGTTGGCGGCGATGTACTGCGCGTACTCCTCGTCCTTCTTCAGCAGCAGGTCCGAGTCGTCGTCGCGCGCGTGCAGCAGCTGCACCAGTGACTGGCTCTCGCCGCTACGTGTGAGTTATGATGGATGACGTCACAGCGAATAGCGGCGCAGTGCCTCCTTCACGGAGGGGTCCTTCTGCAGGACGAGCTGCTGCAAGTAGGACTCCTCGTACTCCGTGATCTCGCCCGCGACGCTCATGAGATGGCACTGGTTCAGCAGGATGTCCTCGGGCGTGTGGATCTCCTCCACCGTGTTCACCACGTTGTAGGTGTGGATGCACTGCTCCGTGTTGAACAGGTCCGTCGCCTGCGCGTTCGCGTCCACGTACTCGTAGTCGTAGGGGATGGAGGGCGCCGGTTGCTGCTGGTCGTAGCCCTGATACGCGGGATAGGCTTGCTGGAGGGTTGTGTCTGTGTGGGATTGCTCGGTTTCGTTAGTGGCTGCCTCTTCAGTCGTCGTCCATTCTTGGGCGGCTCCTTCTGTAGTCGTCCATTCCTCAGCAGCCGTCCATTCTTCAATGGGGACGAGTTGGGATGGATCAGCAGTATCCTCACCTCCCTCAACAGGAACAGCACCTCCTTCAACCGGAACAGCACCTCCTTCAACAGGAGCAGCACCTCCTTCAACCGGAACAGCACCTCCTTCAACCGGAACAGCACCTCCTTCAACAGCAGCATCACCCTCCCCATTGGAAGAACCATAAAACAACTGCTCAAATTGATCGAACCACGACGCATCCTCCGGCTCCTTCGTATTCTCCTCCTCCCAATTCCACTCATAGCCATTGGGGGCGGGCTCCTGCTCATCCATCCTCTCACACACAACTACATCCGTCGCATCCCTAGTTTCTTTGCATTTTGCTGGGGGCACATAACTGTGGTCCCATCCACTGCGGAAGCGCTGTGGCGACGAATCGCGGTGTAGTTGCTACGCATGAGCCGGCCACGCGACGGATACACTCTCCGGGTGTCGCTCGCTCCACTTCTTGGGGGCATTTGCATTCTAGGGTTCAACACAGCCACTTCCGCTACGGCGTGCATGAAGGCAAATAGCGTAGAAAGAACTGATGAAGATCCACAACAACCGCTCTATATCCCGCTTCGCCCGCTTGTCAATCCCGCCCGACTCCAAACAAACACCGCTAGCTCCAGTTATAGAAATTGACATAATAGGCGGAAAACATGGATGTCTCGATGAACTGCTGCATGAAAAGCCGGCTGTTGACATGCGAATACTGTCGTAGGTACACGGTCTTATCCAGGATCCAAATCTGCTCGTCCTTCTCCTTCAAGATCGTCGTCGCAGTGTACGGGGGAAGGATCATCACCCCCAAGTAGGATCGGAAGAGCTCCTTCACTACGCGTCACCCCACTTCCCCGCACGCACCCGACTCCGCATCGAAGCGGGAATCCACAAACGACGCACTATCCGCGAACGACAACGCGGGGTGGACCAGGCGCCGCAGCTCGCTGTACAAGTCCACATCCGGCACGAAGGGCAGCGGCGGCAGCACGCCGTCTCGCCGCTCCTTCGGAATGGGACTCGCCGCGGGGAAGCCCAGCACGTCCGGCGCGAAGGCGTAGTAGTCCTGCAGGTCCCGGGGCAGCGCCACGTGGTCCTCGTCCACGTTCACCACCGTCACGCCCTTCAGCCGCTCCAGCGCCTTGCGGGAGCTACGGGTCAGCGCGGCAGGCAGGCCCTACACGCAGGAGCTGTGCGCGCCCATCATGTAGGGCATGGGGCTGTTGATGAAGTTCATCATGGCGCGCGTCAGTACCGGGCAGTACGTGTACGACCACACGAACGGCCGCCTACGCGTCAGCCCCCGCCGCGACGCTCACAGCAGGTCCTTCAGCGCCTCCATCACGGTCGTGAGCAGCGAGAGCTGCGAGGACACGAACAGCACGCTGCGCTCCAGCAGCAGCAGCCGCACCAGCAGCAGCACGTGCTCCACCGACAGCAGCTCGAACAGCAGCTGCAGCGGACTGCTCTCGCGTCCCCGCGCGAACGCCTTCTCCGGCGGCGTCAGCGCGCTCGAGCTGCTGCGCAGGTGTACGCGCGGGATGTCCAGCGTCTTCTCGCCGCGCGGCGGCACTGCAGGCATTGGCGACGCTGCTGACGCTACAGGCACTGCAGGCACCGCAGGCAGGGTGGGAGAGCGCGCGCTTGGGGCTGCCGGCGGGGCTGGCGGAGAGCAGCGCCTCGTCCTCGCTGTCCGAGAAGAGGAAGTGGCTCCCCGCAGGGCGGCGGTCCGCGCACTGGAACAGCGCGGCGGAGAAGCGGCGCTTGGCCTACGCGTCAGCCGGCGCGCCGAGCGGGACGTTGGAGGAGGCCTCCTTGAGCAGCAGCGACAGGAGCAGGGCGTGCTGCTGCTCGGGCGCCGCGCCGTGGAACTCGTCGTAGCAGGCGCGCAGGAAGCCCAGCAGCCGGTCGCGCAGCGCCGCGAGGTTGTTGAAGGGCGACAGGAGGATGAGGCCCTCGGGCACGAACCGCACGCTGCCTCCCACCGTCTACGCCTCACCACCGCCGCGCGCGCGCACCTGCGGGTAGAACACGTTGAGGCAGGCGGCACTCCAGCGCTCGCTGGAGGTGCTGCCCAGCAGGAAGGTGAACACGCGCGCGTCGTGCGCCGCGCCGAAGGAGCAGTAGCCCTCCGGTAGGAAGAAGCCCAGCGGGTTGCTGGGCGGGCTGAGCCCCGTGCCTACGCTTCAGCCGCCAGCGCCGCACGCACCCGTGAGGTCCGTCTCCACGGCGTCCACCTCGCGCACGCTCT
>JANPWL010000057.1:0-93932 GCA_027406405.1 Blastocystis sp. subtype 1 | reverse complement strand
AAACAGATGCCAGCCACAGAGACCACCATATCCTATTTGCTCGGCAGAAGCTGAGGAGTGTGCATCCCTCACTGTATTCAAAACAGGGAGCGTGTATCGCTAGTGCTGCTTGCATCACTCCCATCATAGAGCATTGATCCTTCGCTCTACATACACTCTCCATCACAAAGCAGCAGTGACTGCGTGACGATCCTCATTAGTACTACCCTCTTCCTCCTAGCTACTTCAGCATTTGTGGAATAGTTGAAGGTTCTTGTAGGGTCTCACAGCTTCACGTCCTTCACCGTGCGCTCCTTCACGTATGCATTGAGTGTCTCCACACATGCAACACCTTCACGTATGCATTGAGTGTCTCCACACACGCAGCACCTTCACGCATGCATTGAGTGTCTCCACACACGCAGCACCTTCACGTATGCATTGAATGTCTCCACACACGCCGCACCTTCACGTATGCATTGAGTGTCTCCACACATGCAACACCCTCACGTCCAACACGCCCGTCGCGTCGAACACGATGGCGGACTGGCCCGCAAGGCCATTATGTTCTTGCCAGTCACATGCACACGGAAGAGAGGACGATGTGGAAGAGGCTGTCGTCGTGCAGCGGGATCGCCTCCAAACTCGCGTCGAAGCTCTCCACCAGGTTGAAGCGCGTCACCAAACGACCGTTGAAGGGCACAACCACACCGCCCGCGTACTTCACGCACATGCTCAGCAGCGAGTCCTCCAGGGAAGGAATGTCCACCTCACGGCGCTGGTGGGGCTGCCCGTGCACAACTCCACCGACAGGGTCACCTCATCGCTCGTGACCTGCTTCGCCGTGAGAGGGCAGACAGGAACCGAAATCATATCGTGTTGGAATAGATCACAATACCAGCAGGCAGTGTGGGCGTGAGGGTGAAAACGGAATTGGAGTACATCTTGCCCATCTCAATGTCCTTGATGCTGTTTTGGTATACCAGCTCGAAAACCTCCACCGCCGTCAGGTCCACCTGCAGATCAGCCCTGCCAAGCCTCCACGCACATGCAGATGGGTAGCCCGTGATAATGCTCTCCAGGCGGTACTGGTTATACGACATAACGCTTTCCAACGTAAAAGAACACACCGTTAGAATGATTGTCTTCCTCCTTCTCATACCACTATTCCATACGCCCATACAAATGACAAGCAAATGACAACTCCAAACAGCAATTCCATGCCATCCAATCCCCTCTTCTTTTCAACATGAACACCAACGAAGGGATACAACGAATCACTACCTGCATTACAATTTCCATAGCCTTCCACATTCATCACGCTATACAGAACAGGCGATAATCCACTCCTTCACAAGAGCACTACAGAGAAAGAGAATCCTTCTTTCATTCGCATATAGCACATACCCAATTCCAAGGCACGCAATCAACTCGTATAGAAATCCAGAAACAGCAAATCACCACCCTGAGTCAAACGGAGCGAATGTCTATCATCGCAGAAGCGCATTCCAATTCCAGATGCAGTATACATAACATTGAAGTCATTCTCTTTCTTCTTCTGTCATTCTTCACAACCCACCCAAACTGAACGCCAAACGATATGAAAACAAACAAGCACAGTTCAAACCCTCACAGCTTTGGTCGTCTTCTTCGCCTGTGTCTTCTTCGCCGCCTTCCCCTTCACGCCTCCAACCGACTTGCTCTTTCTCGTTCTCAAGAGGATGAAGACAACCACCGCGATCACCAGAATCACAATCACCACAGCAATCACGATTCCCATAATGGGCAGGCAATTGCCCGTCGCCTTCTGCCACTCGCCGTCCCAGCACACAGGCTCTCTTCTGCGTGCCCACGTAGCTGCCCTGCATCGAGCACTGGTACACCGCCACTTCACCCACATTCGTTCTCTCGAACACGCCCTCCGGCTGGCAGTAGCCCTTGCGCACCGCCATAGTAATCTCCACAATCGTCTCACCCGCAGGGTTCTTCCCACGCACTGTGAATGACCGCTGCTCCATCTCCCTCACCGACTTGCCCGTCGTCGCATCGATGCTCAGACCCTCGGGCAGGGGCGTGCTGCTCTGCATGAAGAACTCCGTGATGATGTTCTTGTAGCTAGGCTTCCCGCTGCTCACCTCCGTGTTCAGCACAAACTCCATGTTGCTGCTCTCGTACTGGATGGCCTCGGGAAGCAGGTACTCGCACTTCTCATTCTTCACGTCGCCCAACACGCCATTCGCACACTCTCGGTACGCGTAGCCCTGGAAGCCCTCGGGACAGGCAGCGGGAGAGATCTGACCCTCGCCCACCGCGGGGAAGTCGCCAACAGCAGGACACGAGCCCGTGCTCGCAGGCTTGCAGTACAACGTCATGAACGCGTTCACACTCACGTCCGTTGACGCCACGGCGTCCACCTCAAACCGGAAGGACGGGAAGCCCATCACCGCCACGGGCGCCTCCCACAGGTTGCGTGCTCTCTCCTTCGTCGACGCATTCGTCACAGCCAGCACCGGCAGTGACGATCCCTTCGAGGTGTTGCCGTAGAGGGAGAAGCCGAGCCGGTAGGCAGCGTTGTTCGTGTGGATGCCGAAATTGTTCCACTTGGAGCCCTCCAGGTTCTCCACCCTCCACGCCAGGAAGGAGCCCACGGCGTTGGCCAGACTGCCGAAGGAAGGCGTCTTCAGCTCCAGCAGCCCTTCCTTCGCGCAGCCCGTCACGGTGCTGGCGTCGATGGAGGAGAAGCTGTCCACAGCCACCGAGCAGTCGTTCACGCCAAACACACCCGTTGCATCGAACACGATTGCCGACTGGCCCGGTGCGCGGTGCACTTCAAAAGCCATCACGTTCTTGCCAGCCACAGCACCCACCATCGGCAGAATCACGTGGAACTTGGAGAAGGAGGAATCGTGAACCGTTTGCGCCTCCGTGCTCGCGTCAAACCCTCCGCCAGGTTGAAGCGTGCCACCAAACGACCATTGAAGTACGCCGCAATGCCACCCACATACTTCACACGCACGTTCAGCACGTGGTAGTCCTCCAGGCTGGGGATGCTCACCTCACGGCGGATGTACGCCGTGGTTCCCACGTGGTTGCCCATTGCTCCTGCCTTCACACTCTGCCACTCCCCATCGTCAAACTCCACCGCCCTCCAGTCCTCGCTCACGGCACTCTCGCTGTTGAACAGCTTCCACTCGTCGACCTCCACCTGGAACGGCAGCAGCGAGGAGAACACGGTGGATACCCTATCCACCTTGGAAGGCATCTGCCCCATGTCGAAGATCATCTCGCCCAGGTCCACCGTCAGCCACCACCCGCCCGGGTTCTTCCAGCCGTCGCTGCGCGAGTCCAGCAGCTCCAGAGCGTACAGGCCGTGCGCCACGCAGAAGTCGCCGTAGTTCAGCCCGTTCGCCACCTTGAAGGCAGACACGGAGGACACCACCTCGCCGCTCACGGCCTTGCCCCTGTGCAGCTTGTACGAGCCCTCGCTCGGCCACGAGTCCGTGAAGGCCACCAGCGTGATCAGCGACTTGCCGCCCGTGCACGCCTCCACAGACAGCGTCACCACTGCCATGCTCACGCCGCCACTCACCTTCTTCGCTTGAATGGAGTAGGTGGCGGAGGGCAGCAAGGATGCCACACGCCCCGAGATCTTGCCCGTGTTCGTGTCGATCGACAGACCCTCCGGCAGTGCGGGCGTCACGGTGAAGTCGTAGTAGAACTCGGAGTTGGGGTACACCTCGCCCATCTCCACACCAGCGCTCAGCACCAGCGGCGTGGGGTACGACAGCTCCGGCACCACGCCGATGGCGTCCGCGCTCAAATCGATGGAGCTCAGGCGCCAGTCGCAGCTGCTCTCGTCACCCGTGCCGATGTTCTCGAAGCGGTACTGGTTGTAGGGCTTGCTGTTCTCCACCCACAGCTTCTTGTGCTCGCCCTTCAGCGACCACGCCATGTCCGTCACCGTCTTCAGCGTCGTCCACTCCTCCAGGTTGTTGTTGCGCGCCCTCAGCACGAACTGCTTTGGCTGCTGCGTATCCTGTGTGTAGTACAGGTAGAGGGTCGTCGAGGAGATCCACTCGCGGCGGTCGTTGTTGAACACCAGCGTCCAGTAGTTCAGCGCACAGTAGTACGCGTTCATGGTGTAGCCGTAGTAGTGCTCCGCCACGTACACTGCACTGCCCTGGATGGTGTAGCTCGAGATGGTGTAGGAGAAGACGCGAGACGACGACGGACCGCTCATCAGACGCACTGCGCAGTCGAACACGGAGGCTGTCTGTGTCGCCGTTTGTGCCACGATGGCAATGGCGATGGTGTTGTCTCCAGTCCGAAGGTATTCAACAGCGGCATTATCCACGGAAGCCACGGTCCGCACGGGCAGCGAGATCTGGTGGTAGAGTACGCCGTTGTAGTTGTTCAGACCGAGACTCGTCAGGCTGAGGTCGCCGTCCACGCCGTTGCGGAACACCTCCACGCCGTTCATGTAGATCACGCAGCCGTAGATGTAGCGCAGCGAGATCACGAAGCCCGCCACGCCCTCCAGCGACGCCACGTTGAAGGACTTCTTGTACAACTGGATCTGGTTGGAAGATGCGGGGAAAGCACCGAAGGAGCCACTCTCCCATCCAGCCGTTTTCGCATTGTGCCAACTTGCGGGCAGCACGCCCATCTTGTAGAACCACGATGCCTTCGGGGCGACGGACCACTTCAGGTTCACGATGCGGTCCTCGGGCAGACCCAGGTTGGCGTCGTAGCGGATGCGCACCACCGTGTCCACCTCCTCTCCGTCCAAGATGGCGTACAGATACAAAAAGGAGGTGCCCTGCCAGTAGACGCTGGTGGAGCCCACGTCCACTTCATACAGCGAGCCGGTCAGGCAGAGCATCGTCGACCAGGTCTCGCTGCTCACTTGCCCAGAGTTGGCCGCCACAGCCAGCACCTCCTCCTGTGTGGCTTTGTCCTTGATGGAGAAGGATTCCTGGAATGCGCTCCAACTGTACGTGCGCGTCACTGTCAGCAGCGTACCCTCACATACCATACCCTCCAGCGAAAAGGAGCCTTGCAGGGTCACACCGCCCATGGTGCTGGTCATCACGAAGGTGGTATTCGGCAGTGCGGAATGCAGTATGCCGGACACCGTGCAGGTCGTCTCGTCCAGCGACAAGCCAGCAGGAAGAGCGGGAGAGACCGAGCAGCCCGTGATTTCCTTCAGCACGGGAGCGATGTGCACCTGGTCATACAGCGCGTAGTAGTAGTAGGAGGGACTGAACTGGATGGTGGTCGGCATCTGCGTGTTGCAGGTCATCGGCTGCACTTCGTACAGCTCCACTGTCGAGCCGGAAGAGCCCTCGGTCACGGTCAGACGGTAGGTTGTGTAGAGCTCGTTGTTGAAGTAGCCATTGAAGATCTTGTTGGAGTTCGCCTCGTAGGTCGTTCCAGACACGCTGATTACCGAATGCCACGCATCCGCATTCCGCGAGCCTTCCCACTGGAAGGACTTGGGGGATGAAGTGTAGGAAGAGGCCGTGAACACGCGCAGGCTGTTGAGGGTCGGGCGAGGGCCCGTGAAGCTGAAAGTGATGACGGAGGGAAGGGTGGTGGCGGAGTAGTAGGAGGTGTGCTTGTAGTCGAACAGGTTGGCGGAGGACAATCCCGTCGCATCGATCGTGACGGAGTAGGGGTACACGAAGCAGAGGTTGGAGCTGTCCCCGGCGATGGAGGAAGCGACCGAGGCCACAAACGCGTTGAAATCCATGACGGTTTCGTTGAGGGTTGGAAAGTGCAACTCCACAGCGAGGAGGTTGGGAGTGGAGGAGGAAATCAATGATGCAGGAAGGATGATGCCGTGATACACGGTCGAATCGTAAGCGCCGGAAGAAGGGGTGGAAGGCGTGGCGGCTCCACTGTCCATGTTGTCGCGGAACACCTCCTTCCCGTTCACGTAGGCGATGATGCCGTAGCGGTAGTTGAAGCGCATCTCGTAGGCCGCCATGTTGTCAATGTCCGTGAAGGTCTTGCGGAAGTACTGAGTGCCATTCGCTGAATGAGCGTCTGTTCCCAGTGTCGCCGTTTCCCAACTGTCACTGAAGCTCGCAGTGTTCCAGCCTTCAGCGACGGTCATTGCAGACGAATACAGTTTCCACTCGCCGTTCATCGGAATTGGGTAATCAAAGGAAAGAGTGAATGACTCTTCGCGATTCTCAATCATCGTCTTCAACACCACATTGCCGAAAGGGCCCGCCACCGAAACCCAACTACCCGCCGTCCATGAATCGCCATAGGAGTCCTTTAACGTAAGGGTGTAAAGGCTATTCTGCGACGATTCTAGGCAGTACTCATCGGTCCTCGTCTCGTAGTTGGAAAAGGGGTCACTAAACAACAAACGAGTCGAGCCGGAGTAAAGCTCGTAGGATTCTTCACTAGCGTGCATCACACACTTCTTGGTGATGGACACGCGGATCGTTCCCGGAGAACAATCCTCCGATTTCGCAATCACAAAGACTAGAAGTTAGGCGGTCGGGATTGGGCGTACCCAAAGTCAGAAAGAAGAAGTCAGAATGGATCGATTCAGAACACTATTCTGAATTGTGATACGGTAGTACCTACCACCAAAACCACCAATCCGACACGAGGAGTATCATCACTTCACTGGGGAACACCTCACAGTTAATACACTCCGGTAAGGCAGTTCAGACACGAAAGGGCAAACACGAACAAGCTCAATAGAAAAGTGGGTCACGACATTAGCAGACACGACAAGATGGAGAAAGACGGCACGATATTAGCATGGGGAAGATGACGGAAAGCAGTAGAACACGCCACGATGTGATAAGAAGTTGTCATCACAGGAATCGAAACAGGGCGTATCCACTTTGCCAAGTATACGGATACATCATGTAATGGTTCCACATGGGGTTCCACATCAACAATACCATCATTAGATCCACCAAGCAAAAGAAACGGAAATAGCAACTACAGCCGCAATACACCCACCGAAATGATCTTATAAACAGACATACGAAACGTATAGCCATCTCACATCACGAAATGCACAACAACAGCAAATCGAAACAGCGATGAACAAAAGAAACTGCATACAAATTGCAATCCACTACTAGACACGATTACACAAAAAAGCATCAAGAATAATGGGATTGAAACACCTCACACCCTCTTCCTCCACTTCCTCCACCTGTCCCACCGTCCTCGTCACCGTGCTCACGCCATCCACGAACTTCGTTCGGAACATCACACTCGCGTTCGTGAACATGCCCTCCTTCAGACTCACCACGATGAACTGACTCTGACCGAAGTGCTTCCGCAGCATGCGCCCGATGTTCTGCGTGTGGCTCAGGTCCAGCGCCGCGTCCACCTCGTCCAGGATGTACATCGGCGCGGGCTTGAACAGCAGCAGCGACAGTGCCAACAGACTGCGCTGACCCCCGCTCAGCTCCGATAACGACTCCTTCTCCTTCCCGCCGAACGCCACGCGCACCTCCAAACCCTCCAACACGTTCCCGTTGCTCGGCTCCAAACGCGCCGATGCGTCCGGCAACAGCGTCGAGAAGATCGACCCGAAGTCGCGGTTTACCTTCGCGTACGTCGTCGCCAGCGTCTCCTTCTTCTTCACGTCCAGCTCCTCGATCACCTTCTCGATCTGGCTCTTGTCCTTCTCGATGATCTCGCGCTTCTTCAGCAGCTCCTCGTACTCGCTCTCCGCCTTCTCCATCATCCCCAACACCTTCTTGTTCAGGCGACGACCCAACTGCTCCTGCTCCTCCTCCAACGCCACCACGCGGCTGTGCACCTCCTCCATCTTCACGCGCTTGAAGTCGTAGTCCCCGCCCTCCTTCCCCACCTCGCTCTCCTCGCTCGCCAGCCACTTGTGCTCACTCAACAGACTCGATTCGCGCCTTCTCCAACTTCGCCTTCTCCACGCTGTTCTGTTTCAACACACCCTCCACACGCCCTCGTTCACTCGCACATGCCTCCAACGCCTTCTCCAATCCACGCAACTCCTCGCTCTGACGACGCGCCTCCTCCTTCTTCTCTCTCGCCTCACGCTTCACCTTCTCGTACTCCTCCTTCACCTCACGCACCAACGCCTCCTCCGCCACACCCTCCGCCTTCTCAAACACCTCCAGGTTGTGCAGCGCCAACTCCAACGCGCTCTTCACACTTCGGTACTTCTCCGCACGCTTACGCATCTCACTCAACTCTCTCGAACTCGCATCCAACTCACGTTCCTTCGCATCCAACTCGCCACGCACCTTGTTCGTCTTCGACAACAACGACAACACCGGCGCACCACGACGACGCGAACCGCCCTCCACAATGCCCGACGGCTCGAACACGTCGCCCTCCACTGTCACCGTGCGCGCGCGGATCGCCGGGTTGAACGTCACCTTCCGCGCCACCTCCAGCGACTCGCCCGTCCTGCTGTCCTTCACCACCATGCGGCCCGTGTCCCTCATCTTGCCCATCACCATCACCGCCACCTTCTCGCGCTCGCCCACCGCCTCCATCAACGCCACTTTCTCGCGGATCAGCATCGCGTCGTTCTCCTGCAACTCCGCGCCTCACACCTCCTTCACACACATCGTCTGGAGGATGTCCATCTCCGCTCCGTTCCGCGCCGAGATCTCCTTCACCACCTTCCCGTTGCCTGCCGTCTCAGCATCCTCACTCTTCTCTCAGCAGTGGGTAGTTGTGCGTCTCGGAGGACAGCATCATGAACTGATGAATCAACTTGCAGGGCATGCCGGGACACTTGGGTGGGAAGGCTGAGATTTCAAAGCCAATGGATGGACGAGAAGTCGTCATTCAAGGCAAGCATGAGGATCATGCGACGCACATCCATCAGCATGTCCTCCACGATGTGCATTCAACAGTACAGCTTCTTCTCATCATCAATCACCATGGTACAGCCGAAGAATCAGTGATACGAGATGCAAGTGAAATGACGAGACCATCGCTTCAAGAACAACAGTAAAGAATAGATACTCATCAGAAACACTGTGAATTACCTTCAAATGGGGCACACGCCTTTCATCTCCAGCTACAGCCAATGCAAGTGACTTATGGACATAGCAATTCATGCACGCTTCAAAGAGCCACTCAAAATGCTCATAGGTTACGAATACACCAAAGAGCACATCCACAAAGCCTTCTCCTCAGCATGCATTCAACCAATCAAGTAGTATTCATTCCATCAGAAAAGACACCAAAACAGTGTAGAGAATGGATTACCATGTCAGCACTCCGCATATCCGTTTTACACAGTGAACACAACTCACTATTGAAATAGCAACATCAAAAGAAGAAGAATCGACTAGGGAGGCATTGGAACTTCTAGATGGGAGCAATTCGACAATCCCATGATTCCATGTAGAAAAGAAGAAACCAACTCAGCGTTACAAGCGAGAAATGAGGCAAAACAGGTATTGGCTAAAAGTGTCCCTATTTTCGTCAACCCCTTCATTCATTCTGAATCTGACACATTTGTCTTATCCATGCATCATTCCTTGTTCATGAAGTTCAGTACTGTTGAATAGAATGGCAGCAACACGTATCCTTCCGTGATGGAGTGTTCCTGTCTCATGAATGTCTTTTCTATAAGCTAACGAGTTGGAAGTGAGATGTTCCGTTCAATCGTGTGTGTCCTATTCATTGCTTTGTGGTATTCCAGAGTTCGGTGATTGCGAGATCTTCTACCACTCCAGTAATGCAACTGCAGTATCCCTGACCATATAACCTGACTTGCTTCTTCCTGTGTACCAATTCCTCTTTGTTGTTGTCTATCGTGTGCCCGTTATGATGCAAACTGTTCGAGTCATTGATGTCCTCCACTTCCCCATGAACAAGCCACTGGAAGAACGCATTCATCCACTTCGCACCCTCTCCACCGTGTACTCTCACCGAAGAAGCATCACACCCCACTCTTCAACACCATCACGTGCACGTACGGATCCTTCGGTCATGGAGGGATGGGACAACTGCTCGGACTCTTCCAGTTCTCCAGTCGATCCTGTAGATGCGACACATTTCCTGTCAATCCCTCTGAAGAGTACCATCATCAGTCCAGCCAATCGCTCCACACCCGCAATTCGACGTGCACTCCGTTTCTCTCCCTCACGCATAAACGAAGTACGTGCAGTGTCCAAACCACGAGCAAGGAGGGTTCACACCCTCCAGCCATTCCCGCCAAGTGAGACGTCCATTTCCCTCCACGACATTGACAGGATCCATTCACACCACCAGAGCTTCCTGAACCTGAGCATCCTCACCAACAAAGACAGCCCATGAACAATCATTGTGTGGTATTTGTTCAACACATCTCAGAAACAAACACACCACAAACTAGGATTCTTCAAAGTACTTCTCCAGCGCGCCAATGTCTACACCCTGAGGGAACGAGCGAACACACACCTTCCTTCACGACGGAGGTGCGGTGCTTGAAGGCGGACGGGGAGAGCGTCACCGTCGCCAGCTTCGGCATGTCTAGCGCTGAGAGGATGCAACCACCACCCACGCTGAAGGTCAAGGACACGGGGATACACGAAGGACTTGGAGTCTCCACTCGAAAGGGTCGTGAGCGAGGTCAGCTCGGGCATGTCTACGCCTCACATTTCCATTACACACCCACTCTGCAGAACCAGCTCGGAGGCGTCGTTATCCGCGAAGGCCAACGCGTCCTTGCCGAGCCGAATGGACACCAGCGCAGGCAGGTCTATTCATCACTCTCCTCCTCGTCGCGCACTCTGCAACGCCACATGCCTCGACTGCTGGAACGCCGCGCCGCCCAACGCCAGCGACTGCAGCTTCGGCAAGTCTACTCCTCAGTCTCTCCCGCCAGAACCACCCTTCAGCTCCAGCGCCGCGGCGGCAAAGGTCCCGCTCACCCTCTCCATGTCGCCCAGCTCCAGCGTCTGCAACGCGTCCAGACCCGACAGCTCGAGCGTGGTGAAGAGCTCGAAGGACCCTGCACCGATCTTCAGCTCTCGCAGCCTCTCGCAGTCCCTCACCACCAACGTGCCGTTTCTGTGCGTGAAGGAGTTCTCGCCCACCTCCACCGTCTCCAGACGGCTCAGGCCCTCCAGTCTCACCTCCTGCACGGAGCCAAAGGAGTCGTAGAATACGGCCAGCTCGCGCAGCGCCGGGTTGTTCTCCAGCACGAACGAGCGAACCATTCCGAAGGCGCGGCTGCCCACCTCCACCACCTCCAGCTGCGCGTTGCCCTGCACCGTGAAGTTCGTCGCCATGCGGAACGCCGACGGGTAGAACGCCAGCTCCTTCACCTTCGGACAGTCCCTCAGCGTGAACGACGAGAAGTCATGGAAGGAGTCCTCGCCCATCTTGATCGTCTCCAGCTGCGCGTAGCCCTCGAACGCCAGCGCGCCCTGCATCATGAAGCACGCGCGGCCCACCGTGAACGCGCGCAGCGACGGCAGGCCCTCGAAGGCGTCCACGTGGAAGCCCTTGAAGGATTTGTTGCCGATCTCCACCACCTCCAGGCGCGAACAGTTCCTCACCGCGAAGTGCGCGTCATTCGCCCGGGTGAAGGACTCCAGGCCCACCGTCAGGCGCACCAGGTTCTGCAGCCCCTCCAGCACGAAGGAATCCACGCTGTGGAAGCAGTCGCTGCTGATGCGAATCGTCTCCAGCGCCGGCACGTCCTCCAGCCTGAAGTCCTCCGTGGTGACCAGCGAGTTATACCCGACAGCCAGGGACTTCAACGCGGTGCAGTTCACCATGGCGAAAGTGCCCGCGCGCTGGAAGGATTCCGAGCCGACGGTCACGTTGACCAGCGCAGACAGGTCCCGCAGCACCAGGCGGTTCGCGCTCTGGAAGCACTTCGAGCCGAAGGAAGCACTCTGCAGCAGCGGCGTGTCCTTGATCGTCAGCTGCTTTCCGTACTTGAAGGCGTCGGTGTCCAGCTCCGTCAGACGCGGACAGTTCCTCACGGTCAAGGCACTCGATAACTGGAAGGAGTTGCCATAGACGCCCAGCGAGACCAGCTTGTCCATATTCTCCACCTTCAGCTCCTCCGCGCTATAGAACGAGTCGACGAACGTCAGCGTCTCCAGAGACGGCAGCTCCTGCAGCTCCACCGCCCTGAACATCCGGCACGACTCGGAATCAAACGCCAGCGTCTTCAACGCCGTGCAGTTCGCGATCCGCGCCACGTCCCCGTCTGCGGCGCTGAAGCTCTTGGAACCGAACTCCGCCGTCTCCAGCCGGCCCAGGCCCTCCAGCGTCAGGCGGGAGGCCTGCGTGAAGCAGTCCTCGTCGATGCGCAGCGTCTCCAGCGCGGGCAGCTTCGCCAGCTGGAAGCGCTTGAAGTGCTTGAAGCTCCCGACCTCCGCCGTCAGCCGCTTCAGCGACGCACAGTTCGACACGGCGAAACTGCCCTCCGCAGCAGAGAAGCTCCCAGAGCCCACCCACACGGACTGCAGCGCGGGCATGTCCGAGAGGGTCACTGCCGTCGTGTTCCGGAACGAGCCCTCCTTCAGCGTGAGGCGCCGCAGGGAGACCGCTCTCGTGATCTCGAACCGCGCGGCAGGCTGGAAGGCGAGGCGGCCCACGTACAGCTCCTCCAGCGACTCCACGCCCTCCAGCACCAGCGCCTTCGCCTCCAGGAAGGAGTGGTCGCCGAACGTCAGGTTCTTCAGCTCCGTCCGGCGGGTCAGGTCCAGGGCCTCGGCCCTCTGGAAGCAGTCCGCGCCGAACGCCACCCTCTCCAGGAACAGCGTGCCGCTCAAATCCAATGTGAAGTTGGACATGACTCCGTCGCCGACGCTCAGGTCCGTCATCGCGTCGCAGTGCGTCAGGCGGAACTCGCCGCTGCCGTGCGCGAAGCTGCTCGCGCCGATCGTCAGACTCTTCAGCGCCGGCAGACCGTTCACGCTGAACTGCTCCGTGTTGGCGAAGCTGTGCGAACCGATTGTGATGCTCTTCAGGACGGGCAGACTGCTCAGATCGAGTCGCGTCACGTTGGCGAAGCTGTGCGAACCAATTGCGATGCTCTTCAGCGCGGGCAGAGCGGTGAGATGAAGCGACGTGAAGGCGGCGAAGGCCCCATCGCCAAGGAGCAGCTCCTGAACGCTGGAGGCGACGAGTGAGAAGGCGCCGGCGGCGTGGGCGAAGCTGTTCGTCCCCACCACCACGCTCTGCAGGGAGTCGAGCTGGGCGAGAGCCAAGTCCCGCACGTCGGCGAAGCAGTCCGCGCCGATGGTCAGACGCTGCAGCGCGGGCAGTCTGGCGAGGTGGAGGCGAGTGAAGGCGCCGAACGCCTTGTCCCGAACGGTCAATTCCTCCAGGGACTGGCAGTTCTCGACGCGCAGCTCGCCGGCTTTGCGAATGAAACTGCTCGCTCCGAAGGACACGCTCCTGAGATGGGGAAGCGAGGAGAGCGTGAAGTGCTCGACCTCCGTGAAGCAGTCCGCACCGATGTGCAGCGTCTCCAGCGAGGGAAGGCTCTTCAGGGAAAGGGTGCTGAAGAAATGGAACGACCCGTCGAGCATCCTCAGCGTTTTCAGTGCCACGCAGTTCTCGATGTGCAGCTCGCCATTCTTTCTCGTAAAACTCTCCTCCTTGAACACGATGCTCTCCAAACTCTTCAGATTGCGAATCCGCACAGTGAGAATGGAACCCAGGGAGAACGAGCCGACAGAAAGGCGTTCGAGTTTACGAAACGCTCCAAGATCAAAGACAGTACTGTCGATATCGTTGCATTCACCATTGGGAATCACCAACTCCCTCATTAGTAGTATCATTCAAGCACTCCTTCAGCATTTGGAAGGTCTCTTTGGCTTCTCGAGAAACGGGATCTCTGACGAATGCAAACACGAGAATCAGACCAACAGCCACAAACAGAAGAGTCGAAATCGCAAGGCACAGCGTTCTTCCTCCAAAGCGGTTCTTCTTCTGTCCTCTGCTGGGAATCATCGGTTCCTGCACGGTGTGGACGATGATAGGGGTTCTAGGGTTCATCGAGGACTCGTGTTGCTTACGGATTCATAACACTCGTCTTCTGCACATATACGCCTCTAGGGTTGGAATTGTACATTCTTGAGAACAAGGGTTGCGTATTTATGGAATGCGACAATCACAGCGTTTCATCGTTCCCATCTTGCGATACGGTGCGTGGAATGTGTCCTTCCCTGAGTGGAATGGATAATCTCCGTTGGAAGCAAGTATGATGGCATTCACCCCTACATGTTCGGGTATTGATGAACAATGAATTGGGTGTTTATCCTCTCATTCATTCCTGGACAAGGGTTGTTTGTTCAGTACAATTCATGTTGACTCCCACAAGTGTGAGATCCTTTCGATGAGACCACTTGGTCTTCTTCTTTGGTTTTCTAAGTATTGAAGAAGCAGCATTCACAACTGTGAGTACGAATGGATAGAGGACTACTTCGTCTACAGGATGCAATACAAAAGCAAGAGACAACTAGTGCATGTGTGAAGAAAACGGCAGGGATAGGATGAAACACTCTTGAAGCGTTTGTGACTCTCAGGATGACTCCATATACTCCTTCTCCCATCGTGAGTGCTGTCTTCTCCAAATCACACAATTCCTTTACCAGGTTATCAAAGACGTGTAGGACTGTTCTTGATGTATGAACCTGCATTTTTAAGTTGCAAGGAATGCTTGTGAACTCCAATGCATCCACCCTGTGCTCATTTCCCAAATCCGTTACTCTATTGCTGCACCATTTCAGTTTCAATCTCTATAATGGATACTATGAAGAATGGAATGCAGCATAACCTTCTTCTCGAGAGTGGCATCCAGTTTGTTCACTGTTTCCCTTTCACCGCTTTAGAATGCATTCAACCAACTATTGGAGAGGGATGAATCGATATCCATGTTGCTTTGCCCAGAAACTGCTTGTACAGTCCCATTCAACGCAGTCCAGCAGAGGAACATCGTTATTCTCTTTCCTATTCATCACTGGAGTCAGAATATTGATTTGGTCTTTGGAAATGCCTTCCCTGTGTTTGTGGAGTGTGATTCTGGAGGCTACAGCATTCTCACCGATTCCCATCTCGGAATCATGATGCTGGTGTGAATCTACGCCCTTCCCGATGAGCTGGTGGTTGATGCGAAGCAGACCTGTCCAATGCATCCCAGTATCCTTCCTTCTCTCTCCTCAGTCTTAGAACAGCATGATCCCATCAGTAGCATTCAAGTCATGGGTGGATCTGCACTGGACGTGATGTGCGCTCTGTTCCTGCCGCAGTGGTCAGAGCTGAAGGCGCACGAGAAGCCGATCCAGTCTCTTCTCCCTGCTGGACTCCGCCTTGTCCCCACCGCCTGGGCGTGTCGCCGCTCTCCGTCGCCGAGAACGAGGGCTGTCTCGCTGTTCCAGACGCTGTTCCAGACGCTGAAGGAGGAGCATCCTGCGGTGGAGGACAAGACGGCGAAATCACCATGGCGTTTGACTGCTTCAACGCGTGTCCTTTCATCCGCGAGGAGAATGGAAAGGAACAGAGTGTGTGGCGATTCGACAGAAGGCGCTGACGGTCCGAAGCAGGAGCACGACGCGGACCCCAGTGACGGGCTGTCCGCCAAGGCGAGCGTCGTGAGCAGGGCGATCCGTCCGTGTCTGCGTCAGGGCTGCAGGAGACCGTGTGTGGCGCACGCCCAGCAGACGGCGATCTGGCGGCCATCTGGCGGCAGAAGCGCTGGCTGGAGAAGGTCGACGGGCTGGTGCGGCGCGAGGACTGCTGGGCGACCACTCGAACGAGCTGTGCAGAGGCGAGGTTCGCTGGGGTGAGTCATCCTCCGCCACTCCATGCGCATTCCCGCGGTTGCCGCATTGGGAGGTGTTCGCTGTGCCACTCGGTGTCGTGGACAACAGCCGCAGCAAGGGGTGCTGGGTGTTCGACCACTCGTCTCCAAGACTGCGTCGAGTGGTGCGTTGCTGCTGCACAGCTTCACGATGAGCGGGAAGAACGATCGGACGATGTACCGACTGGGGTTGTTGTTTGAGATGGAGAAGGCGTTGAAGTTGACGGAGGAGGAGTAAGTGATCGAGCGAGGTGATGAGGAAGCCGAAGCTGGTGAAGAATGCAGAATCTGCTGAATCGCTGTGAGAAGGAGGGTTTTGTATGTTGAGTTGGTTGTGAAAACGAATTACAGATGGTTTGTTTGTTGACAGAACGGAGTTGTGTGTTGGAGAATCAGAATACACTATCCAGTGAAGCAATAATGAGCGATCTGACTAAGATAGGTGATTATGAGTTGTTGGAGAAGCAGAAGGAAGGGTATGAAACAAACTGAGGGAATGAAGCATAGAGAGTGGTTTGACGAGTTTAAAGCACGCAATCAGAATACAAATGAGATTGTATTGATGGCAAGAGTGAGAAATGGATTGGATGTGAAGGGAATCGAATCACGCTTCACACAATTGAAGGAATGCAGCAATGAGCATCTTGTGAGGTATATAGATGTTGTGAAGAAGGATGAGGAGTTGTGGGTAGTGATTCCTTCCAGAGTTGACAGAATAGATTGTAATGGAGAATTGTGATTGCTATTCTCTCTCACAATTCTTAGAGCATAGGGATTACATGACTGAGGAGCAATTGCGTGAAATCGCTCGTGGTTGTTTATTGGGATTGAGCTATCTTCATGAGAGAGGCATCATGCATGGAGTAAGCGCTCTGAAGTAAGAATGAGTGAATAGGACGTGAGACCAGTGAATCTGTTTCTGACTGAAGATGGTGTGTTGAAACTGGGTTACTATGGACTGACAACACAAGCAGAGTGTTATTCCATTAAGAAGAAGGAATGTGATGGAGTTCGCAGTTTTGCTCCTGAAGTGTTTAGTAGAGAGTATGGAATGAAGAGTGATGTGTGGTCTCTTGGCATTGCTTTGCTAGAATTGATGGGTATAATACCATATTCTGGCGATAAGAATGATGACCTTCCCACAATGTATGGTCGTTTTGAGTTACCATTTAAAAGAGATACCATCAAATCATCAGAATTGGCTGACTTCCTTGAGAAGTGTTTTGAGGAGAGAGTGAGTAAAAGATGGAGTGTGAATGAGTTGATGAATGTGAGTGTGATGGGATGAGAATGATGAGTAGCATCCATTTGTGAAGGAGTGTGAAGAAGGAGAGAGTGAAGTGTTGAGTCCATTGGTGAAGATCCTGAAGTATCAAGAGTATTGTGAATGGATACTGAAGAAGGATGTGAAGGATTCTCATCTGGTATTGAAGAAGAATGGATTGTGTTGGTGTCATGAAGGGCTGGTTGAGAAGTTCCCTTCCATTGTAATGGAATTGTGTTTGAATGCAGTGATTGAAGTGGATATTGCATCCCACACACTGATAAGAGTGAATGGAGAGGATGTGAAGGGAATCGAGCACAAACAGGTGTTGGATTTGAGTGATGATGGAGAGAGATGGGAAGGCGACGTTTTGGATAATCAACCCTATGGCTGGGGCGTGTTGTATGACAGTGAGAACAGAATGGCGTATGAGGGATTCCGAATTGGTGAGGTGAATGTGTGCTATGGAAGTAGTTTCTTTCCTGATCTTCAAAAGGTGGAGTACAAGGGAGAGATTTGTGAAGGAAAGCGCTGGGGACGAGGCATTCAGTATGATCGGAATGGCAAGACAGTGTATGATGGAGAATGGATGAATGATGAACAACTGAGCAAGCGAGTAGTGCTGAATGAAGAGAATCAACTGCTTCACAATCACATTGAAGAACTGATCGTGGAGAACAACAGTTGCAATGGACCAGAATGGACTGCATTTGATTTTTCCTTGCTAATCAAATTGAAAGAGTTGAGAGTGGGAGATGACTGCTTTGCATGTATGGAAGAAGTGAAGTTGATTGGATTGAGTCAATTGGAGAGAGTGGTGATTGGAAAGAAGTGTTTCAGAAGAATTGACGGCCTTGTAACCCAAAGGGTCATTTCTATTTGAAGAATTGTGAGAGACTGAGAGAATTGAAGATGGGTCGTTATTCCTTCTCTGATTATTCCGTGTGTGAGATTGAGAATGTGCCTTCTTTGGAAGTGATTGAAATGGGAGAATTGATTGAAGAGAGTCGCAATTTCTGGTATGCTTCCTTGGAATTGAAGAGTGATTCTGAAAGAATGAAATGATGAATAGACTTGCCCAGTTTGAAATCACTTCTGTTTGGTGATTGTGCATTCCGTGATTGTTCTCGTGTAGTATTTGAGAGTGAATGGCTTGAAGAGAGAATGATGAATAGACTTGCCTGAACTGACTTCCATTCGACTTGGTAAAGATGCATTCTATTTCAAGGTATGATGACTCAACTGAATTGATAATGCGAAGTGGTGATGATGAAATGAAGTGATGAATAGACTTGCCTAAACTCACTTCACTCACTACTGAAGGAGAAGACAGTCGGACATTCCACTATCCTCGTATCATCACTCTGGAGAGTATTTCCTATCATTCCATCCTCACCAACAGACATGCCCTCTCTCACCACTGTCACTCTCCCTCGTGCATTTGAAAGGAGAAATCAATTGTCCCACAAGAGTAATCACAATCAGAGAGAGTGATGAATAGATGTTGGTGAGTTGGTCAATCATCCGAGCATTCCTAAGCACAATCCCCATGCGAACATTCATTCTGTTGATGAACTGAGAATAATGAGTCCAAATGTGGAAGTGATGATTATGGATAACAATGTATGTAATGAAAAGAGTTTTACGGCATTGGATTTGTCATCTATCTCAAATCTGAAGGTGTTTGAAGTGGGTGATTATTCCTTTGCATTTGTGGAAGAAGTGAAGTTGATTGGATTGAATCAGTTGGAGAGAGTGGTGATTGGAATGAATAGCTTCACGAAGAAGAAGAATAGTGCTGGTAATGATCCAAATCGTCATTTCTATTTGAAGAATTGTGAGAGACTGAGAGAATTGAAGATGGGTTGTTATTCCTTCTCTGATTATTCCGTGTGTGAGATTGAGAATGTGCCTTCTTTGGAAGTGATTGAAATGGGAGATTTGAATAAAGATAGTTACAATTTCTGATATGCTTCACTGGAATTGAAGAGTGATTGTGAAAGAATGAAATGATGATTAGACATGCCCAGTTTGAAATCACTTCTGTTTGGTGATGATGCATTCTATTATTGTTCTCGTGCAGTGTTTGAGAGTGAATGGCTTGAAGAGAGAATGATGAATAGACTTGCCTGAATTGACTTCCATTCGATTTGGTGAGAATGCATTCTGTTTCAATAATGATGATTCAAGTGAATTGATAATGCGAAGTGGTGATGATGAAATGAACTGATGAATAGACTTGCCTAAACTCAAAACACTCACTACTGAAGGGGATTACAGTAATACATTCCACTATCCTCGTATCATCACTCTGGAGGGTATTTCCTATCACTCTATCCTCACAAACAGACATGCCCTCTCTCACCACTGTCACTCTTAACAAGGGATATGCTTTCTACTACAAGAAAACCATTCACACGAAGAGTTCCTCTCCCTCCTCTCCTTCATTCCTAGACATCACTCCCGCTCTCCAACAATACCTCTCCTATCCTCTTTCTTCCACACACGATTCACCATCAATTCTCTCCAAATGAGTCATTCACATTTCATAACCCTCTCTATCATCACACCACACTGATCCGCAATTCCCAATCGAGGAATGCGTGAGGATGTGCCATTCCAGCACTTCCCCTCCACTTGCTCTATTTCCCTCCTCAACTCTACAAATCACATAACACTCACACACTAACCCCAAAAGAGAAATAGAATCACTAATTCCGCCTCGTAATGCACACACAACTCGCAAAGAGCATCTACAAAACTGCATTACGTAGAGCCATTGCATTCGACAAGGAACCCGTGCTGAAAGTGGGGTTGTTCTCTTCTCCTTCTGATTGTAGTGTCTTATCACCCAGGAGTCCTTTGACCGGTACTACAATCAAATCAAAAACGGATCGACGAAAGAAAGAGACTATTGCAAAGATCGCCTGGACGCCTTTCTCTGGTTTCCATGTCACTCCCTTTCCACCTAGAAGTCATAACCAATTCTATTCCATGGATCGATCTCTCTCTGCGTTCCTTCGTCAGCAAGTTCAACAAGCAGGCGAGGAAGAGATAACTACATTGTATTTCTCTCTTCATGCAATTCAGTAGTAGCGCATTTTCTGCTCTGTTGCGTCTTTCCGATTACCTTCATTCGTGTCTGTTGTACGCCAGCAATTCTGGATTCATCACATCAAAGATGGAATCCACACTTCCTGTTCCTCGTGATGGTGCTATTCGATCCTCCCCTTTCCCCGTAGTGCGTGAATGCTACGATCGGATTCATCCCTCTCTGGAAACAGAGGCAAGAGACCAGTACGCTGGCTATGTGCTCATCCAAAACCCTTCTGCGCTTCTTCAGCTGAAGAACTGGGATGAAGACGATGATCGAGTGAAGGCGCTGCTTTCCTCCTCCGTGGTAACCCCGTCTCCTCTCCCTCATTCCAGATGTACCTTCTCGCCCCCATCCAGAACCAGTACCGGATGCTCTTCCTCAGCGAGTGCTTCCCACACCGCTCTCTCATTTCTAGTTCGCAGCACTCTGCCAAGAGCGCTCATGACATGAAGATCCGTCTGGTCCGTCTCGCCTCCCAACTGCGTGGCATACCAGACCGTTCTGCCAGCCGTGAGGCAGCCACGCCGAAGGAGGGACGGCGTCGTGTCTGCCTGACCTTGGATCCGCAGACGCAGCACGCGCTGGACGGCCTGTCCGTCACTCCCTCAAACGCCGTCACTCCCTCAAACGCCGTCAACACCCACATAAACGCCGTCAACACCCGCATTCCCCCGCAGGAGGCGAAGCTGGAGGGCTACAACTGGAAGCACGTGCTGCTGGGCGGCGCCTTCTCCCACCCCGTGGTGCTGTTTGACAAGACGCGAGTCAATCCCGCTGCGCTGACGCAAATCGAGTACGCGGACGAGACGGACACCGTCGCCTCCTCCACCGAGTACGAGCGCCTCCTCCGCACGCTGTCGAAGACGGAAACGGACACAGTGCCGCTGTGCCTGGACTGCACGACGGTGTTCGCCTCATATCCTTCTGCCTTCCTCTGTCTCTCCTTCACTATACCGTAAAGGAGATTGCGGAGGCCGTGGAAGCGAGGCAACTCTTCGCCGTGGCTGTGGAGGATGTGCGCGACCTTCTGTTTAACTGTACGCCAGACAGGGCGGCGTGACGCGCAGGCACCATCGACCGACGCTTGATCTACCCGAATCTGCTGAAGCGGCTGGGCGGGGAGTTGGCGAAGTGTGCAGACGTCATTTACAATGTGCTGACCCGTGTTGACTGTTCTGTTTGCCACAAACACACGACAAGTCCTTGCGTTCGTTCAGGCGCCGCTGCACAAGGTGGTTGGTCCACAGGAGGAGAGAGAAGGCGCAGAAGCACAGGGGAACGAGAACAGGGAGACACTCCCACCCGAAGGTCCGAATCACCCAGTCCACGGGGAGACCCGAGAAGACGCTTCCGAAGGGCGACATGAGACCGTTCAGGCTGATGACCGTGCTGGCGAGCCGCGCGTCCGCGCTCTCCATGGCGATGAGCTCGCTGAAGGAGAAGGGGATGTAGAGGAAGAAGCCCAGCAGGAAGCCCAGCAGGAGGAAGGCGAGCGGCGAGGAGGCCCACGGCAGAGCGGCAAAGACAATGCCCGCCAGGATGGACGTAGCCTCGCAGATGTGCGCACGGGAGAGGCGGTAGGCGTCCGACACATAGCCTAGTCGTGAGGGCAAAAAGAGGGGGCCACCACACCACAGCGTGCCCAGAATGCCGCCGATCTCGATGCAGCTGATGGCGGAGGGGACGTGGCTGCGAGTGAGGGGAAAGGACGAGACGGACGGGAGGACGGAAGGGGCGTGGAGGAGCCGCGCAAACATCAGCGACCACTCGCTGGTTGAAGGTGCTCTGCGGGTCATGGGGAGGGAGAAGCGGAACAATGAACACAGCGCCCAGAAGAAGCGAGAGGGAGAGAAGGGACTGGCATGACGATTTGCCGTCAGACTCCTCCTCCTTGGAATCCAGTGATGTGTAGGACATCTAGAAAGAATGGATAGTTGGAAGGAATGACTTCTTCAGGCCGTTTCGAGGGATAGAGAGAGAAGGAGGCAAATGCATTGCACAGGTTTGCAATGCTTAGCACATAAAAGAGGGAACTCGGATTCCCGTGGACAGCCCGGGAGAGCGTGTTGCAGAGAATGGTCCCGATCGAACTGCAGCAGCAAATCACCGACCAGTAGAATCCATGCACTACGCTTCACTAAGAAGAAGAGGGGGTACAATTGTCGGGAAGCCACTGTTTGAAGACAATGCATAGGATCGGCCACAACGTTCCCATACACGCGTAGCCCACTACCCAGAGAGCGAAGAAAACAGAGTAGTTTCCCGTTGTAGACGAAGATGCCAATCCTTCCAACGAGCAGAGGATTCCGACCATGCCAAAGAGAAGAGTGTACATCAGAAACAGGTTTCCCTTCACCACATGACTCGTGATGAACTTGCTCAGTCCATACACGATAAAGGCCGTCGTATTCATCAGGGCGTAGTTGGACTGGGTGAAGAACCCTCTCTGGATGAAATGCGGAGCGCATTCTCCCAGCGCCCTCCGAACCACATTCCATCCCGTGCAGGACATAAAGAGAGGGAGGAGGATGTGAAGGAAGTAGAAGGAGTGTGATTCCTTCATGGGTTGGGAATGGAAATGAAGTCTGGTTTGTTGAATGGATTGGGGTTGTATCCTCTTCAGAGTGTTATTTGTGAATTGTGAATGGAGATTGGGATGTGGATTGTGTGTTGCGTGATGAAGTGTGTGAATGATGTGGAAAGGAGTACTTGGAGTTGGTAGTGATGGGAAGATCATGAATTCTTCATGATTGCTGATAATGGGAGGATTGTCGATTAATGACTATGGAAATGAATGCTTCTGTTCTATTTGTTAATCACCAAAAGGAAACACCCCAAAGGAGCATATCTAAGTATTGATCACCACCCACAAATCGTCCTTGTGTATGAAACAAACGAGAGACTGGTATAACGAAACAACCCATACTTCCTCGGGAAACAAGATGTCTTCTCCCGTGCCGGAATCAGTCGACAGAGAACTGGACAAGTGTGACTATCTCCACCAGGCACGGGAGGCTCTTCATCATCTTAGTACCGAGATGAATGAAGAAATCCAGTTGAAGAGAAGGTTTGAGGACAGCACGCCGGCGTATCGCCAGAAGCAGTTTTGTGAAGGCGTCAAGAGGATTACCGAGCTGAAGGGATCCTTTTTGCACTTGACAAATGAACAGTTAGTGAAGATTCTTGTTGCGATGTCAGGTGTGCCGCATATCAATGCTGCTCCTGCCGCTTCTTCGCCGTGCCGATCACCACGAACGGCTCCTCGCCCTTGTCGTGGAAGGGACACACGCACACGGAGAAGGCCGCCTCGTTGTCCGCCAGCTCGAAGCGTTCCAGCGTGCGCAGCGTCGCCGCGTCCACCACGCGGATGCAGGAGGCCCACTTCTCGCGGTCGGCGGGCACGGGCGCGCCGCAGTCGTACTCGTTCACGTAGGCGACGCCGTGCTGCTGGTAGAAGGCCTGCTTCTCCAGCTCCGAGAAGGCGTGGTGCTCCGTCTCCAGCAGGATCAGGCAGGAGGTGCCGGGGTAGGCCGCCAGCTGCCGCGGCGTGTAGGAGAGGGGCATGGAGGCAGCGGCGAAGGGCTGGCTGAGACTGTCCACGCGGAGGATCTGGAGGTCGGCTCCGCGCAGCATCACCAGGCCGTCGGCGCACTGCGGCGTGTTGAAGCAGGCGGCGAAGTCCATGCTCTCGCACACCAGCGGCGTCAGCATCATCGTGTTGCCCGCGCAGTAGCACAGCCACGGCTTCAGGCTCAGCGCCAGCACGCACCGCTGGCCCTCCACTACCACCTTGAACAGCCGGATCGGCCGCGGGCCCAGCAGCCGGGACGACCGCGCCGTGCCCAGCTTGCCCGTGCGCTCGTCCACCTCCACGCGCAGCACCGTCCCGTTCTCTGTGCCCACCGTGAGGAGGAGGGTTTCTGTTGCGTGAGTTGTCGTGTCAGTCGTGCTAGAAGAACTAGAAGAAGTGTTGGCGGAAACGGATTGCCCCATGCGCATGCGATCAAGAGAGAGATCCGATGGAATGGCATCCAGCGTGATCATCGAGATCTCCTCCAGCAGCACCGTGGGCGCCAGGCTGTACACGCGGCACGTGCGGTCTCCGTACCCCACCACCAAAAACGGTGCGCGCAGGGTTTGTGCGGAGAGCGCGGGAAGGTCTAGCGCGGTCACCTCCTCCTTGCGGTTGAGGCTCTCGCGCTCCGCCCACGCGTACTGCTCGTCCAGCTCGAAGTACACCACCTCGCCGTTCGACAGGGCCACCACCACCTGCCGACTGTTCATCGCCGCGCACACGATCGACCGCCGGCTGGGGGGGTCCCACACTTTCGTGTGCCCGTCCTCGAAGATCTGTCGGAAGCCGCCGGGACACACCTGCAGGTAGGAGCCGCCGTCCAGCACGCCCGCCAGGAGCGTCGCCTCGTCCGCCTTGAAGCCCGTGTCGTTGACCTGTTCCACGGCGTCGCCCACGGACAGCACGATGGTGGCGTTGTTGAAGCTGATCACCATGAACTTGTCGCAGCCGCTGTGCTCGTCGCGCAGCGTCCACAGCCCGCGCGGCGCGTACGGCAGGGTGTTCTGGGACAGGAGCGACACCGACAGACCGTGCTGCAACACCTTCAGCTGCGCACGACTGCCGCGGCCACAGAGCGCGTAGAGTTGGGGAGAGCCCTCACCGCGGAGGTCAGCGGCGTGGAGTTTGATGAGGGGCGCGAGCGACGGGAGGAAGTGAATGGGTTTGATGTTGGTCAGTTCGCGCGGGGAGAAGAGCGGAATCTGCACGGAGCCGTCGGCGCCGAGCAGCGTGGAGAAGGAGGCTTCAGCCACGTCGCCGTCGCCGAGGCTGAAGAACTGATAGACGCAGCTGTGGGTGAGAGAGGAGGAGAAGTCGCACTGGTCGCCGACCTCCGAGGTGGCCAGCAGCAGGCCGTGCTTGGTGATGTGGAGTGAGGTGGCGACGGGGAGGGTGTCGAAGTACTGGATGGTCAGGTCGTGCACGCGCGCGTCGTCGAAGCTCAGCGTGATCTTGAACACGTCGCCCAGTTCGCTCTGCGCCAAGTAGAAGAACTTGTCCTACGCCTCACACACCGCCATTGCGATCACGCGTTGGTGGAACAGGGCCCACGCCACGATCAGCACGCCCTTGTCCTCCGGCAAGAACTCGCGTCGCGGAATCGGCACGCGCAGCTCCGGGTGGCCCTCGTTGCGGTACAGCACCCAGTTCTCCGCGAACACCAGCACGCCGCCCGGACCGTCCACGCCCGGCACTACGCTTCATAGGGGGTAAGGATTCGCACCTCGCGTCAGCAGGTTCGCCGACCGCTCCACTTGCGAATCACGTGGTTCAGACCCAGGTCCAGCTGGTAGAACGTCAGCAGCTTCTCCGTGTGCGCCTCCGCCTCGCCCGTCGGGTCCTCGTCCGCCTCCGCGTAGTTCAGCTCCAGGCAGGCGAAGATCGGATTGTCGTAGCCCAGGTCCAGTCCCTCCGTCGTCAGGACGATGGCTTGTGATTTGTGCGCCTCCAGCGGCGAGGAAATGGTGACGTTGTTCTTGGAGTCGCGATTCAGCACGTACACGAGATTCTGCTTCTCGATCGCGCCTATGAGTTACTCAATTGCAAGAGGAAGACTGATCATGAAGGCGCGACCGGTGGGATCCACCGCCAGGTACTGTCCGGGCAAACCGCGAATCACGCCCACCTTTCCGAAGGTCTCTTGATGGATTTTCTCAAAGGCGTTCGTTTCGCCATTGAACTGCAGCACCACGATACGTCCGCTGTCCGAGCCGATGAGAATGAAATCTGTGTCGTTTCCTACGCGTTATGGAAGTGGATTGGGATGTACCGGACAGACGGAAGGGCTTGAGCGACCGGATGAGACCGTATACCTCGTAGCTGCAGATCACGTTGACGTTTCCGCTTTCGTCCAGTCTCCACAGCTCGATGATGTTTTCTCTCGAAATGATAAACTCCTCCGTCTTCGGCGAGCTGAAGTTGCCTATGTCCCTCACATCAGCCCAAACGGCGCCAACCATAGATCGAGCGTTGCACCACCGACGGTTTGTGAATCGTGAGGTTGTAAAGATGCATTGGGTTGCTTTCTTTTGAATTGAGAGGAGTAGTGAAATGTTGGGAGGGGAGTGCGTGTGTTGTGTTTTCTTTTCTTTGGGGGGAGAGTTAGAGATGGATTGGCGAATGGGAGAGGAAGGGTGTGGTGAGTTTGTGGGAGAGTGTTGGTGATGGTGAGATGGGAGGTTTTGCGATTGGAAGCAGATGGGTGGTGATTGTTGAATGGGTGTTGGAAGGGAGATAAAGAAGATTGGGGAGGGGTAATTGAATTGGAGGTTGAAGGAAATGGGGTGTTTTGTGAGTTTTGGAGTGTGGATGGGAAGAGTGTGGAATTGGATCGTTTGTGAGGGAAAGGTGTTGGAGAATGGGGAGGAGAGTTCGTGGAAGCGAGTTTCGAGTAGAATGGGTGTAATGCGAGAATGAAGGTGCTGCGCTTTATGAGAATGAAAGGGCAGGAGGTGAAGGTGTGGAAATTGAGATTTGTGGTGTGCATTGTGTTGCATTCCGATTGTGAGGAGTTTTCGATTCGATTTCACTTTGAAATGACATGAAATGGGAAGGACAAGGAGAAATGGGGAGTGATTTCTGCATGGAGGGTGTAATGATGATTCTGGTGAATGGCGTTGTGAATGCAAGGGAGAGTGTGTTTTTGATGGAGAAGGAAGAGTAAATCACTTTCAGTGGATAAGACCTACACTGATAACACAGCGTTCATTGCGAGGAGGAGAATGCTTTCACTATGGAATCTCGAATCCACAATTCTGACATGAACATGATTACAACTCCCAATCCAAAGTGGGTTGTGTGGGCAGAGTGTTCTGTAGACTCGCTGGCCTGCGTCTGGAGGAATTGACGCTCAAACTGCTCTCCATGGCAGTGTCCCTTTTCCAGCTCGGTGTTGGGAAGGAAGGAGCCGTGCTTCACAAGGGCGTGATTTGTGCCGGCTCGGTTGTGTTGGAGGTGAACGAGAAGAGGCTGGTGGTTGTGAATGTGGAGAAGAAGGCGGTGCTGAACGTGAGTGGCATTGAACACAAGCAGGTGCTGGATTTGAATGATGATGGGAAGGTGATGTGCTCAACAACCAACCGTATGGTTGGGGCGTGTTGTATGACAGTGAGGGTGAGAAGAAGTATGAAGGGTTCATGATTGGCGAAGCGTACGTGTGCTATGGCACGCGGTACTACTCGGATATCCAGAGAGTGGAGTACGAAGGAGGATGGTGTGGAGGAAAGCGATGGGGACGAGGCGTTCAGTATGACCGCAGAGGCAACACGGTGTTTGAAGGCGAGTGGCTGAACGACGAGCATGAGATGGAGAAGAAGGTGGTGGTGAGCGACGACCGTCCAACCATCCTGCACAACCGCGTAGAGGAGCTGTACGTTCCGAGCGAGTCCCGCTTCCTGGCGGACTGGAAAAGCCTCGAATGCTCGCTCATGCCTCGTCTTCGCGTGCTTGCGATTGGCGGCAACTGCGCGTTTGCAGGGGCGGTGGAGCTGGTGGGGGCGGACTGCTTGGAGAGCGTTGCGATCGGCGAAGGTGTCTCCACCGCATCGAAGCCCTTCGTCGTTAAGGACTGCCCCGCTCTGAAGACGCTGGTCGTGGGCAACGACTCCTTCTCGGGCTGCTCCTCCTGTATTCTCCAGTCCCTGCCGATGCTGGAGTCTGTGCAGTTAGGCACGATGGAGAGTGATGAGAAGAGGGGCTGTTTCCGATCCGCGTCGCTTGAAGTGAGGAGTATGTGCTGATGATGAGACTTGCCTGTGCTGAAGATGCCAGTGCTGGGAAATGGCAGTTTTGATGGCTGTAGTAAAGTGATTCTCGAAGGTGGCGGTTGGATGAGTGCGTTATCAGCAGATCTCCCCGAGTTGGTGTCCATTGACATGGAGTCTTATTCGTGCTGCTTCTACAACCACGAATGGTGTTCTCTGCTGGTCATGCGAAGTGAGAGTGTGTGGTGGTGATGATGAATAAACATGCCGAAATTGGAAGCGATTTCAGCACCTTCGTTTGGAAGAAGAACGGTCAACATGACGTTTCGCTGGGTTCGGGATGTGGTTGTTGAGAGTGAGTGGATGAGACTTGCCGTTGGTTCGCAGGGTTTCGATTCCTGTCAAGGCGTTCACGCATGTGAGTCATTCTGTGAAGAAGAGTGGAGGTGGGGAAGGGGGTTCAGTGGTAGATGCGGGGTCTTTGGAGGGTTGTGTTCCTGATGGTGGAGTGAGAGTGGGATTGTTTTGAAGAGGTGTTTGTTGTTCATACGTCATGTGGATGAAGAGGTGTGTTGCGGGGATTGATCCCAGAACAGTCCTTCACAGTGATGTCCTTGTTTGTCATGAGTAGAGAAGGCGGGTTACAAAGGGATTAATAAGGAGTTGGGTGAATGGTTTGGAAGAGAGGTGTGTGAAAGAAGGAGGAAAGGAGAGGTAAGAAGAAAGAGCAGGAGAGATGTCTAGAGATAAGGGAGGGGAGGAGGAGGGACTTTTGGTGTGAACGGTTTTCTTGCAGAGGAAAGCCCTTTCTTTGTTAAGACGAACAGTGGTGAGAGAGGGCATGTCTGTTGGTGAGGATGGAATGATAGGAAGTACTCTCCAGAGTGATGGAACGAGGATAGCGGAATGTATCACTCTCTTCATCAATCGTGATTGTTGTGAGTTTAGGCAAGTCTATTCATCATCTCATTTCATCATAACCACTTCGCATGATCAATTCACTTGAGTCATCATCATCCTTGAAAGTGAATGCACCTTCACCAAATCGAATGGAAACCAATTCAGGCAAGTCTATTCATCATTCCCTCTTCAATCCATTCACTCTCCAACACTACACGAGAACACTCACGGAATGCACGATCACCAAACAGGAGTGATTTCAAACTGGGCAAGTCTATTCATCAGTTCATTCTTTCACATTCACTCTTCAATTCCAATGAAGCATAGAAGAAATTGAAACTCAAGTCAGTCACTTCTCCCATTTCAATCACTTCCAAGGAAGGCACATTCTCAATCTCACACACGGAATAATCCATGAATGATTGATAACCCATCTTCAATTCTCTCAGTCTCTCACAATCCTTCAAATAGAAATGACGATTTGGATTAATGGATCTAGGATAATCATTTTTCTCCTTCGTGAAGCTATTCTTTCCAATCTTCACTCTCTCCAATCGATTCAATCCAATCAACTTCACTTCATCCACAAAGGCAAAGGAATAATCACCCACTTCAAACACCTTCAGATTCGTGAGGGATGACAAATCCAACTGATAATAACACTTATCATTACATGCATTGTTATCCACTATCATCACTTCCACACTTTGACTCATGGTTCTCAATTCGTCAATAGAATGAATGTTCGCATGGGGATTGCGCGTAGGAATGCTTGGATGATTCATCAATTCACCAATGTCTATTCATTATTCTCTCTGATTGTGATTACTCTTGTAAGACAATTGATTACTGTATTCAAATGCACTAGGGAGAGAAACAGTGGTGAGAGAGGGCATGTCTGTTTGTGAGGATGGAATGATAGGAAGTACTCTCCAGAGTGATGGAACGAGGATAGCGGAATGTATCACTCCCTTCAGTAGTAAGTGAAGTGAGTTTAGGCAAGTCTATTCATCAGTTCATTTCATCATCACCACTTCGCATTATCAATTCACTTGAGTCATCATCATCCTTGAAAGTGAATGCACTATCATCAAATCGAATGGAAGTCAGTTCAGGCAAATCTATTCATCATTCCCTCTTCAAGCCATTCACTCTCAAATACCACACGAGAACACTTCTCAAATGCATCAGCACCAAAGAGAAGTGATTTCAAACTGGGCAAGTCTATTCATCAGTTCATTCTTTCACATTCACTCTTCAATTCCAATGAAGCACAATAGAAATTGTTACTCTCTTCATTCAATTCTCCCATTTCAATCACTTCCAAGGAAGGCACATTCTCAATCTCACACACCCTATAATCAGAGAAGGAATAACGACCCATCTTCAATTCCGTCAGTCTCTCACAATCCTTCAAATGGAAATGACGATCTAGGTCATCACCATAATAATCATTCTTCTCCTTCGTGAAGCAGTTCTTTCCAATCACCACTCTCTCCAATCGATTCAATCCAATCAACTTCACTTCATCCACAAACGCAAAGGAATAATCACCCACTTCAAACACCTTCAGATTCGTGAGGGATGACAAATCCAACTGATAATAACACTTATCATTACATGCATTGTTATCCACTATCATCACTTCCACACTTTGACTCATGGTTCTCAATTCGTCAACAGAATGAATGTTCGCATGGGGATTGCGCGTAGGAATGCTTGGATGATTCATCAATTCACCAATGTCTATTCATTATTCTCTCTGATTGTGATTACTCTTGTAGGACAATTGATTACTGTATTCAAATGCACTAGGGAGAGAAACAGTGGTGAGAGAGGGCATGTCTGCTGGTGAGGATGGAATGATAGGAAGTACCCTCCAGAGTGATGGAACGAGGATTCTCGAATGCATAACTGTCTTCAACAGTAGTGAGTGAAGTGAGTTTAGGCAGGTCTATTCATCAGTTCAACTCATCATAATCACTTCGCATGATCAATTCACTCGATTCATCATATTCAGTGAAGCGTAATGCATCATCACCAAGTCGAATGGAAGTCAGTTCAGGCAAATCTGTTCATTATTCCCTTTCTGGCTGATTCACTCTCAAATACTACACGAGAACAATCATTGAATGCACGATCACCAAACCGAAGTGATTTCAAACTGGGCAAGTCTATTCATCATTCCATTCTATCAGAATCACTCCTCAATTCCAAAGAAGCATAATAGAAACAGCTACTCCATTTATTCAGTTCTCCCATTTCAATCACTTCCAAGGAAGGCACATTCTCAATCTCACACACCCTATAATCAGAGAAGGAATAACGACCCATCTTCAATTCTTTCAGTCTCTCACAATTCTTCAAATAGAAGCGACGATTTGGATCATAACCACAATTATCCTTACATTTGTGAATGCCAACAACACAAATTTGCGATTTACTTATTCTTGTGTGCCAGTAGTTTTGTGAAATACGTATTTGTTGACCAAAACAGTCCCGATATTTTAAGATTTGCGTTGGGTCAGTTCCCGCGCAAAAACCACTCACTTATTTTGCGTTTTGCCGAACCACGCTTTGTTTTGAAATGGCCCGAGCACGATCTACCGCAACCACTTCTTCTCAACCCAAAAAAGGGAGAGGAAAGAACTGGAAGCCTGAATTCATCAACTACCTTGTAGAAACGGTTTCTGAAAGGTGGAGAGAGCTTGGCTTTGGTGATGTTGAAGTCAACAGGGAGGATCAGCGTTTCAGGAGGTACAGGGTATGAAATCCTGAATTGGCTTGATTTGTCAGGAACAATAGGAGGAATTGGGTAATGCTTATCGTACTCGTTTCCAATCTCGTGATCCGGGACGAGATACTCATGCCATGTTCAAAATGGTCATGTCTATCATTAAAAAGGCTATTGTACAGTATGATTCATTCATATTACACTATAGGAAGGCAGAAACAAGATGTACAATCGTATATCTGTACCAGAACCCATTAATACCTACTGTCGTCTATTATCCGATCTCCTTGATGCAGCACACTTTCCTAGCTGTGTAGCTTCTGTTGGCATTGGTTAATACTAGCCTCTATCCGAAGAGATTACTCGGCAGCTTGCCGCTGATAATCGTGGATTCATATGGTTAGTATCACACTTAGAAGGAAGAGTAGCGGAAGATTTCATACAGCAAGAAGCCGCAGCTCCGCTGGCCGATGCAGAGATGGACGAAATCCTCGCATTGGGCATCATTAGAGAGCCCGCACCGGAGCAGCCTCCAAATCCTCCCGCAGAGGAGAATGATCCTCTTCCCGAAGGAGACGACGCGGATACGGATCCTCTGCCGCGAGAATCCACCGGCTCAACGACCTCGGATTCCTTGGCACAGAATGTTTACAAGCGGAATGATAAGACCTATATTGGTCAACTGGTTGAGCTGCAGGAGAAGATGATGGCGCAAGACAAGGGCCTGCAAGAGAAGGAAGACCAGCACCACTTCCGACAGCAGTTGTTCATGGACAGCGTCGAGCAGTTCATGCATCAGTACGTGGAACTGAAGCAGGAGAAGATGCAGCTGGAAGAGAGGAAGCTGGCTTTGATGGAGCGCCGGCTTGACCTTCTAGAAAGGGAGCTGCGGCTGAAGTACCCAAGATTGGAGAGTCCTGGTATGTCTTGTGAGGTCTTATGAGCTCTAGTTGAAGCACCACTTGGAGAGAGTACTGAGTCCGCCTCCTTTACCTCTGTCTGAAGCCGAACTCTACAGCGTGTTTCATTCAAACAAACAAGTGAGCAACCCATGTCGAATCCAGGAGGCAGGTCGGAGCGAAGTTCGATCGCTCTTAGAGCCTTTGGGTACTTCCTTGCGAACATATCCGCCAGCTCCTTTCGGATCAATTCCGTGCTCTTGCCAACAAAGGAGTCAGGAATGATGAAGGTCTGCTTCAGGTAGGCGGAAGGCTGGACCCGCATTACGCGCTCCTTCGCCTTCTTACAGAACTGGTAGAGCACGGCGGAAGCCTGAACTGCAACGGCAAGCATCTCCGGATTCATGCGATGCATTCCCATGTCCAAAAGAGGGCACATCTGCTTCCACGCGCCGATGGCATTCTCGACAACGAGCCTGGCCGACTTGAAGAAACGATTGAACAGCTTCTCCTTCGCTCCTGCGCGCCGCCCGTTGAAAGGCCTCATCACATGATTGTCGCACGCGTATCCCTCGTCGGCGATGATGAAGCCGCCGGGTTTGAGAAGGTTGTTCCCTTGTCGAAGAGAGGTGGCAAAACTGGACATCCTGTACACGTCACTGTCGTGAGTACGACCAGTGAAGTTGCTCTCCACGTTTACCAGGTTCATTTGCCAATCACACATGACTTGAACATTCAGGGAAGCGTATCCCTTGTGTCCGTAGAAGTCATTGCGTCTCCCCTTCACCGCCAGCCGAACATGCGTCCCATCTAACGCAAACAGGGCTCCGGGGAATGGCATTCCCGTGTTTCGGCACTGCATGAAGACTTGCTTGTTCTGCGGTGGAATCATGATTACTTCCTTCGTTCGACGAAACAGTTCCTCAACGACTCTCCACGCAGCAGCTTCAAAAGTGGAGCGGGGCATGCCGAGAATCGCGGCTTTCTCCTTCAGGGTACCCTGACCGCAGAGGTAGAGCACCCCGCACGCTAAACACGTCTTGACGTCCATGGAGGTGGAGCGTCTGACTTTCAACCACTTAAGAAACGACGATTCGTATGTCCGCTCTTCGATATGGTCAAAGCACATCCACTTTGTGAAGATCACAAACACCTCGTACTCCATCTTGAATATCTCCCTGAAAAGAGCTGGCGATGTTAATCTGTTGACGGCGTGCGTCAACGACGGCGGGCTTGGGTTATAGCGTGCTACACTGCGATGGTTAGTCCCAGCGTAGACAGCGATGAACAACAGGAGACGCCGCTCATGATTTGCGCGCTTTCCTCGATACGTTGTAATCTGTGTTGGGGTTAGCACTGTTTGTTGGATACAGTCTCAAATCTCCATAAACATACCGATTTCGTCTTGTGTGAAACAAAAAGTGAAACGCAAACGCAAACGCAAATGCAAATTTTTAGCGCTATTGGCATTCTCAATTGGCATTCTCAATTGTGTGAAGCTATTCTTTCCAATTACCACTCTCTCCAATTCATTCAATCCAATCCATTTCACTTCTTCCACATTCTCAAAACACTCATATCCAACTACAAACACTCGCAGATTGGACATGAGAGACAAATCGAGAGCAGTCCATTCAGGTCCATTACAGCTGTTGTTCTCCACGATCAAGTCTTCAATGTGATTGTGAAGGAGTTGATTCTCTTCATTCACTACTACTCGCTTGCTTAACGGTTCATTGTTCATCCACTCTCCTTCAAACACGGTGTTGCCATTGCGGTCATACTGAATGCCTCGTCCCCACCGCATTCCTCCACATATCCCCCCTTCGTACTCCACCTTCTGATTCTCGGGATAGTAGCTTCTTCCATAGCACACATTCACATCACCAACTCGGAATCCCTCATACACCCTTCTGTTCTCATTGTCATACAACACACCCCAACCATAGGGTTGGTTGTTCAGCACATCACCTTCCCATCTCTTTCCATCATCACTCAAATCCAATACTTTAGCATGCTCGATTCCATTCACATCCTTTCCATTCACGTGCAACAACGCATGCGAGTCAACATCCACTTCAGTCACTCCATTCAAATGCAATTCCACTACAACAGAATGGGATTTCTTAACCAGTCCTTCATGATATCCGTACAATCCATCATGCCTATACAACACCAGATGAGAATCCTCCACATCCTTCTTCAGTATACATTCACAGTACTCTTGATTCTTCAGGATCTTCATCAACGGAATCAGCACTTCTTCTTCACACTCCTTCATCAACGGAATCAGCACTTCTTCTTCACACTCCTTCATCAACGGAATCAGCACTTCTTCTTCACACTCCTTCACGAATGGATGCTACTCATCATTCTCATCCCATCGCACTCACATTCAGCAACTCATTCACACTCCATCTTTCTTCTTTCTTCATAAAGCACTTCTTCAGGAAATCAAGTAATTTTTCTGATTCGATTGCGTTCTTATCAAATGGTAAGCTCAAATATCTATTCTCTCGGGGTAACCACTCATTTCTATACTCACAATACGGTGTGATTCCCATCATTTCAATCAAAGCAATTCCAAGTGACCACACATCACTCTTCATTTCATACTCTACTTCAAACACTTCAGGAGCAAAACGGCGAAGTCCTTCACAATCCTCCTTCTTAATGGAATAGCACTCTGCTTGTGTTGTCAGTCCGTAGTAACCCAGTTTCAACACACCATCTTCAGTCAGGAACAGATTCACTGGTCTCACGCCCTATTCACTCATTCTTACTTCAGAATGCTTACTCCATGCAAAATGCCTCTCTCATGAAGATAGTTCAATCCCAATAAACAACCACGAGCGATTTCACGCAATTGCTCCTCTGTCATATAATCCTTATGCTCCAAGAATCGTGAGAGAGGATAGCAATTACAATTCTCCATTACAATCTAATCTGTCAACTCTCCAAGGAATCACTACCCACAACTCGTCATCCTTCTTCACAACATCTATATACCTCATAAGATGTTCATCACTGCATTCCTTCAATTGTGTAAAGCGTGATTCGATTCCCTTCCCATCCAGTCCATTCTTCACTCTTGCCATCAATATCATCCCATTGGTGTTTCGATTGCGTGCTTTAAACTCGTCAAACCACTCTCTATGCTTCATTCCCTCAGTTTGTTTCATACCCTTCATTCTGCTTCTCCAACAACTCATAATCACCTATACGTACTATATCACTCATTATTGCTTCACTGGAAAAGGTATTCTGATTCTTCATTACTTGACTTCGTTTTGTCAACAAACAATAGCAGTTATTCTGGTGTCAAAAATTACCCTAATCCTCTCCTTGCGCACCATCAACCCAAGCACACACATCATCTACCGATTGTTCACCAGCAGCTTCTCTTTGTCCCTTCTGCACACTCTCCACACCGCCAACATCCATCACGCCCCAGATCGCCTCGTCACTGTAGGCATTGAACAGATCGCTGTTGAATCACACCCACGCACAGAACAGCACGAATACCCTGCGGAATGATGCACATCCTCCACATCCAGCATCGTCATGTCCACTCCATCCATGCAGATCTTGCCTCCACACGGCGATTGAGTGACGCCTTGCCCACCTTCTCGTGCCGGTCCACGCCCTTCAGGATCAGCAGATCATCACAGCAGCGCATCGGCACGGCATGCAGCGCCACACGCCCCTCACTCGGTCAGACGGCACGACGCTTCGGGCTGTTCCTTCCTGCAACAGTCGCGGATGCGTTCCATGGAGAGAAGGCTCGTCGCACTGCGGGAGACGGTGTGGCACACGCTGCTGACGCTGGAGGACAGTGCCGCGCTCTGGTTGGCGACAGAAGCGGAGGCTCAGCAGGCACGGCGAAGCGAGTGCAGAACCCGTCGTTCGCCAGGAGGGAGAATCTCCTTGTCGTGACTGTTGTGAGCAGCACCTCGTGATCGCATGGCGATGGAGTCCGCCCACTGGAAGGCGTCGAACAGACCGCGATGCGCTGCGAGCCGGCACTGCCGCGAGGGAGGAGCGAATGCACTCACAGCCACGCCAGAGGGATCGTCGTGAATGGCGCGATGATCCGACCCACACCAACACGTCAGGAAGAAGCCACCACGTCACGGTTGAAGCGGTTCGGGATGCGGCCCACGGGGTTCTCGTCGAAGGACACGGACACTCACCATCCATCCATTCACGCACAGGCGCGAGAAGCCAGACCCGCACAGGCACTCACGCACTTGGCGCCTGCTCCCGTCCTGGCTCCCCTGCACGAGCTGCCTCCACACGCAGCCCCTGCTCCGTCGCCACTCTCAGGGATAGGGAAGGACTCCACGATGGCAACAAGAATCGTCGCAGGCTCCAGACAGAACGATCCGGTGAGGTCACGTCGCAGACAGCGTGTGGGTCGTCGCCTTGCCGCTCACCACGCAGGGGTCGCATCGAGCGTCAGACTGTCGGTGAGCTCGCTGCTGGCGTGGATGTCCCTCGGGTAGGTGGAGGGCGTCACGAAGCAAGTGGGAGAGCGTAGCCGCACACGCCAGTGCCGATATCCTCGTATGCAGGCGTTGAACACCCTGTGCACGCTGCTCTCGTACGGTGCGTCCATTCCGTGCTGGCGTCCGAGACGGGTTGGAGGATGAAGCCGCTGGGAGAGGCGATCGGACCGGTGGAGGCACACAGGAGAGGGTTGGTCCTCACGAGGTCTGTTCAGCGCGTGGGAGTGTGGCGCTGAAGCCGTGGGTCTTCTCGCAGTCCATGACTTGATGTCCGAGGCGGAGGTGAGCAGCATGGTGATAGGACATACTTCATGCCGAGTGTTGTTGTTTACTGTGCTCGTGGACGTCAATGAAGGCATCACGTTGTTTTCGCTGGCGTTGAGGAAGTGCAGCTCCACGATCAGCACGATGTTGCCAACGGTCTCTTCAAATGCAGAGCGGATGGGAATGTAGTACGCATAGATGTTGAAGGCTTCAGAGGAAACTGGAGTAGCACGAGGAGACTTCGATCAGCAACAATGACAAGAGAGAAAGATGAATAGAGTGGGGATCGGAAGGAATGAGGTAGGTGAAGACAGTAATGAAAAGAAGGGAAGGAAATGCAGGTGCTCCGTGACAAACGAAGCAATATTCAAAATGGGATGCATCGTAATCACTCATATCCATGCATTCCATCTCCTATAACATAGAGCAGAAGGCAATCTGTAAAGAAGCGAGTAAGCGCAGCAATATGCTTCGGAATACAATCCAGCAGTACTACATAATCAACTCCTTTACTTTCCCGTTGTTCTTGTGATTTGTAAGAAGGACAGAGAGACTTAGCCGTAGCAGAGATGCCAATATGCAATCAAGATCATTCTACAACCATATTCACTCTCCATTCATTGAGACCAAGCACACAACAGGAATTACCACTGCCCTCATTTATTCCGCTCCCTCTCATCCAATTCAGCAATAGCGCATCACTTCCATTCCATTGAAATAACTATGAACTCTTCTCCACTGCATCCACGTGCAACACTTCATCCACCCCTAAACAAGACATACAATCCATCTTCTTATTCAAACAATCACAAATCCATGCATCCATACAGTGTTAGGTCTCTTGTTTGTTCCAAAACCCACAATTCTTCCAAAACGGCGAAATGGCTGATTTCCAAAGTGCAAAACGAAGCTTCACATACTTCCATTCTTCACAAAGCATGGACGCAACGCAAGAGCATGGCTATACAATAATAGAAAAGGTGAATAAAGAGTGAAATGGATAACGGAGGCAATGACACATAGAATGGCGATAGAAACCTATAAGGCCGTGGAAACGGGTAGCAATAGGGTTGTGGTCATCAAGGCGATAAAGCAGAGGAAGGAAACACGTGCATTGCAGAATGAGCTGGAATCGCTCATGAATTGGGATTCGCGCTTCATTGTGCAATATCTCAATCATTTCGAAATGGAGAAGAAGGATTGGGTACAGAAACTCGTTCTGAATGATGGCATAGGTTGTGACAGAGTATTGTGACTTGGGGTCACTTGAGGAACTGTTTGCAGCGAACTACCGAATGAAGGAGGAGGAGTTGCGAGACATTGCGTACTGCTGCTTGTTGGGCCTTGATTCCCTTCACTCACGTAATATCATGCATGGAGTAGTCCACAGCTCATTCATCTCATGGTTAGAATGTCAAGCCGTCCAATCTGTTCCTCACCAATCAGGGTGTTGTGAAACTGGGTGAGTATGGAGTGCTTCCAAGAACGAAACGGCCCAATGGGAACAGGGCTACACTGTGGCATATGGCTCCTGAGGGATTCAGAGGGGAGATGGAGTTGAAGAGTGACGTGTGGTCTTTGGGCATTTCCCTGTTTGAATTGGCTTCCGGGAGAAGGGCGTATTCATATAGTGAAAGGAATCCAAAAGAGATCATTCCCGATTCTTATCCTCCTTCCTTGTCTAAAGACAAGTGGTCTGCTCCTTTTAGAGATTTCCTGAGCAAGTGCTTGGAAAAGGTTGTGAATCGGAGGGTTTCTGTGAGCGAGTTGATGAATGTGGGTACAAGAGGAGAGAATGACGAGTAGCATCCCTTCGTGAAGGCATCCATAGAAGCCATTCAGAGATGTGGCTATTCAGAAGCGATTCTTCAAGTGGCGAAGAAGTGGAAGAACCAGAAGATGTGCAATGAAATGATTGGCAGTGCCGTGGAACACTCCACTCTTTCCTTATTCAAGCATGATGAATGCTGCTATCAGGAGGGTGTTATCAAGAAGTCTGTTTCTGTGATTGTTGAATTGAGCAGAGAGCGGGTGATTGAAGTGAATACTGCATCCCACAAGCTGTTGCGCGTGGATGGAGAGGAGGTAAAAGGCATTGAGCACAATCAGGTGTTGGATTTGAGTGATGAAGGAGAGCGATGGGAAGGCGATGTGTTAAACAACAAACCCTATGGTTGGGGCGTGCTGTATGACAAGGAAGGAGAGAAGGTGTATGAGGGATTCCGAATTGGCAAAGTGAATGTGTGTTACGGCACTCAGTACTACCCTGACATCCAGAAAGTGGAGTATGAAGGAGAGTGGTTTGAGGGAAAGCGATGGGGACAAGGCATTCAGTATGACCGACACGGCAACACAGTGTTCGATGGAGAATGGATGAATGATGAGCAAGCAGAAAGAACAGTAACGATAACTGATGGAAATGGACTCTTTTACAATCACTTGGAAGTGTTGATCGTGAGTGATGGTTGTTGTAATGGGAATGAATGGAAGGCATTTGATTTCTCCCTCCTACCCTGTCTGCGTGAATTGCAAGTGGGCAATCACTGTTTTCGGTGCGTAAAAGAAGTGATAATGGTTGGAATGAATGCACTGGAGAAGGTGGTGATTGGGTATGTCTCTTTTACCTTACGAGAGAACGCTACACTTGTGAATGCATCGAACTGCTTCTTCTTGAAGGACTGTGCACGATTGAGAGAGGTGAAGATTGGTAGCAATTCCTTCAATGACTATTCCGTGTGTGAGATTGAGAATCTCCCTTCTTTGGAAGTGATTGAAATGGGAGAGTTGAATGAAGATAGCTGCAGTTTCAATTATTCATCATTGGAATTGAAGGGTGATTCTGAAAGAATGAAGTGATGACTAGACTTGCCCAAACTGAGATCACTTCTGCTTGGGAAAGATGTATTCCCTAATTGTTCTCGTGTGGCATTTGAGAGTGATTCTACCGGAAAGAGATTAATGAATAGACTTGCCTGAAATGACTTCCATTCGACTTGGTAGCCATGCATTCCGGTTCAAAGATGATGATGAATCGAGTGAACTGATAATGCGAAGTGATGATGATGGAATAAAGTGACGAATAGACTTGCCCAAACTCACTACACTTACAACTGAGGGAGAAGACAGTGAATCATTCAGTTACGTGCGTAACATCACTCTTGAAGGTGATTCTTCCTTTTCAACACTCACAAACAGACATGCCCTCTCTCACTACAGTACGTCTTCCCAAGGCCTTTGAGAATCCGCATTCTCTATCTTACAATAGTTGAAATGATGGATGAGAGTGATGACTAGACATTGGCGAATGGATCCATCATCCAAGCATTATTCACCACAACCCCGATGCGAACATACACAGTGCTGATGATTTCATGACAATCGATCGAAGTGTGGAAGTGCTGATTGTGGATACGTTAGCATGTAATACTCCTTCTTTCACGAAACTGGATTTGTTCCCTTTTGTTCATCTCAGGCAGTTTGAAGTGGGTGACTGCTCCTTTGTGTATGTGAAGGAAGTGAGGATGATTGGACTGAAGTGGTTGGAGAGCGTGGTGATTGGAGAGAACTGTTTCACAAAGGAAGAGAGCAGGAGTCCAGCATGCCATTTGTATCTGAAGGACTGTGAGCGACTGAGGGAACTGAGAATTGGGAATCACTCCTTTGAGAACAACTCATCATGGGTCATTGTGAACCTGCCTTCTTTGGAAGAGATTGAAGTGGGTGAATGGCGTGACAAGAAATACTGTGGGTTACAGACTGCGATAAGGGTAAAAGGTGAATGATCTGTATTGAATATGACGACTAGATCTACCCAGCTTGAAACTGCTGTTGTTTGGTGACTATGCATTCAGTGATTGTCATCGTGCAGTGTTCAAGAGTGAGTGTTCCAGAGAGAGAATGATGACTAGATTTGCCTGAACTGACTGCCATTCGACTCGGCAAGAATGCATTCACGTTTGGGAAGAATGACGAGAGTGAATTGATCATGCAAAGTGCGTATGATAAAACAAGATGATGAATAGACTTGCCCAAACTCGCAACACTCACGACTGAAGGAGAGGGCAGTGAATCCTTCCTGATGCCTCGTCGCATCCTTCTTGATAGTCCTTTATTGTCATGATCACTCACAACTAGACATGCCCTCTCTCACAACAGTGCGTCTTCCCAGAGCCTTTTGCCGTAGATATCAGTTGTCGTTCAACGGCATTCATTAGCAAAGAGAATGAGGAATAGATGTTGGTGAATTGAGCAAGCATCATAACATGCCCCATTCCGATCTAAATGCGAACATTCATTCTATGGATGAGTTCGAGGCAATGGATAGAAGGGTGGAGGTGTTGATTGTGAACAGCAATACTTGTAATGACCCGTCTATCACACATCTTGATCTATCTTCCTTCAAGCACTTGAGGGTATTCAAGGTGGGAGATAATTCCTTTGCATATGTGAAAGAACTCAAACTGGTTGAATTGGAGAAGTTGGAGGGGGTGGTGATTGGAGTGAATTGCTTTTCAAAAGAGAACAATTCTTGTCATTTCAGCTTGAAGAACTGTCAACATGTGAAGGAACTGAAGATGGGTCGTTTTTCCTTCCGTGGCTATTCAGCGTGTGAGATTGAGAATGATGACAGTTTGGAAGTGATTGTAATGGGAGAATTGGAAGAGCGGGTCAGCAACTCCTATTGGGGTGATAATAAACTGAAGAGTTGCAACTTTTACGGAGGTGATTGTAGATTAAGGGGTTACTGTGATGCAATGAACTGATGAATAGGCTTACCCAAGTTGAAAACACTTCTCGTTGGTGATAATGCATTCAAATGCTGCTCTAGTGTGGTATTTGAGAGTGTTTCTACCGGAAAGAGAATGAATAATAGACTTGCCTGAATTGACTTCCATTCAACTGGGTGAAGATGCATTCGGCTTCTCTGATTGCTTCTATTCTGGTCACTTAGTGATGCGAAGCAAGTGGATTGAACTGTTGTGATGATTAGACTTGCCCAAACTCACCTCACTCTCTTCCATTGGAAAGCACAGTTCTTCCTTTGAACTGGTTCATCACATCAGTCTTGAAAGTGATTCCTCTTCATCCTTTCTAACCACTAGACATGCCTTCTCTTGCTGAAGTCAATCTGCCTCATGCTTTCTGTTGTGATTGTGAGTTTTCAGTAGCAGGGAGTTTTCTTTCATTCTCTCTGTAACGCCTAGATATTGGTGTATTGGCTCGCTATGGTCATTGCCCTGTTTGTTCCATCAAGGAGTAGTCATGGCAGTGTTCTCTTGAGGTTACAGTCTGAGGTCATTCGTGAGACAGAAACAGCGTCTTTCACCCTTTGCCCACAATAGTGTTTGCTGAAACAAACAAGGGAGTACTCTGTTACTAGATACACCAACTAATGAATTGGAATCAAGCAGATAGAACTTCAGCAGGAATGACATTGCTTTCCTGTGTGTTACAGAAGGACGATTCAGTGATTAAGATGAGAGAGTTCTTGGATGAATATACTCATGATTGTACTGTGAGTGGACTTGCCGGTTTGTATGTTAAGAGTGGGGACACTTGGATTCATTGGAGATGGGCAATTCTTGGCATTTGTGCTGATTCTGTTGCAGAGCAGCAGACTATTGGGGAAGCAAACAAAATGCACTCTATAAAACCATGCATTGATAGTGTTTAATCCGATTGAATACGGATACAGAAGTGCCGATGAACGGAGGGTGATTACCTCTAACATGGAGTTATATGCAATGAGTCTCCATCTCATTCACACGATAGACGAGGAAAGTGAGCGCTATTATGAATGAGAATCAGAAAGTGGTGTATAATCACTTCAAGAGTAGGGCTTCAAACGATTATGAGATATCAAGTACGACAATGACGGCGAATTTGAGGTGCTTAGGAAGGAAGTGATTCCAAAAGAAGTAGATGTCACTCCCATTCGAAGGCAGATTGCCCAAATGATGGTGGCAACAATTTACGTAAAGTACAAGGAAGAGAGGGAAGACCTTAGCAGCTGTTCTCCTCCAATAGTGGTAGTAACAATGCTCGCTGATGACCAGAAACAAGACGATTGTGGAAGTGGTGCATTTCATGTTCCCTGGCGTATTCAAGGACAACCCCAGCAACTTCTACAGGATGTTGAAGAATCTCGCCAGTCCCAAGAAATGCAGACCGCGAGTTTGCCGACGCCGTGAAGAACTGGAAGGCCATTCCAGACGCTATTCTCATGGTAGACCCGCCGTCCACCAAGGATGATGTAATCCGCTTGATGGAGCAGTTGGCAGATCACGTCAACGCCGCCATGGAAACGAGCGAGAGACTGGCGGAGGCCAAGTGCAGACGAGTGGAGAAAGTGGAGGAGATGTTGAAGGAAGAGGACGACATTGATGCTCTTCTCGAGAGGAAGGTGTCTCTCCTCGGCATGCTGGTTAGTGACAAGGACAAGAATTCGACGGAGGAGAAAGTCCTTCTGGGTCACATTCTTGACCTAATTGATTACTAAGCACGTGCTTGTGAAAGCAATGACAATACACTCACAAGCACAGCCATGATCTCTTAGCCCAAAGCAAGCAGAAAAGATCGTCAAAGCGGGGCAGTTGTGCAGAGGGGCCTCCTTCTCAAGCCAACGGTGGAGAAGCGTCACGGCAAACGAAGAGAAAGAAGCATGTGGAGTGAATGAGGCGACTCCAGTCGAGCAGAAGCTCTTGCCAAGGAAGATCGCCTCCCTCCATGACATGGTGAAGGAAGCAATGAAGGAACACAGTCCAGAAAGGAGGTACAAGCCACACGCCAGAGGGTGACGAGTGGAGGGATAAGAAGATACGGTCTGTGAAGCAGATGCGAGCGGTGGTTAGCGCTGGGGATAATCCATACCCGCGCAAGCCCATGGCGAGACGCCAGTACTGTTGCCTGAAGAAGTTCTGGATTGCAGGCTCTTAGCTGTGGTTCAGATGGCAATCTCCGGAAACAGAGGAGGAGAGCCAAAGAAGGATGGAGGAGATGATGGGTCAGCACCAGAGAGTGCAGTAACTGCATCATATACGACAATAGGGAAGCGAAGGCCATCAAGGAGGAATCAAGAATGAATTGGATAGTCTTCAATGGGTATCGCAACGGACATGCGATAGATAACATCAAGACGTGATTGTTAAGAGAAAGAAACAAATCAGCCTCATGGCCAAGGATGCTCCAGTTCTACAATGAGCATTGCACACTACAGTGGGAGATAATCTCATACAGACAGAAGTATCACAGAACAGAAGTGATATCAAGAATACGGCGAGACAAGGAGTGTGGCGCATAGAATGGATACAGGTAGCACATTTCTAATCCGTTAGCCAGCAGTAAGGCCGCAACACTCCATCATGAAAGGACATCTGTCATAGCCATTCGATTTTATGGCTCCGTACTCCATTACCAAGGAATGACGCATAGACAAGACGGTGGAGATAGATAAAGAATGAATGGTGGAATGGAAGAAAAATAGGGACGATTTTGATCATTCCCTGTTTTGAATCCTTTCTCACTAATAGTCGTGAATTCATCTCGTTTCTTCTATGTAACATCATGAAATTGTTAAGATACTCACATCTAGAAGTTCCAATGCCTCAATAATCGACGTCTTTTCTGTACATCTTCTTTTGAAATCACCGCTTCATTATGGAGTGACACTCACTATGTGAAATGGATACGCGGAATACTAACATCATCATGCAGCCTGTTCCAGTCTCTTCACTATCTGTTGTTGTTCATGATGGATTTAATGCTGCTCCCTCATCTTATTGTGTACTGAAGAGATGATTTCTAAGATATGTTGCCTTCTGTGTTTTCCTGTACTCGTAACCTATGAGCCGTTTAGCAGGATCGATATGTTATGCCCAGACTGTCTCTTATAACCGCTACTCGATTTGCCTGCGATTCAAGATGGAATGGAGTATTAGCTGTTCCAAGGCGATTCCAACGATTTCCGAAACACCACTATCATTCTATCATACCAATCTATTCTCCACTGCTCCACTCGAAGCGAAACGGCTGATCATCGAGATCGACGCTTGGAAGGGCGCATCAGATCAAGTTCGGCGAGCCGATGATCACGGGCTTCACGCGCTCCTTCGCGCAGCGCATCCCGAACGGCGAGCGCCGCGAGTACCTGAAGCCGATGCTGTTCTCGGGCGGCGTGGGCCAGCTGGACGACCGGCACCTGCACAAGGGGCAGCCGGAGAAGGACATGGTGGTGGTGAAGGTGGGCGGCTCTGCCTACCGCATCGGTCTGGGCAGCGGTGCAGCGTCGAGCCGCATGCAGGACGCGTCGCAGGCGGCGCTGGACTTTGAGGCGTTGCAGCGCTGTGACGCGGAGATGGAGAACAAGATGAACCGCGTGATCCGCGACACGAACCCGATCGTGTCGATCCACGAGCAGGGTGCGGGTGGCAACGTGAAGGTGCTGAAGGCGATCTCATCACCGAACGGAGCGGAGATGGACATCCTCCAGACGATGTGTGTGAAGGAAGCGGTGGGGTGCGGAGTTCCAGGAGAACGACGCGATGCTGATCCGCGAGAAGGACCGCGCGTTGATGGAGGCGGTGGGCGAGCGTGAGAAGGTGCCGGTGATTAACAAGATGAGGGACACGGGCCGCATGGTGGTGAAGGACAGCAAGACGGGCGAGACGGCGATGGTGCTGGGCGAGCTGCCGAAGAAGCCGTTCGTGGACCACCACGTGGCGGCGGTGCTGCCTGAACAGTTAACAGTGATGCAGGCGCTGGACCCTTCTTTCCAATAAGCTCACATGTTAAAACTCATGATTATTCGTTTCCCCTCATTTCCTTCACACACGTTCAAAACAAACAATCCACTACACCCTCTTCAAATCCCTTATAATCTTCTCAAACACCTCCTTTGAAATGCCCTTTCTTTCGTAGTAGCATATCACATCCAGCGTTTCAATCTGCTAATTACTCACCACATACAATCCAAACATCATCAATGTTATGCTTTTCATCATCAATGAAGATCATCTGCTCGTAACTGTAACCCGATGCATCCCGAATTCGCCGAAAGTGCTCAAACTTCTGTGACGTGATTAACTCCTGGTAATCCACAATGTCACCAAGAGTTCTCTTTTCATCCATTTTCATGATGCGGATCAGCTTCCTCCCTCTATGCTATCACACTCGAGATACAAAGAACACACAATTCAGGTGCCCAAGTACTACTTGCCAATGCAATCGGAATCTCCGCCTCATGAAGAGCCAGCAGGATTTCTCGAACATCGGGATAAAAGTCAAACACTTCTCCAGTCCTATTCCCTCATTGCAACAGATCCCACTCGTACGAGTCCTTAAACCCGCCCTTGTAGGGTGTCACCGGTGTCACCGGTGGGTGTTCATCCAAAACCACCATGGCGTTCCTTCTCATGAATCACTCGCCAATGCACAAACCGTCAATATCTAACACATGTTGATAAGAGAGAGCAGCTTCACTTGCAACGATTTAACAACAAACACACCAAACCTTCACAGCCTTCGTATTGGTCTTCTTCGGCGCAGCCTTCTTCGCCGTCTTCTTGCCCTTCACGCCGCCCACAGCCTTCGCAGTACGACCCGTTCTCATCAGCAGGAACACGACCACGGCAATGATGATGATCACCACCACCACGATCAGCACAATCGCCATCACGGGCATGCAGAAGCCCGAAGCCTTCTGCCACTCGCCATCCTTCTCACCCAGTACACATCCTCTCTTCTGCGTACCCACGTAGCTGCCCTGCAGAGCGCACTCATACACAGCCACCTCGCCCACGGGCGTTCTCTCGAACACGCCCTCAGGCTGGCAGTAGCCCTTGCGTACGTTAATCGTAACCGTCACATACGTCTCGCCCTTCGGGTTCTCGGCACGCACGGTGAACGCCGTCGTGTCCATGATGGCAATGGGCTTGCCAGTGATCTCGCCCGTCTGCTCGTTCAGCGTCAGACCCTCGGGCAGCGGCGTGCTGTCCTGCATGTAGAAGCGAGTGACGATGTTTCTGTAGCTGGGTCTACCGCTGCTCACCTCCGTGTTCAGCACGAACTCCATGTTGTTGTTGTCATAGTTCAGTCTCGCGGGCAGCTTGTACTCGCACAGGTCGTTCTTCACCTCGCCCAGCACGCCGTTCGTGCACTCTCTGTACGAGTAACCGCGGAAGCCGTCAGCGCACTTGGCGGGAGAGATCTGACCCTCGCCCACCGAAGGATAGTTGCCAATGCCGGGGCAGGAGCCAGAGCCGGACGGCTTGCAGAACTGGAACAGGATGGAGCTAATACCGGGGGCTCCCGAAGCGAGACCATCAATCACATAGCGGAACTGCGTGTAGCCGGCAATACCGAGCGGCATGGCCCAGGCGTTGCGCATTCTATCCATAGTGGACTGCGCGTTCAGCGCCAGCGCACTCGTGTACTCCTCGCCTTCCTCCCAGCGACCGTACACGGAGAAGGCAAGGTTGGAGACGGCGTTGGTGGTCTGCATGGCGAAGCTGTTCCACTTGGAGCCCTCCAAGTTCTCCACCGTCCACGCCAGGTACGAGCGCACCTCGTTGGCAAGGTAACCGTACGTGGCAGGGTTTAGATCCAACAAATCCTCCTTCTCGCAGTTCGTCACGCCGCTCGTTTCAATAGAGGAGAATGTGTCCACGACCACCGAACAGTCGTTCACGGCGAACACGCCCGTCGCGTCGAACACCAGCTCGGACTGGCCCGGCGCGCGGTGCACCTCGAAGGCCATCACGTTCTTGCCAGCCACAGCACCCACCGTGGAGAGAATCACGTGGAACTTGGAGAACACCGAAGCATCATGAACCGTCGTGCCCTCCGAGCTGGCGTCGAAACTGTCCTCCAGGTTGAAGCGCGCCACAATGTGACCGTTGAAGTACACGGCAATACCACCGGTGTACTTCACGCGCACGTTCAGCACGTGGTAGTCCTCCAGCGAAGGAACCTGCACCTCGTGGCGGATGTAGGCGGTTGTCGCCATGTGGTTGCCCATGGCAGCGGCCTTCACCGTCTGCCACGCAGCATCATCAAAGTCCACGGCCTTCCAGTTGTCGGCCACGGCAGCATCGGTGTTATAGAACTTCCAATCCGAGTACTCGATCTGGAAGGGAATCTGCGAGGAGAAGGAGGTGGACACAGAGGCCACGCTCTTCGGCATCTGGCCCACGTCGATGATCATCGCGCCGAGATCCACCGTCAGGTACCAGCCGGCGGGGTTGTTCCAACCGTCCTTCAGCGAGTCCGCCACCTCCACCGTGTAGATGCCGTGCGCCACACAGAAGTCGCCGTAGTTCAGACCCGCCTTCACCTTGAAGCCGTTGTTGTACTGCACCACCTGACCGGTCGTGCCGCGGCCCTGGTACAGCTTGTACGAGCCCTCGTGAGGCCAACCATCCGTGTGCGCCACCAGCGTGATCAGACCCTTCGCGCCCGTGCAAATCTCCACGGACAGCGTGATCGAAGCGGTGGACGAACCACCGCCCACCTTCTTGGCGGTGATCTGGTAGGTCGTGGCGGGCATCTCTGCCGTCACCGTGCCGGAGATCTTACCGGTGGCCGTGTCGAGAGTAATGCCGGCAGGCAGTGCGGGCGTCACAGTGAAGTCGTAGAAGGTGTCCGCAGCAGGGTACACCTCACCCATCTCCACATTCTTGCTGAGCACGATGGGCGTCGAGTAGGTCAGCTCGGGCACCGTCGCGGGAATTGCGTCCATTGCCAGGTCGATGGCACCAATTCTCCAAGCACACTCCGTCTCGCTGCCCGTGGCAATGTCCTCCAGGCGGTACTGGTTGAAGGGCTTGTTATTCTCGATCCAGATCTTCTTGTGCTCGCCCACCAGCGACCAGGTCATGCCTGTCACTGTCTTCAGCGTCGCCCACTCCTCCAGGTTGGTGTTGCGCGCCTTCAGCACGAACTGGGTCGGCAGCTCCGCACCCTGCTGGTAGTAGAGGTAGAGGGTCATCGAGGAGATCCACTCGCGGCGGTCGTCCTTGAAGGAGACGGTCCAGTAGTTGCTGCTGCAGGTGGAGGAGGTCATGCTGCTGCCGTAGTAGTGCTCCGTCACGTAATTCGGAGAGCCATTGATGCCCGTGCTGCTGACAGTCGTATCGAACGTGCGCGACGCAGAAGAGGTACCCACCAGACGCACGGCGCAGTCGAACACGGAGTTGACCTGCGAGGCGATCTGCGCCACAATCGCGACAGCAATCGTGTTGGAGCCCTGCTGCAGGTAGTTCACAGCGGGCTGGTCGCTGATGGCCATGGTCTTCGCAGGCAGCGAGATCTGGTGGTACATCAGATCCGTGTAGGCGTTCAGACCCACAGAAGACGCGCTCAGATCACCACTCACGCCGTTGCGGAACACCTCCACGTTGTTCACGTACACGATGCAGCCATACAAATAGCGCAGCGAGATCACGAAGCCAGCCACGTTGTCCAGCGAGGCCACGCTGAAGGTGTTCTTGTACAGCTGGATCTGGTTGCTGGAGGCGGGGAAGTTGTTCATCGAAGCGGTCGTCCAGCCCGAGGCCGTCTGCCAGCCGGCGGGCACCTCGCCCATCTTGTACTCCCAGGTGGCGTGCGGAGCCACGGCCCACTGCGCGTTGATGATGCGATCAGCGGAAAGACCCAGCTTATCGTCGTAACGCAGACGAGCGATGATCTCGTTGTCGTCGCCGAGAAGCAGCGCCTGCACGTACAGGAAGGAGTTCTGCTGCCAGTAGTCGTAGTTGGTGGAACCCATATCAATCTCGTACTTGGAACCGGTCAGGCACAGCGTGGTGTACCAGTCCTGGCTGGCTGTCTGACCGCTCAGAACGCTCAGCACGGTCTGCTGCGTCGCCATGTCCTTCACACTGAACGTCTCGTAGATGGCGCCGCTCTTGTAGGTGCGCAGGAACTTCACGAAGGAACCGCTGCACTCGGGGATCTCCAGCGTGAAGGTGCCGGGAATGTTCTGGCCGTTCATCACGGAGGTCATCGTGTAGGTGGTGGTCGTCAGACCCGTCAGTGCCTTGCCGCTCACTGTGCACGTCGCCGCATCCAGCGACAGACCGGCGGGCAGAGCGGGCTGGATGCTGCAGTTGGACAGCTCGCGCAGCGTGGGGCGGATGCTCACCTCCTGGTAGTAGGCGTAGTGCGTGTAGGAGGCGGGATCAAAGGTCATGCTGGTGGGAGGAGGCGTGTTGCACACCACGGGCTGCGCCTCGTTCAGGTTCAAGCTCGTGCCTCCCGCAATGGCAGAGATCTTCAGGCGGTAGGAGGTGAAGGCGTTCTGGGCAAAGTGGCTGTTGGCGATCTTGTACTTGCTTGATTCGTAGGTAACTCCGGCCATGTCAAGAATGGGAGTCCAGACGCCGGTGCCCGTCGATCCTTCCAGAGAGAAGGTGCCAGGAGCGCTCAAGGGGCTTCCCGAGGGCCAGATGCGCAGACCGTTGATGAGCGCCAGAGGTCCCGACAGCTCGTAGTTCAGCGTGATGGGCAGGTTGCTCTGCGTGGAGCTCACAGACGAGGCCTTGTACCAGTCGAGAGCATTGGCGGGGTTCGTACCCTCTCCAGTGACAGTAGCCGTGTAGGGGTACACGTAGCACTTGGTAGTCTCGGTGATGGGGGTGGAGGAGGCCAGCGCCGCCACGAAGGCGTCGAACTCCACGGCGTTCTCGCCAGAGGAGGGGAAGTGCAGCTCCACGGCCAGCACGTTGTTGCCCACGGTCACTTCTCCAGCGGAGCGGATCACGCCGTGGTACTCAGAGATGGTGAAGGAACCAGAAGAGGGAGAAGAAGGAGTCGCAGCACCGGCAGGCATGTGGTCGCGGAAAACCTCCGCGCCGTTCACGTACGCGATGATACCGTACTGATAGTTGAAGCGATACTCGTAGGCGGCCATGTCCGCAATGCCCGTGAAGGTCTTGCGGAAGTACTGCGTGCCGGTCATGGCAGGGGCAGAGCCCATCGTGGTGGACGCCCAGTTGCTGTCACCAAAGTTGAGTCCAGTCCAGTCGGAAGCGATGGAAGAAGTGGAGGCGAACGTCTTCCACTCCTGCGTCTTCATGATGGGGTAGTAGAGAGAGATCGTGAAATCTTCCTCCACTCTCTCAATCATGAAGCCCTTGAAGACGATGTTTCCGTAGATACCCGCAACACTCGCCCAAGCACCGCTCATCCAGGAATCACCACTGGATTGGTACGTGTCCTTCATGCGGAAGGTGTACTGGTTGTTGGTAGAGGCAGTCAAGCAGAACTCATCGGTACGCTGCTCGTTGTTGGCAAAGGTCTGGCTGGTGACCAATTCTTGCGAGCCACTGAGGATCTTGTAGGACTCTTCGGAAGCGTAGCTCGTGCTCTTCTTCGTCACGGCCACGTACACCTGGCCATTCTCACAGGTGATCGTGCTCATCGCAACGGACACTATGCCATAAAACCGATCCAATACGAATACCCAAGATGGCAATAAGCGATAGACAATTCATTAGAGTATACGGTAAAGAATTATTGTGAAAAGCGAGACACTCCAATAAGGGTTTCGCCAGTTGGTTCCACACTTTTGACAAGAAACCCCGTGATTTGGGTCGGTGCTCGCATCTGATTGGACGCTTCAATTCTTGCTCGGAACAATGGCTTCGGTTGAGTCTGTGGTTTTTGGGAGAGAGAGGGTCCTCCTTCCTTTCGTTCTTGGAATTGACTTCTCTGCATTTTTTCATCTGCTTCTACAAGCCACTTGAGTGGATTTGAAATCCGGTTCGTGATCTTGGTTGCAGCCACTTCTATGGATGCGGCATTTGATGGAAGCATTATGCTTGATGAGAGCAACAAAATGGTATGAATAAGCACAGCCTCTTCTGCGCATGCCGATTGCCCTCCATCTTCCACCCGTTTCCTCTATCCACCACCTCTCATCCTTCTACACATTCATTATGATTCATCGATCAGAAGTGTCTACTATTCGAGTCTCCCTGTTTTCCATCAAACCCCTTCATTGCTTCGAGGGAAAGGAGTGTAGCATGGGAGATAGGAAGGATGGACCAGTGAAATCGAGGTCCAAGCCCGAATCTGATTGGAGAACTGCGGTTTCGACCTTTCGTTTCGGTTCAGGGATTTGTTTCCTTCTTTTGCTGATGAACCACCTGCTTTCTGTCCTTCCTTCGGGAGGTGTGGCTGTTGGAAGTCATGGAGGCTGCTCATTCCAATCCACACCTCTTCCCATTTCAGCTGTCGAGGCCATCAACAATCGTCCTTTAACGCCACAGCTTCGTACGAATGCCGACAATCCACTCACAGAGTAGAGCCGCCCATTTCCTATCCTTCAAGCACGGTCCGGCAACGCGTTCCACGGCCCCGTCGTCCAAAGAAGCTTCCTGCCTCTCATGTGGTTCCCCAGGCTGTGTGGATTCCTCTTCATCCCAAATCCAATCAGCGCAGTGAGTGTATAGCGCATGTTCTCTATCATCGTACGTTCTGTTTCCTACTTCAGGATGGCGTTTTCCATCCCCATTCATGAGACCCTTTTGTCCTTTATTCTAGTTGAAATTCGTTTGTTGGAAGCACGGTCCTCTCAGCTATTCGTGTCGTGCAAAAGGGCAACACCACATCATTGTTCACCCATCTCACATCCATTTCATTTCAAATTTGCTTGCTATGGAGAGCTTTTACGAAGCACTAAATAGCGATATTGAAGTGTTATGTGATCTCTGTCGCAAGCAGGGTCTTGATGACTCCAGGATCGCGACAATGAAGGACCAATTCCTTCGGGATGTCCTGAAGGACGCGGAGAAGCGTTTGCACTCGTATCAGGTCACCATCTCCTTTTGACTCAATGGTAGGCGGTCGTTGCAGACGAAGGGTTGGACTACAAGGTGGAATTGATGAAAACGCTTTGCGATGAGTTGGACGTGAATACGAAAACGGTTATTAAAACTACTTCTCTCTTACTCTAGTTGGTGTACTTTCTGCCGTGCTGGAGAGTGGAATCCATCGTAAAGGGGGACTACTCCCACATTCAAATGAAATCCATCCTGGATGATGTTGTCAGTTCCCTACAAGCCGTACTGCTTCTCTGCATGCTTCATTTTCAGAAGGAGTTTGAAGTGCGGAATTACCGGAATTACCTTTTCGCGAAGGCGGATTACCTCGGAAAGAGCATCGGCATCGAGGGCAGCATTCAGCTAAACGTGGCAAGCACCCTTTCTCAACAGTGTACTTTTCTTCAGGAGGAAGTGGATTGCTTGTCCGAGAGAAGGGTTGCTCCTTTCTTCGTTAGTCACGTCTAGGCCTCTCTTCTGCTGCTTCTGCAAGAGCTCGAAAAGAGAGCGAAATCGGCACTGTCGGCTTACAGTTTTCGTCACGACGTGTTCTCCGCTCTCCTCTCCCTCCACTCCGTTGCCCTCCCCTCTCCCTTTCACCTAGTGCTGTCGCGATCGCTACTCCTTCTTGCGCACCCTCGCCGTAACCCACAGGGATCGCGAAGTGCCCTTCCGCTGTTGGTCTGAGGCGTAGTCCTTCTCTACCGCCTATTACCAGCTCATGAAGACGGAGCTGATGCGGGGCTGCGACAACTCGCTTCTCGACGTGGAGGTGCAGAACAGCGTGCAGGAGGCCTTCGCCGACCCCAGCACCTTCACCCCGGAGGACCAGCCCCGCGTAGGGTCGCTGAGTGAGGTCAACGGCAGGTGGAGGACTGCGTGATGGAGTGGGTCGCGGAGATGAAGCATCGCATCGACGGCGAGATGGTGAGGATTCGCGCGTTTTTGGAGCGCCTTCCTCCGGAGTGCTTTGGCGGCTTTCTGGAGGAGCGCGTGGCTGCCCTGAAGCAGAAGAAGCCGGGTCTGTCTGGAAGGCCCGTGTTAAGCGTAGGCGACGTGTCGGTGGAGGAGTGGAGAGAGTTCGGGGAGATCAAGGCCGCCGTGCAGCGGCGCTACAGCAGCTTTCGCGAGCTGCACGAGGTGCGAGTGGGCGGAGGGCGTGAGGCGTAGTGGCTAGGGACGCGAATGACGCTGGTGGTGTGCGTGCAGAACGGCAGCGCGACGGACGGGCTGAAGCTGCGCGAGGTGGACGAGTCGATTCTCTCGCTGCTGCGGCAGCTGAAGAAGAATGCGCTGGAGAAGGAGGTTCCTTTCCTTCACGGGCTGGACTTCGTGTGTCCCACCTACACGTCGAATGTGTTTGCTTGTCTGCTGAAAGAGATTGCCTTTGTTATGGAGGTGTGATGGTGTTTGTTTGTAATTGTTGTTTGGGTTTGCCATTCCCTTTTTGTCATGGCGTTGCTATTCCATCCATAGAAGTCATTCCATCCTCCCAGAGCAATCACGCACAATAACACAACTAAAAGGATGACACAGAAATACGATGAAAGCACACACGTATGAAAGAAACACACCAACTCCACGCCTCCACAGGCTTCAATCCAACCACAATAGCAGTAATGTTGTCCGTCGAGCCCTGGTCCACCGCCTCCTGCACAATACGCTCCGCGCAGCTCGCGCCCTCCTGACGGTTCTCCCTCACAATGCGGCACACGTCCTCGTCCTGCAGGACGTCGAACACGCCGTCGCAGCCCAGCACCACGAACTCCGCGTCCGAGGACAGCTCCACGCGCTGCACAAACGGCCGTACCGTCACGTAGCGCTTGTACGAATGATCTCCGAAGCTCCTGGAAACGGCCAGAATGCCCAGCACGCGCTTGTTCATCACGAAGCCGCCCAGGTCCACGATGCGCTTCTCCTCCGCCGGATCCGAAGCCTTGTGATCCTACGCCTCACGTCACGGAACCATCCCTACGTAGGATAGCCGCGTAGCCTTCCCTCCAGAATACAGAACAGCACGGGAATCGCCGGCATTCGCACTGTAGAGAACGCGTTTGCCATCTTCGTTTCGCACAAGCACTGTCACCCCAGTACAGCCGCTGTTCTTCATGTCGCCCTTCTTCGACTCCATGTCCGTGAAATAGTAGGCGTATTCCAAGCACTCTTCTGTGGACTGGAGCTCTCCCGAATTTTGTGCGTTTATCAAGTTGAGGTGCAAGTTCTGACTCACATAGTCCGCCGTTTCTCTCCCTATCCATCAATCCACACTGAGAAGCCAACCTCCATGGCCATCGAATACCGAGGAATAGAAGACATCCGGATCGCTGTCCAGGCATGGGATCACGACGTGCGTATCCTCCATATACCTCTGGAAACGCGCGTTCTTTCGCTCGGCCTGGGAAACGAAGGACACCTGATGGGACTGCGCAACCTGCTCTTCCAGAGACATTCAATGTGCTTTCTACTGGTTTTCCGTTTTCAACGTGCAGTCAAATTGGTGGGATCCGCCATTCTTTCCCTTCTCTCGCAGTATCTTCTCCGAAAAGAGAGGGTCATGGGAAGGCTCGTCATTGCCGTTCATCTGGGAGCGGGCCGATATGGAAAGCAATTGCGAGAGCGTTTCTTCTCCTGCGTTCTCTTATTGTTGTAGACATGGATGACCTGTTGCGCTCGTGCATCCAATCGGGAGTGGATGCGTATTCCGTACTTGTCTCTTGTTTTGTTCACCGTAGCAAACGAAGGATAGTGTGGAAGCGGCATGTAGCGTCATGACGGTTTTGGAAGCGTCGGGGTTGGTGAACACGGGCAATGGCAGTGCTCTCACAAGAGTTAATTCTATTTGTGAGTCTCGAGCATAGGAACATACAGTGGAGTGTGATGGAATCGTTATTCGCAGTGGGGATCATGCGTTGGGGTGCGTGATTGCCGTCCCAGAGTGTGCGAACCCTACACGCATCGCTGCAACCCTTTTGAAGGAATCCACACTCTCGCTCGAGTATGGGGAGATTCTTCGCTCCTGCATTCTGGTTGGGAGTGCCGCTGCTTCCTTTGCAAGCGACCGTTCCCTGCTACACAAGACGGAGGTGCTCATTCCTCTTCCTCTTCAACATCAGGTTTCATCAGCGCAAAAGGAGAGAGGCCTTCGCTACTCTGCCATTCTGGAGCGGCGCAAGCAGTGCGAGAAGCGAGAACGTGTTTTCCTCTCAACTGAGCGAGATGCCTCCCTTCCAACCAAGCACGTTGTCTCCTTCTCAACCAAGCACGTTGTCTCCTTCTCAACCGAACAAGATGCCTCTGTAACGGACACTGTGGGCTGCATCGTCGTCACCGTATCTCCTTCCTTACTCTTTACCCGCAGGATGACGAGATCGTGGTGGCGGGCAGCAGTGGAGGCAGTTGGATGCGCGTGAGCGGCAGAGGCGGCCTGTGCAGCGTTCCCGGCGCGGGCGTGTGGTGCGACGAGACGGTGGGAGTGGTCTGCTCGGGGTACGGAGAATGCTTCATCCGAACGCTCTTCGCCCGGGAGATGTGTGAAGCGGTGAGGGAGAATCGCGAGGCGCACGTGACTGAAGGGCTGAGGCGGTTGGAGAAGGACCAGCAGCGCATGTGCATCTCCCTTCCTTCCTGCTTTGGACTGCTGTGCTGTTGTCGCGAGGAGAATCGAGTGCGTGTGATTCTGTCGCACACCTCGAAGATGATGGGGATGGGAGTGTTTGATGGGGAGAGGATTGAGACGAGGTTGTCCGAACAAACAGAAGAAGAGTGTGTGTATTATGAGCGTGTATTATTGGGTGTTTGTTGTTTCCTCTTCTTCCTTCTCTTCCTTTTCACATTTCTTCTCTTCCATCCCATCCTCTCCCTTCTCCTCCTTCCCATCCTCCCCCCTCTTCTCCTCCCCCTTCCCATCTTCACACTTCTCCTTCACATCCTCACACTCCTCACACCTCGCAACTCTCCTCTCCTCCACAACAAGCAGAACAAGAAGAGTGAGCATTACACCCAACAAAAGCCCCAAGCCACCAATGACACCACACACGACCAGAGGATGCGCCTGCATCCACTCGTTCATCTTGGAGGCATACTTCTATCCATCACAACACCACTGCACACTCACTTCCAGATTCACCATCAACATGAAGGGCGGAGGAGGCATGGAAATTCCCTCTTCCTGCTTATATCTACGTCTCAGAAACATCACAAAATGCAACCCTCCATTCACAAATTCAAGCAAGTCACCCAATTCGCGCATACCCTTGTACTCATAGGCTCTCCCCTATGCATTACACCCTTCACCAAATTGCAACATTGTCGATCAAATACAATGTGGGATACTGCTGCACCTTGAAGCGGGTCGTGACTCCGCGCTCTTCCATAATGTCGACTTCGCCAAAACGGATCGCCAGGGGAGCGGCAGACATCAGATCGTTCCAGGTCGGAACGAACAGGTCACACTGCGTACACCACTAGGAATGACACTCGGAGGAAGAGAAAACGGATGCGTAGAACTCGATCATCCAAACATTCTCCTTGCCATCACGAACAAGACTGTCGAAGTTGGAATCGGTCAGCGTCTCAATCTCTATACGTAATCGAGAAGCAACAACATGTACGAGACCCGAAAGCAAACGACAGAACGAACAGAAGTGCAATTACGCTACTCGCTTGTGAGTGCTGTTCCGGACAAAACAACACACAATTCGCAGTCCCTACCTGGATTGCATGCTCACGCAAAGTGGATCGGCACACTTACTTCGTAAAACTGAGAATGCCAAACAAACACGCCAAATAGGGAACACATCGCGCTTCACAACTCTATACCGCTCGTCGTACGCGTACTCCGTTTTATATCCAGCGCGGGTATAGTAAATCATCGGGTAGTGATCGACCACCGTCCAGTTCACCATCTTCATGATCCGCTGCGTGTAGTCGTCCCGGTCGCGGCTCTGCTGGTCGTGCTGGAAGGAGGAGTACTGGATGGGCAATGTGTACCACCGCACGCCGCACTCGATCGACGCGGACAGCAGGTAGGACATTTCCTCGCAGCAGAAGTACATCGGGATGTCGTAGCGCCACATGAACCGGCCCATCGCCGAGAAGGTGAAGAACGGGTTCACCGCGAGGTCCGCCGCCTTCTTGCACTGCTCACCGCACTGCGGCACCTTGTCCTTGGACAGGTACTGCTTGCACCAGCACCACGGCCGCAGCGAGTAAATGGCCGGCCGCGCGATCAGCGCCTGCACCGCCCGCGCGTTGGTCTCGGGGTCAGAGAGTAGCTGGTCGTCGTCGAAGGTGAAGCTGAGCGGCGTGGGCATCACAGCACTCACCAGGTAGCTGAGATGGAAGAAGGCGTTCCAGTTCACGTTCCAGATGTAGAACACCCTCGTCTTGAAAGCGTACGTCGCCGCCAGGCTGTCGTAGGCGAACTGCGTCAGGTTGCGGTTCTGCAGGATCACCACCTGCTCGGGCAGCACCGACTGCCTCACCACCATCGCCAGCTGCTTCTCCAGGTAGTGTCGCTGGTACAGCCGTAGGAACACCGTGATCGAGCTGTTCCTCGTCGCCTGCAGCGCCGGACACTTCTCCAGCACTATCGAGCCCAGGAGAAGCTGCTCCTCCGTCAGGATCACGCGGTCGCCCGTCGGGAGGCGAATCGAGGTCCACGACGAATTCAGGGCCGCATAGGCCGGCAACACGGAAAAGAGCGTGGGCGACGCCATGGTCAGCGACGAATAGGCCAGCACGCGACGCAGCGCCACATTCGTGGTGAAGAGGAAGCTGCAGCTCTGCAGACCCATCGGCGACAGCGGCAGCTCTCCGGAAACCACCTGCTCCTGCGTGTCCGAGGAGAAGCGCTCGGCCGCGTCCTCCAGCCAGCTGTTGATCATCTCGGACACGGAGGCGCGGTCTTCCGTTGTGGCCACGTTGATCACGGCAACGTAGCTGCTCCGGTAGTAAAAGGAAAAGAGGAAGGAGAGGTAGTCGTGGTCGGAGCCGTAGTTCGTCATGGTGATGTTCGCATGCTTTCCAATCTCGCGAAGCCGGTCGGTGTTGCGGAGGTACGTCGAGTTGGACACCAGATAGTAGAGATTCTGAATGACAAGCTTCTTCGTCCTCAGCACCGGCACATCGGGAACGGGAGCACCGTCGCGTACCCGCAGCACAATGTTCAGGGTGCTCGGCGCCAGAATCGTTTCATTCTGGGAAGTGACTTTCGGCGTGAATGCTTCCTCGACGCGATCTACGGGAAGCGAAGTCACCCTAGTGGATGAGTCGGGAGCCGAATTGGCACTTTCGCTCTGTCAATGCACCAAAGTAGAGGACGAGGATGCACAACAGGACCACCGAGAGGTAGAGTCCTTCCATGCGGATTCGGAACGAGTTTCCTAGCATATAGGGGAGGAGAATTGTGTGTGCTCCATCAAGTGAATCACTACACAAAACAAAAGGAGAAATCTACACCTTCTATTACACGAATAACAACCCTTCACCCCACAAACACACACAATCAAATCCTCAAACAAACACAAGCACACACACACCTCAGTGAAACAGCATCTTGCCAATCTTGTCCTCGAAGATCTTGGACAGTCCTGCGCGCACCTCCGGACCGGAGAACTCCACCATCGCGATGAAGAGCGGGTAGTACGTCTGGCAGTAGGCGACGAACTTCTCGAACGGCGTCTTGTCCATGCCGCTGACGATCTCGGTGATCAGCGGGATGGAGGCGGTGGCCACGCGCTCGCTCTCCTTCTTCTCGCTTTCCTTCTCGCTTTCCTTCTCGCTCTCCTTCTCGCTTTCCTTCTCGCTCTCCTTCTCGGCCTCCTCCGCAGCGCCGTGCGCCACCTTCTCCACCTCCACGTACTCCTTCAGGTACGCCTGCATGCGCTCCAACAGGTCCTTGTTGGCGTACTCCTGGCGCTCGGGCGCGGCGTCGTCCATGTACAACACGAACAGCACGTGCACGATGCTCGTCTCCACCGCCACCTGCTCGTAGATGAGCGTCGGCAGCATGTCGCCCTCCTTCGGGAAGCCCAGCTTCTTCTCCATGCGGCGCAGCTCCAGATCCTGGTGGAAGTCGCGCGTCATGTCCGACACGCTCTGCAGCAGGCCCAGCATGCGCTTCACCTGCTCGAAGGTGAACGACTTGTAGATCAGGTCCACCACCTCGCTCACCAGCGCCGCCAGGTCGCTCTGCACCACCGACTTGGTGTGCGCCATCACCTCGTCCACCTCCAGCGTGCGCGTGTCCGTCGTCTCCAGCTTGATGCTGTCGTCCTCGATCACCTCCTCCACCACGTCCTCGCTGTCACTCGACTCGCTCGACTCGCTCTCCGACGCGCGGCGCTTCGGCTTCTCCGCCTTCTCCTTCTTCACCTTCTTCACCACCTTCGCGCTCTCCTTCTTCAGCTTCTCCAGGTCCTCCACCTCGCTCAGCTTGTGGAAGTACGCGTTGCCGTAGATCAGCTCCACCGTCGCGCAGATGTCGTCCACCTTCACCAGCTTGCCCGTGCCGCACGGCGTGCGCACCCAGCGGCCCACCTTCGGCGCCACGCCGCCCGCGCGCAGGTTCTTGTCGTAGATCAGGTGCAGCCGCTTGCGCGCGTTCAGCACCAGGTCCTCGGGCATGCTGTTCTTGAAGGCCGTCTCCAGCTCGTCCAGCAGCACGTCCCACATCGCCTCGTCGAAGCTCGCCGCGCCCTCCAGCATCATCTGCTTCAGGCAGAACACGCCCACGCGCGCCAGCGACAGGATCGACTGCTTCATCGCGCTCTGCAGCAGCGCGAAGAAGTCCTTCAGCAAAAAGCCCACCTGCTCGCGGCGCTGCACGTACAGGCGCACGATCGAGTACATCACCAGCGCCGCCGTCGTCTGCAGGAACGCCTTCTTGTGCTCCGCGGCGTTGCCCAGGCGGATCGGCTCGTCCTCGGCGTCGGGGCCGCTCATCAGCGCGTTGATGCTCTCCACGCCGCTCTTCATCGGGCCGTCGAAGATGGTGGCGATGAAGCCGTCGTACACCAGCTTCCACAGCTTCTCGCTGAAGTCCACCTTCGGGTTCTGGAAGATGGCGAAGATGCGCTCGCAGCAGTCGTTGCGCACCACGTAGCGCGCGTCCGAGTACACGTAGCGGCTCAGGCCCATGAACACCGGCCACCACACCTTCGTGTGCTCGTCGCAGTCCGTGAACTGCCCGTTCGTCGCCTCGCAGGACACGATCTTGCCCTCGATGATCGCGTCGGCGCACTTGGTCACGTACTCGCGCGCCTCCTTGCAAATCTCCTCCTTCTCCACGCCGATGAAGGCGCAGTACGTCGTGGTCAGGTCGTTCATTTCTGGCACCATGCACGCAAAGTACACGTCGAACAGCTCCTTCGCCATCGACCACGCGATGCTCGTCAGCGGGTACGCCTCGTTCTCCGCGCTGTACGTGCACACCGAGAAGACCACCTTCCAGCCCGACGACAGGCTCTTCGAGCGCGTCTGCACGATGTTGTGCACCACGTGCAGGATCATCTCGCGCGTCTCCGCGCTCGGCGTGCGCGAGATGATGTACTCGAACGGGCGGATGAACGCCTTCTGGAAGTTGTAGGCGCGCAGGTCCTCCTTGTCCAGGAACTTCACCGACAGCTGCTTCAGCGAGTCGATGGCCGACAGCGCCACCTGGCCCATCGGGAAGCAGCCCAGCGAGATGTAGTACTCCGACATGATCTGCCAGATCTGCGTCCACTCCAGGCGCGAGCGGCAGTACATGTTGTAGTCCGCCACCTCCACCACCTTCTGCATCAGGTAGTGGCGCGGGCGCTTGTCCTCCTCTCTCTCCTCCTCCTGCGCCTCGCCGTCCTCGCCCTCGCCCGCCTCCTGCGCCTCCTGCGCCTCCTCGTCCTCGTTCAGCTTCTTCTTCAGCTCCGTGAGCGACACGTCGCACAGCGCCTTCACGAACTCGATGATCATCTTCGAGTCCAGGTTGGCCGTCTTCGCGAAGATGCGGTCCAGCGCGCGCAGGTCGATGATGCTCTCGATCAGCTGCTGCTTCTCGCGCGCCGTCTCCACCAGCACGTACTCGCCGCTCTTGGTCGTGCGCGCGTTGGCGGGGTCCTCCTCGATCATCTTGCGCGCCAGCGGCTCGAGTCCGTACAGGTGCACCTGCGCCAGCGAGGACACGATCGTCAGGATGTACTTCCAGGCGCTGCCCATGTGGTTGCCGTAGTTCTGCGCCAGCTCCAGCATCACGCGGATCATCTCGATCTGCTTGTTCTTCACCTCGAGCCACTCCTCCTCGTTCACCAGCGTCGAGTCGCTCAGCACCTCCATCGAGCGGTCGCGCTCCTGGTCCAGGCCCAGCGAGCACGAGATCTCGAAGCAGTCCTTCACCGCCGTCAGCGTGTTCTCGATGCCGCTCTCGTCGTCGCTCAGCTCCAGCACCTTCGCGTACACGTCGATCACCATCGGGAACAAAATCTTGAACATCGGGCCGATGTACTCGTTGCCCGACGCCTCGAAGTACTCCGTCGTCTCGTCGTCGATGTCCACCTTCAGCTTGTTCATGATGTCCATCTTCTCCACCGAGAACGCCTTCTGCCGCTTCTCCTCCTTCGAGCGGTAGCGCCGCTTCTCCTGCGCCTGGCGCGCCATGTCGTCCTCCTTCAGTGAGATGGCATTCTCCTGGATGCGGTGGTAGATGTCCAGCAGGTACTCGCGCGGGAAGTCGCCGCCGTCGTTGATGCCGCGGCAGTTCTTGATGAAGCCCTCCTCCGTCATGCGGTTCTCCGGAGCGATGTTCGGGTTGTGCAGGTCCGTGTTCAGCATGATCACCGAGTAGCCCAGCACGAACGCCGCGTCCGTGTTCACGAACACGCCCGGGTTCTGCTCGCAGTACGCGTTCGCGAACCGCTCGATCATGCGGTCAATCTTCTGCGCCTCGCCGGGCAGGCGGAAGCGCTCCAGGAATGTGCGGATGCCCATGTCGAACGACAGCCCCTTGAAGTTGATGCCGTCCGCGTACGCCTTCAGCACCGCCAGGTTGAACTCCTTCGGCTCGCCCATGTAGTCGCCGATCTCGCGCTTGTCCAAGAAGTCGCTGTTCTTGTACAGGAACTGCGCCACCGCCTCGGGCGTGTTCTCCAGGCGGCCCTGCTTCACCAAGAACTCGATGCCCGTGCGCGGCTTCTTGTTGAACATCGCGTAGCCCGTCTGCATGTCCTCCTGGAACTTGCGCTTCTCGTCGAACTTCTGCAGAATGTTCGTCGCCTCCACGATCTTCACGTCCGTGTCGCTCGCCTGCACCACCGGCGTGAAGCCCGGCGTCAGCTCCTCCTCCTCCTTGTTCTGCTGCAGCGTCATCGTGTTGTTGTTCTCCGCCTCCGTGATGTGGCACTTCTCCGCCAGCGGCTGCAGGATGTGCACCAGCGCGTCCAGCGCAATGCGCTTCGCCGGCAGCAGCTCCTCCGTGATCTGCTCCTCCTCCGGGAACACCTCCTCCTCCTCCACGATCTCCTCCAGCTCGCCGTTCTCGTTCTCCTCCTTGCGCTTGTTGATCACCTTGTACTTGCCCTCCACCACGCGCGACAGCGTGCGCACCACGTCCTCGTACATCGACCGCGAGTTGATATCGCAGTCGTAGTTGATGAACAGCTCGATCATGAAGTTCGGGTCCTTGTTGATCTCGTTGAACGCCTCGATCACCATCTCCTTGTGGCGCATCGCGCTGTTCTGCGAGTTCAGAATCACCAGGAAGATGTTGATGATGAACACCTCAATCTCCTTCTTGATGAAGATGCGGAACTTGTTCACCAGCGGCGTGAAGATGTGCAGCGACACCTCCACCACGTCCATGTTGTTCGAGATGAAGTTCTGCAGCAAGTTCTGCAGCAGGTACTTGCGCACCAGATACACGTACGCCTTGTACTTGTTGAAGTCCTCGCCGATGTTCTCCATCGCCGCCTTGATCGCCGTCAGCGCGATCAGCTTGTGGCTCTCCTCCTACGCGTCACACGCCCCTCCAGCGCCCACTGGGTCCTCCGGGTCCTCCGTGCTCGCGATTGAGCACAGCTTGCGGAACACCAGGTAAATGTCGCGGTGGCGCTGCGACGGCAGCGAGTCCAGCTTCTGCTCGTCGCACTCCTCCTCCTCCTCGCCCTCCTCCTCCGTCTCCAGGTTCCAGCCCTGCACGCCGCCGTCGTACTTGAAGCCCATCTGCATCTCCACGCCCACGTACAGGCACTCGCTGTGGAAGCCGCGCTGCACGCCCTCCTCCTCGTCCTCCTCATCGTTGTTGAACGGCGTCGGCGTCAGCGGCACATTGCTGTTGATCACCTCCGCATCCTTCGTCTTGTCCACGTAGTCCATCGACTGCATCAGGAACGCCATGATCTCCTTCAGCGCCTCCTCCGCCGCCTCGCGCGTCGCGCCAGATGTCGCCTCCATGTATACCTTGTAGCACACGTCGATCGTCTTCAGCAGGTACTCGCCGTTCACCGTGCCCATCTTCACCACCTCCGCGATGCTGCGCGCCAGAGACTGCTTCATCGTGTCGTCCTCCACATCCTTCTGCGCGCACAGGCTCTCCGCGATCTGCTCCATCATCGTGAAGTCGTCGCGGTCCACGTGCGGCTCCAGCGGCTCCGCCTCTCCCGTCAGATAGCCCTCCTGGATGAGGGTGCAGATGGCCTCCATCGCCGCACCCTTCACACCGGGAGACTTGTTGTCCAGGGCCGAGCGCAGGCAGCCCCAGTACTTGTCGGCGTCCGTGTCCTTGTATTCAGCGCCTCTCTTCTTCAGACGCTTCCGCTCATCCTTGATCTCGGCACAGATGTTATCGATCGTGTCTCGAAGGTCCTTGTCGTTACGCCAAGAAGTCGCCTTCTTGATCTTCGACAAGCATGTAATCACGCACTCATCCATTCTAATTACAGTTAGCGGGAACGCCACAGTCAAAGTACCTACGGTTGGGTAGAAATCTGGAACATGCGACCCTGAAATGGTTTGGATTTGGGTGTGTCCGGATTGTTGCTCTTTCTGTGTTTTCCCTTCTTACACCCACTTTTATTGCATGTTTTGATAGTATTTGCAGTCCTCTCCCATCCCACAACAGCACTTCCACTCATATGGTATGATAGCAAACACAGAAAATGACTACTCCTCCTTAAACACGAAACGCTCCTTATCCACGTAGTGGTTCTCCTTAATCGCGTTGGCAATCAGCGGAGCCACGGAGATGACGTGGAGCTTGTTGCAGCGATCAATCTTCTCCTGCGGCACGGGCACCGTGTCCAGAATCATCAGCTCCTCCAGCTGGCTGATCTGGATGGTCTCGGGAGCCTGGTTCATCAGAATGCCTACATCTCACATCCTCCTCCCTCACGCACCGTGCGAGGCCAGACCGATGACGTGGTTGGCGCCCTTGGACTTGACGAAGTTCGCCCAGCGGGACATGGTCTTGCCGGAGCTCACAGCGAAGTCCACGATGATCACGTCGCAGTTCTTCAGCGACTCGGGGTTGCGCATGTCGTTCTCCTCCCAGTTCTCCTCGCCGCCCAGGATCTGCGTCACGTACTCGCCCTCCATCGCGCGGATGTCCAGGTCCTTGTAGTACGCCGCCAGCTGCTTCTTCACCTCCGCCGCGCGCGGCAGGTCCTTCGGGTGTGGCGTCAGCACCACCACCTTGCGCGAAGGGTCGATCTTGTCCTTCAGCGACTCGAAGATCAGCTGCGACGCGTCCAGCTCCTCCACCGGCGTGCGGTTCGAGAAGATGCCGCCGTCCAGCTTGCCCAGCTTCGTGTTGCTCTCCATGTCCACCAGCATCACGTAGTCCACGCCCACCACCTCCAGCATCTTCGCCACCTCCGCCGCGCTGCTGAACGCGAAGGACGTGTTCTCCGGCAGACCGTTCACGCGCTGCGTGTTCTGGCGGTAGCTGAAGAACGGGATGATGCTCGTCACGCGCTTCGCAGACGCGCGGCGCACCGCACTGATCATGAACACCAGCTCCAGCAGGTTGTCGTTCGTCGGCGCGCACAGCGACTGCAGCTACCCTGAATCCCCACGTCTTCCGCTACGATGTAGCAGTCCTTGCCGCGGACGCTCTCCTTCATCTGGACCGAGATCTCTCCGTCGTTAAAGTGACTCACAGCGCAATCAGAGACACGGGTTCCTACCCATCAATTGAGACATAGAAAAGGACCCAGACACTTCGCCACGCCCTCGGCGAGCGGTCTGTTGCTGTTGCCGGAGATGATCTTCAGCTCGTGGCAGCCCGGCACGAAATGGTGCTGAACCGTGCAGGGATGCAGGCTGGCGTCACTATTCATGATCGGTCATTCGTACAGCTACTTGCAAGGGCAGTTGGGGTCCGTGCAGGGAATGCCCAGAGGCTCCTTATCCTAGAGTCAAGGATCCAATTCCAAATGCCTACCTCCACGGCGAAGAGGCGATTTCCGTAGAGCAGCGCAGCACCGCAGCCCAGGCCAGCCGCAACGGCGCAGCCAATCTGGAAGGGGGAAGCTATGTGTGAAATGAGTGGGCGATGGGTACAGGAAGCAGCGCCAGTGGAATAAGAGCGAGAACTCTGTCCGAACACCTTGCTCAACCCGTGCGCCGAACGAGACAGTCTGGAGAACTGCTTGGCAACGTGCATGTTGCTGGAAGAAGCGATTCTGGAAAACATGGCAACTCAATCAATCTTGAGAAGGTGGAAAGGGAGGACCCTAAAGAATTGGGACACTTTTCGTTCAAACATCCCATTTTCGATGGATTGGGTGCAGTCTGATTGCGGATGTGGTGTTCTCTTTGTAGTTGTGGGGAATGAGGTTGAAGAAGGGTGTAGAGTCCAGTGAAGTGTGTATTTGGACGGTTTTGAGAATGAGCGCATTTGGATGTGATGCGTGTGTTGTGGGAGAGAGGGGATTAGGAATAGTGGAAAGGGATTAATATAGACATTACACAGAAATGCCGCTCACATCTTTCACACGCCTTTCTTTCCCTTATTCACTCATAAAACACGAATTCACTGAAGGAGAATCTGTTTTGCACCCTCCCCTCCCCTTCGTAAAGCAACAATCATTTCTCCCCCACACCAAAACGCCAAAAGAAGAATTGTGTGCGCGGTTTCCACGAGTTTCTCCCTTTAGGAAAGTGTTTTCTCGATGGCAAATACGAAGAAGGCGAGCGGAAAGACCGGAGTGTTTCCGAAAATGGCCATGTGCGCCGTCGCCGTTGCCTCGTTTATGGATTCCTTCTGCATGCAGATTATCGTCCCCAATCTCCCCTTCGCTGTGAAGAAATGGTTCCCCGCCGTAGGGCCATAAAGGCAGGTTCACAAACAGATCAACGACACGCAAGTGGGTTACTACTACGGCTACATCGTTTCTGCCTACTCCCTCGGCGGTGTCTTTGGTGCCCTGTTCTGGGGGTGGTTCGCCGACTCGTTTGGAAGGAAGACCTCCATCTCCTCGTGTTTGTTCTGTTGCTATAGTCATCGGGAATGAAGAGTAGGCCAGATGATCCTGGCCGTTGTGTTCGGTCTTGCACCCAACTTCTACATCGCCCTCGTGATTCGCACCCTCTGGGGTTTCACCAACGGCAATCTTGGCGTGCTCAAGACGTACGTCAGCGAGGTGTGCTCCGAGGACATGCAGTCCCTTGGTTTCAGTATTATCGTCACCATGGGTGGCATTGCCAAGTCGGTGCTCTCGCTCTCCTTCACCTTAGTGTTGTCGGACCGAGTCTGGGTGGATTCCTGGGCGATCCGGAAACATACTTCCCTGGTTTAGTGAAGTCCTATCCGTGGATCCGCAACGTCGCTGTTCCTCCTCCTCCTCAGCCCTAGTACCCCCTGTTCCTCCCTGGCTTCCTGAGCTCCGTGCTCTCCGTCCTGATCCTCATCACCGTGCTCGTCTTCCTCCGCGAGAGCCTCACCAAGCAAATGCGCATGGAGAACGCCGCCGAGCGCAAGAAGTCGCAGGCGCGCTACCACGAGCTGAAGGCGCTGATGCACGTGAACCCCGACTACGTGCCGTCGATCGACGACCGCTACATCCTGGAGCTCAACCAGGGCAGCTACCTGCAGCTCATCTGCAAGCGCGACGTGCTCATCACCTGCGTCATGTACGGCCTCTACGCCGTCATCCAGGGCGGCCAGGACGCCATCTACCCTGTGTGGCTCATCAACTCGCCCGAGCACCACGGCTTCGACTTCACCTCAAGCGACCTCGGCTGGATGTACACGGGTCTCTCGCCCATGCAGATCTTCGCCACGCCGCTGCTCTTCCCGCTGCTCACGCGCCTCCTGGACCGCAAGTCCGTCTCCTTCTTCACCGGCTACATCTACTGCTTCTTCCTCTTCCTCTCGCCCATCGCCGCGCTCGCCAACCGCAGCTCCGTCACCGTGGCGCCTCCTCCTCCCCCTCACGCGCAGGTGCAGTGGCTCGTCATCCTTTTCTCCTACGGCCTCGCCCAGTGCTTCCGCTTCATGTTCGTCACATATCCTCTCCTCCTCGCGCTCGCTCCTTCACCGCCACCAACGGCATGGTCTTCATCACCAACAGCACCTACCAGGACTTCCGCGCCAAGGTCAACGGCCTCGGCCAGGTCATGTCCGCCTTCGGCCGCTTCCTCGTGTGCCTCCGTCCGCAGCGTCACGTGTAGGGTCCCTCCATGGCCTCCAACATCTTCGCGTGGTCGCTAGCCAACGGGCTGTCCTTCCCCTTCGACTACGGCTGCGGCTTCTACGTGCTGGGCCTGCTCATGGCGCTCACCACTTCGATTACGTTCTTGCTTCCCGACAGCATCAACTTCCGCAAGCCCACGCTGAAGGAGTTCGCCAACAAGGAGCACGAGCGCATGGAGATGAGCAGCATCGAGCTGGCGCAGATGAAGACGATGGAGAGTGAGACGGATCGCAAGACGCCCCTTGCCGATAACAGCAAGGTGCCGTGCCCGAGCGATAATATGGTTGTTCCTCCGGCGCAGAATGAGAGTGCGAGTGTCCCGATGAATGAGAGTGTGGCTTTCCCAATGACTCAGAGTGCGAGTGTTCCCGTAACTCAGAGTGCGACTGCCCCTCAGCCACAGAATGAGAGTGTGAGTGTCCCGATGAATGAGAATGCGACTGCCCCTCAGCCACAGAATGAGAGTGTGAGTGTCCCGATGAATGAGAATGCGACTGCCCCTCAGCCACAGAATGAGAATGGAACTGCCCCTCAGGCATAGCATGAACAGTACTATCGTAATTCCCTTTTCTATGTTTGTTCGACTCCGATTCAAAATAGTCCCTCCTTTTGCACCCCATTTCTCTCACCCTTTTCTCAGCAATACGGAAATGCAACCCCTTCTGGTGACGGGAGTCGTCGTTTCCTGCTTTCCCTCACCCATAGAGACGTGTGATTGGCGCAACTATCCCTCTTCGAGGAAGTCGTGGTTGGGACTGGTATTACAAAGCCAAGGAAATGCAAAAGATAAAGCCAAAGCCGAGCCCCATTTGGGAGAATAAGGGTGCGTTGTTTCTCCTCGTCCTCTCATTCTCAGAAAAGAAGCCCAGAACCAGGGTGTACTTTGACCTCGCCACCGAAACAAAAGAGTCAAAGCGCGTCGTCATCGAGCTGTTGGTAGGCGTTGCCTGGGGAGCGATTATGCGAAGGACGACATCGTTCCGACCACCGCCATGAATTTCAAGAACCTCATCATCGGCACCAACGGCCTACACTACAAAGACTGCACCTTCTTCGACATTCGCAAAGACCAGTTCGTTTGCTCCGGAGCCGTGAAGGGAGGTGCGCACTCTGTGTCCTCTTCATTGTAGAAAAGAGACTGGGTGGCTACTCCTCCTTTGCCAAGCAGTACTTCGATGACGAGAACTTCATCGCTCAATATCCTTATTCTCCCTACTGCGTGTTCCTTCACCTGCACCCACGACATCCCCGGAGTCGTCACCATGCTCAATGCGGGAGTGCACAAGAACAACTCGCTTTTCGCCATCACGCTAAAGCCCATGCCTCATCTTGGTCTTTTTGTCGCTCCTCTTTGATCGTAGATGGAAGGAATGTGGTCGTGGGCCACGTGGTTCAGGGCCTGGAAGAGATCACCAATCTGTCGCACGTGTATTGCTACAAGGGCGTGCCCCTCGATCCCGTTAGAATTAAGAGCTGTGGAATTATGAAGTCGGAGTGATTTCCTTTTCCTGTGTTTCTTTCAATCATCTTTGCGATTGTCCCTTTCAATGGTTTCTCTGTAGCACACAATCAAGTGTGGCACCACAACGTCTTAAGGAGTGAAAAGGCTTTAAAGAGTGAAAGCAATCCAGACTATGCTTTCCCCACTCCCCCTTTCATGGCAACAGTGATACCATCATTCATTAGCAAATGGGAATGCATGAACGCAGCGTATCGGTCCTCCATGGAGGATGTTTGCGTCGTCTGTCCTGCCCTGCAGAACGACTCTGATATATTCTTTGCAGCACTGATGGATGGTCATGGCGGGTGTGCGACGGCTTCTTTCGTCGCTTCCCGCATCGGAGAGAATCTCGCCAAAGCGCTCCACGAAAAGGATTTGAACGCCGTGGAGGATCAAATTCGCTATGCCTTCTTGCTGACGGATGTGGAATGCCGTATGGCAAACCTGATGGCAAGCGGTTCCACTTGCGCCTGCGTCCTCATCATGCGAGACAAGTCCTCGGGAAGCTGCACTCTTTACGCTGCCAACATTGGCGATAGTCGTGTTGTCCTGTTTTCAAACGGAAAGGCGATGCGGATATCGTGTGTATGCGTTGATAGAATGCGTTACAGGTAGGATCACAAGGCGGAGAGCAAGGAGGAGATGGAGAGAATCAACGCTTCCGGCGGACTTGTGGTCAACAAGCGCGTCATGGGTCTCCTTGCCGTTGCGAGGAGCTTTGGCGATAACTGCATTAAGGAGTATGTGATCGCCGAGCCAACCATCCGTTCCTTGCCCCTGACGTCCAGCTGTCGTTTTCTCGCCATCTGCTGTGATGGCGTCTTCGACGTGCTCTCCGACGAGGATGTGTGTACCATAGTGAATCGCGCCCTGCTGGAAGTGATGTCTCCACCTTCTATTAACGCGTAGGGGAAGTCCGAGGAGTGCGCCAAGCGCATCGTCGAAGAGGCGCTTCGCCGAGACACGCGCGACAATGTCTCTGCTCTTGTAATTGGCTTGTAGTCTGTTTGTTTGTGAGAAGCGCTGTTCATGGGACTTCACAGGCAGTCCTTCAACCAACAACCCCCCATTCAAGACATAACAGAGAAGGAACCACCAGAAAGAGAAGACAAACGACCTAGATTAGAATGCCATGTTTGTGAAAGAAACACGCCACTCAAACTCCACACTATACTTGGTCGCCTCGTTGATCACCTTCTTCACGGGCACCAACTCCTTCACGAACGACGTGCCACCCAGAATCTGGATGTACTTGGTGTGGTAGTCGCTCACCATCTTCACGAACTCCTTGTACACCTCCAGCGTGTAGTACGGCACCGTCTCCTTGATCGCCTCGAACATCTCCTTCACGTCCTCCACGTAGCCCTCCTTGTACTTCTTCAGCCCCTTCATCTCGTTGCTCGACAGCTTCAGCTGCGACCCCTTCTTGTGCTCGTTCTTCTTCACGAACTCGTACAGGAACGCTACGCCTCATACCCTTCTCTTCTCACCCACTCATGTGCTTCGCCATCGTCTGCTCCAGGAAGAACGTCACGTACTTCCGGTACAGCTCGTCCATCGCGCTCTTCGTCTCCGCGCCGCTCTTCTTCCACGCGTCCAGCACGAAGCACGCACTCGTGAACACGTAGTTGATCTGCTCCTATGCCTTATTCGATGCTCCCATCCCCACATCCTCGTCCACCGTGTCCCCAAACTTTTGAATCATCGTCGCCACCTCCGCCGTCAGCGCCTCCAGCGGGCCGCTCCACTTCTCCTTCTCCAGCAGCAGCTCGGGGTATGTCACACTCAGGTACTACGCCTCACACGTTCGCCACACGCTCACGTAAACGCCCGAGCTCAGCGCCGCGAACCGCTTCACCGCGTAGTGGATCGTCGACGGCACCTCCAGCGACTTGGCCTGCGACTGCGCCGACTTCACCGCCTACGCCTCACGCGCACCGCCCACACCCACCGCCGTGTGCTTCTCCAAAATCGCCCCGAATCGCGCCAGCATCTTATCACGCAGTCTATCTCTCACTTCTTCTCCTCATTCCCACGGCAGCCAGAAATCGACCAGAATCGGGTACTCCGAGTTCTGCAACTGCTACGCCTCAGCACACTCGCCCGCCCGCACCGTCAGCAGACTCTGCACCAGCATGCCTACCAGCAGCACGCCGAAGAAGTCCACCGACGCCGCCGCCCGCTCGCCCAGCTGCGCCTGCACCTACCGCTCACCCCTCGCTGCCAGCCGCACGTATTTGCACACGCCCGCGAAGATCTCGGAGAAGATGGCCGTGTCCTCCGCGTGGAAGAAGTCGCGGTCGAACGCGTACTCCGCCAGCGCCAGGTCCATCACCAGTCGCTACGCCTCACGCCCGCCGCCCGCGCCCACCAGCAGGCTGCGCCAACACACCACCGCATCCATGTCCGCGTCGTCGCCCTACGGCTCACGCTGTGATGTTGCCCTCACCTCCTGCAGCGGCTCCACCACCATCGGCGCGTCGGCGACGTGCTTCAGCACCTCGTTGCGGCCTGCCAGCTCGAAGCCCTCCGTCGTGTACTCGCGCAGCGTCTTCTGCGTCTAGCCCTCACTCGCCCTCTCTTCTCCCACCTTCTTGAAGAACGACTTCACGTACCCCTGGGTGTGCTACGCCTCACCCGCCAGCGAAACGCCCACCACCAGCAGGTCCTCTGCACTGCCCACGACCATCTCGTGCGGCTGCAATCTGCGTCTCACTCACTTTATCATTTCTCACTGCTCGCGGAACGCTTTCACGCGGTTGAGCAGCATCTCCTTCACGCTGCCCACGTACTGTCGCTTCAGCTGCGCCTCACCCGCACCGCGCGTGCTCACCTCCTCGAAGGTCTTCGGAATGTGCTTCTTCAGGAACAGCATCATCGGCGCCTGCGGAAGTAGCTCCGATTTCTGGATTTCCTGGGAGTGAGAGAATCGGGGCAGAGGCACCTCCAGGTTGGCCTCGGGGGTGATCAGACGCAGTTTCTCCAGCAAAAAAGTCTCTCACGCGCGATCCGCTTTGCGACTTCAGAATCGCGAGATCCGCCTTCACCTCGTTCACTGCCTTGATTTCGGACGTCTTGACGTGCAGCTCCTCCTACGCGTGATTCTCTGGTGAAGGCGTCACGTTCTCCACATCCTCATTCACGAAATCGAGCTGGGCATCCAGCTTGTGGAGCGTGTGCACGTAGTCCTCGTTGATCTCACCCTGCTTGTGATTCCAAGAAGATAACATCACTTCAATCAGTACCTTCACCATGTTCGGATTGATCGCAATCTTGTTGACCAGTCCGCGGATCACGCCGTCCATGTTGCGGCGGTTCTGCAGCTTCTGGGAGAGCGCCAGACTCTGATTCTACGCTTCACGCCCTCCCTCCATTCCCACTTGCAATGTGCGGATCTCGTTCGCCACACCCGACAGATCCTTCTGATATAGATGCAGCAGCTCCTGCATCTGCGCAAGCAGACCATCACACGAATTCATGTCTCTGATCGTCACCCTCAACCCAGCTCACGCACTTGTGCAGTTCGGCAAAGTGCTTGCTGGCGGCAAGGTAATCATCGATGGAACTCGCCGACGCGGAGGCCAAATCCTCCTCCACCTTCTTCTCGTACTCCACGAGATCCACGCCCTTCTCCAGCGCTTCTTTCACGATGTCCGCCTACAAGCGCGTGAGCCTCTCACTTCCCTCGCTTCTCCTACCTTTTGGAACATCTCCAGTGCGCTTTTCATCCCCTCGTAGTCGATGACTTCCTCCTCCTCTTCTTCCGATGATCCGAAACTCGCATCCTCCTCTCCATAGTCCATCGCATCCATTGGTTCAAGATCGTCCTCCATCTCCCTGTCTGGCCCTAGATAATGCCGCTTTTGTCTTTTCTGGAATAACCGCGGGAGTGTTCTCTCTGGCAGAAACAAACAGCGCAAGTCATTATGATAAGCAAAACCCCTAAATCTTCTTCGCCAGGATCGCGGCCGTGTGGTCGCCTCCACACACAATCTGCATCACTCTCGCCGTCTGCAGATACTCCACCAGCGTCGGCACCACGCGGTAGGCAGCGATGCTCTCCACCTTGTCGCCTCTGCCCAGCTGGCCGTTTCTGCCGCTGCCAAACTAGCCCTCAATCGCCTGCTTCTTGCCCACCATGAACACGCGGCCCTTGTCATCCACCACCGCGCTGTGGCTGCCGCCCGCCGCGATCTGCTTGATTCCGTACCCCTTCAGCGCATCGATCGCATGCGGGATGTTCGTGTCCACCTTCTTCTCGTTGGCCGTCTGGCCCTGCAGGCCCTGTCCCCACGCGTACACGTCGCCGTTGCTCGCCAGCGCCAGCATGTGGTACTGTCCGCAGGCGATCTTCGTGATCGGCATGTTCTTGAAGATGCGAATCTTCGCCGGCTTGTTCACGTACCGCGGACCCTGACCCTGGCCCAACTGGCCGTAATTGTCCGCGCCCCTATTCTTAATGGCCCCCAATTCCCCTACCAAGTGTACACCTCGCCCTCCGCCGTCAGCGCCGCCGAAGACTCCATTCCCGCGGCAATCGCCACCACGCGCTTGCCCTTCAGGCCCTCCACGCGCTGCGGCGCGCACGTGCCGCGCTCCTCGCAGCCCACGCAGCCCGTCTTGTTGTTGCCCCACGCGAACACCTCGCCGTCCTCCGTCAGCGCCAGCGTGTGCACGTGGCCCGCGCACACCTGCACCTACGCCTCACCCACATCGCCGACGGCTACGAAGCGATGACCCTCCAGACCCGGCACCTTCTCCGGACGACCCGTCTCCGTCACTCTGTGGGTGATTGGAAGGAGAGAAACCGACTCGTGACCCAGACGGCCGAAGGTGGAGCGGCCCCACGTCCACACGGAGCCGTCGGCGGCCACGGCAGCCATGTGGCCGTCGCACACCGAACAGTCGATGATGGGCTGACCATCGAAGGCATCCTCCACCTCGCAGGGGAGCACCTGGTTCGAGCTGTCCTCCGTATTGCCCTGGCCCAGCTGGTTGCTGTCTCCCTGACCGAACGTCCACAGACGGCCGCCCTTGGTGATGACGGCAGTGGCTACGCTCAACAGGAGGAGGAGAGAGTACTGTTGGCTCCCGCCGTCACGAAGGTGCAGTCCTCGTCCTCGATCTCCTTCACGAGGCGAGGAAGCGACTCATCGTTCTGGGAACCGAGGCCGAGCTGGCCAAACTGACCACTACCCCTATTGCGTGATGATGCAGAGGAAAAAAAGGTACCAGGTGTAGAGGTAGCCGCTTTCTGGCTCCTGAGCGCTGAGATGCTTCTTCAATAGCGCAATCGAGGCAACTCCCGCAGCACCCACGGCCAGCACGTAGCCGATGTGGGAATGCGTTGAGTTGGAGATTGAAGCAGAGGAATTGAATTGCTTGGCAGAACGAATGCCAACGCGTGCAAATCGTCTCGCTGTTGCGGAAAACATGGGTTATGGGGTTTGAATGGGATAATTGAGGGAGAAAAGGGGGAATTGGGTTTGGCGTGAGGTGGAATTGTGGGGGTATGGGGGTGGTTTGTTTGTGAAAGAAAGAGAGCAATAAAAGTACTTGTTAAGTGCTCCAATGTCTATGTGTGAATGGGAGAAGAGGGGAGCACTGTATGTGTGAGCAGTCTTCTTCTTGCTGAAGGCATTCATGGGCAAGTCAACAGTCTTCAGATAAGGCATGCCTAGGGATGAAGATACTGCAAAAGCACTACCGCTAAGAGTGATAGAGCGGGGATTCACCAAGGAGCCACTGTAGAAGGACCATTCATTCGTGAATATGGTGAGTTTGGGCAAATCTATTCATCATTTCCTCTCTTCACAGTCACTGTGCATGATCAACTCGGATGATTCATCACCGTCTTTGAAACACATGGCAAAACCACCCAGTTGAATGGTAGTCAATTCGGGTAAGTCTAGTCATCATTCTCTTTACGGTAGATTCACTATCAAGCACGACGCGATGACAGGCACAGAATGCATAATCACCAAAGAGAAGGGTCTTCAACTTGGGCATGTCTATTCATCAGTTCACTCTTTCATCAACACTCTTCAGCTCCAAGGACGCGTAGAAGAAAACAGAACTCGATTCATTCAGCGCTCCCATTTCAATCACCCCCAACGAGGGCACGTTCTCAATCTTGCATGTATAATAATCAGAGAAGGAATAGCAGCCAATCTTCAACTCTGTCAGCATCTCACAATCCATCAAACTGAAACGACGATTAGGATTCAAGCCAGAACCATTCTTATACCTCGTGAAGCAGTTCTTTCCAATCACCACTTTCTCCAGCTTCTTCAATCCCATCAGCTTCACCTCATTCACATTCTCAAAGCACTCATCACCCACTCGCAATTCCCTCAAGAACACAAACCGACTCAAATCCAACACGGTTAATTCACCTTCATTGCAGCAATGCGGTTCAATGATCATCGCATCCATATAGCAATACGCACGATTCAGATCACTTGCAGTGTTAATCCTCGTTTCCGTCATTGCAAAATGACTCCAATCGTTGGTATCATTCTTTGCTTCGTTCTTTCCTCCATTAAAAAGCCTTTCCACCATTTCCATGTTACTCATTTCTTCCCTTCTCTTCCTTTCTACTTCTTCTTGTCCTTGTTTAATAAGCCATTCTAACATTGTCATATTACTCTGCAGCTCCTTCTTCTCTCTTTCTTCTTCTTCTTCTTTTCTTTTCAAAAGCCAATCTACTAATGGTATACCAGTGCTTTGTTCCCTCTTCTTTCTTTCTTCTTCCCTTCTCCTCCTTGCTTCTTCCTCCTGTCTCATTCTTTCTGCTTCTATTCTCCTTTGTTCTTCTTCCCTTCTCCTCCTTGCTTCTTCCTCCTTTCTCATTCTTTCTGCTTCTATTCTCCTTTGTTCTTCCCTTCTCCTCCTTGCTTCTTCCTCCTTTCTCATTCTTTCTGCTTCTAATCTCCTTTGTTCTTCTTCCCTTCTCTTCCTTGCTTCTTCCTCCTTTCTCATTCTTTCTGCTTCTTCCCTTCTCTTCCTTGCTTCTTCCTCCTTTCTCTTCCTTTCTTCTTCTTCCCTTCTCTTCCTTTCCTCTTCCTCTTTCCTTATCTTCTCTTCTTCCTCCTTCCTCCTTCTTCCTTCTTCCTCTCTTCTCTTTCTTTCCTCTTCCTCTTTCCTTCTCTTCTCTTCCTCCACTTTCTTCTGTTCCTCTTCCATTCTCTTCCTCTCCACCTCCTTCCTTTCCTCTTCTTTCTTCTTTCTCTCTATCTCCTTTCTATCTCCTTCCTCTTTCCTTATCCTATCTTCTTCCTCTCTTTTCTTTCTTTCTTCATCCATTAACTCCTTCAGCCCCTTCACACTCTCAAGCTTCCCTGCATTCTCCATCTTCACACTCTTCACGCTCTTCAATCCACCCATCAACACACACTTCTTCAGTTTCGCCATTCCCATCAATTCAGCCTCCTCCACACTCTTCAATGCACACATCGCTCCAGTCAATTCACTCAATTCACCCAAATCTATTCATCATTACACTGCATCACACTTACTCTTCATTACCAACTTCAGTTTGCCTCCAAACACTTCCTTCCCCAGTGCGATACTGTCGATTATGCTCAAGTCTATGCAATCAACACCTCATCAAAACACTCACTCTCAAACACCACACTTACAACACCCACAAAACTACCATCGCCAATCTTCACACTCTTCAGTTTCTCACAATCCCTCATCTCAAACACACCTCCACTCGCCTTGCAAAAGCACCCCTTTCCAATCTCCACCTTCTCCAGCGCATTCAATCCCACAATCTTCATATCCTTCACAAACTGGAAGCATTCATCACCCACAATCAACTCCCTCAACATCACATACTCATTCATCTCCCATTCTTCAAAGGCCTCATTGTTACACACTCCGTTCCTCGCTTCAATCACCTCCACATCCTCATCCAAAGACAGGAAATCATCGTCGCACTTCACAACCACCCTTCCACTACTGAGTTCTGATTCGATTGCAGGCTTCCCTCCAATCACCGTATCCGGAACCATATTCACCGTCGAAAAGGGGATATCCTGTGTGACCACCCCTATTCCATCGCCATCCGTAAGCTTGACGAGCAGGCTCGACTTCCCAGCAGTTCGGATTCTCTCCACGGAGTCCCTCACAAAGGGATGCTAATCCTCACTCTCTATAGCAGCCACTCACACTCATCAGTTGACTCACACTCCACCGCTCCTCCACATCCTTCATCAAACACTTGCCGACAAAATCAATGAAATCGGCAGACCACTTCGAGGACGTGAGAGAAGGCGCATCTCCAAGACACACTGCCTTCATCACCACAAAGGAGGAACAGTCAGCAAAGGGATTCTTCCCTTCTGCCAGCTCAATCAGCGAAATGCCAAGGGCCCACACATCGCTCCTCAGTTCCGATTTCCCGTCATACACTTCGGGCGCCATGTACCACGATGTACCGCAACTCGTGCTCCTTCTAGAGCAGGAGTGATTTAGCTGTACTGCCAATCCGAAATCACCCAACTTGATCACTCCATTCTCCGAAATGAACAGATTGTCCGGTTTGATGTCCTATCCATTCATTCATCCATTCAATAACCCACTCTGTGCATAATCCTTCGATTGTGGAGGTAATACAGCCCGAATAAGCAGCAACTCGCAATCTCACGCATTTCATCCTCCGTTAAACTATTTCCTTTTCTTATGTATGAAGCGAGAGATCCATAGTGGCAGAACTCCATTATGATCTAATCCAGTACTTCCGTTATTTGATCCCTACCCACAGCTCATTTTCACTTTGTATCATTCCATTGTATCGAACAATGAAGGGAGAGTTGCAATTCATGAGAATTTCACTCTCAGACTGCAGTTTCGCATCACTCGCTTGTAGACGCATCTTCTTGATTGCCACATAAAAACCCGAAGTCTTGTCAAATGATTTGTACACTTCTCCAAAGCCTCTATCCAATCACATTCAGAACCCCATAACTACCCTTTTCCCAACAACTCCACTGTTTCGTAATCCTGAATCGCAGCCATAATTATGAAATGAACAATAGGACCAACAGAAGTGTGAATCAAAGCCTGCACTTTTGCAGAATCGTGTATACTCCACCTACTCTCTTCCCACACATTGCACTTTGAAAATCCAGATCAACCTCTATTTCAAACAAACAACACACACCACACTACATTCTCAGCGGAACAGCCTGAACAGGAAGCGTTCTCTTGCTCTGTCCATAGCACCTGTACTGAATGCAGCATCCCACAATGCTACACGTGACCCTTGCCTCCATCGCCTACCAGCCAGCAATCAGGACCAGAGCGGCGATGACCAACAGGACGGAATTCCAGAAATCGGTCATATCGGCAGGCAGCGTTCCCGGCACATCCGACTCATCCTTCGTCTTGTCGTCTTCCACGGTCACGCCGTCGAAGTCAAAGCCGCCGCGGATCACGATGGACACGGGTTGGAACTTGCTGGACAGCGAGTGCTTCTTCACGCGCACCACCACCTCGCGAGTCTCGCCGCACAGCTGCTGCAGCTGCGCGCCCGTCAGCTTCACCACCTCCACGTTGTTCTCGCGGTCGGCACTGTTCCGTCTACGACTCACCCTTCCTCCCATACCACACTCGTTGGGGTACGCCACCTTCTTGCCGTCCACGTCCGTCACGGTCAGGTCCACGTCGTTCACCAGCACGTCGCGGCTCATCCAGGCGGCGGGGTAGTCCGTGTACGCCATCACCACCTTCAGCTCCGTGAATGCCTGCCGTGAAGGGCACAGGCTCAACACGCAAGGATATCTTCAGCGGCACGCGGATCGAGAACTCCTTCTTCTTCTTGTTGACCTGCCCGTAGTACAGGAACAGCTCGAAGTCGCTGTCGTCGAAGCGCAGCACGCGGTCCAGCTGCACGCGCCCGTGGCCCTCGTACATGAAGTGATCCTTCGTGTGGGCGTGGCACGTCTTGTCCTTGTCGCAGTAGCCCTTCGTCGGCACTGTCGACGCGATCAGCAGCGCCTTCATCAGCGAGCCGCGCATCTCCACCTTCTCTATGACTCACTCCCCTGCCTTACCACCACGCCCGTGGTAGCCGCCCTCGTTCAGGTACTGCTGGATAACGGCCACTGCGCCGGCCGTGGCGGGCGTCGCCATGGAGGTGCCGCCCATGAAGATGACGTCGCTGTGGTCGTCGCAGTGACCGCCGCACTCCGTGCCGTTGAGCGCCTTGGCGGAGTACGCCACGCCCACCGACACCAAATCGGGCAGAATTCTGGACATCACCGGCTGACGCCACACTCACCTTCCCTTGGAGTTGTCGCCTCGGGAGGAGAAGTAGGTCACGTAGTTCTGACCGTCGGGAATGGCAAGGTAGGTGCTGTACACCGCGCCCACCGTGATCACGTTCTTCGAGAAGGCGGGCGGCACCACGGTCCCAAACCTACATTTCACGCCCCAGCAGCACGCCTCACCCGTCCTCGCCCTCGTTGCCAGCAGCGAACAGCACCGTCATGTCGTTGTGGCGCCAGAGGAAGGAGTCCGTCTTCCGACACATGGTGCTGTAGCCCAGCGGCAGGCTCAGGCCCCAGCTGTTCGACGCGATGCGCACGCCCTTGTCGTAGCTACGTGTCATGCTTGCTGTGAATACTTACAACTCGGGGTAGTAGCCCGTCTCCATATTGTTCCGCACCTCCAAAACGCCTCCTGCGCCTTGGATGTCCACGAAGGCCACGCGCGCGCCCGACGCCAGGCCCTACGCCTCACCGCACGCCCTCACTACCACGTTGAAACGTGCCATGCTGGCGTTGTTGGCCTGACCCGCGACCATGCCCACGACGTGCGTGCCGTGACTGCGGTCCTTCATGTCCGTGTTGATGCCCAGGTTCCTGTACAGCACGATCTTGCGGTGACTCAGGTCCAGCGACTCCTCGTCCATCTTCACGGGATGGTCCTTGTCGAAGAAGAAGGTGCTCTTCGTATCGGCGCCCGAATCGCCAATCCCGACAATCACGCCACTACCGTCCAGGTTGTGCTTCTTCAGCAGCTTGTGCTCCTCTGCGCCCTCCTCGTACTGTCCGTCAGTCATGAACTGACGCATGCGGTCGTTCAGGCGTCCTAGATGGTGATGCTGACGGGGAACCCTCACTGCCGCTGGGTTCATCGCGCAGAGACATGAGCTTGAAGGAGCTCTTCACTTCGATGGTTTCGATAATAGAGGCCTTGAGAAGGGCAATTACGTTGTTCAGCGTCACACGAGGCGTGCCCTGTATGAAGGAGTCATCCCGCTTCAAGGAAGAGGAGAAGATATGAAAGGAGGCAGGAGAAGAAAGGGAAGTGTGAAGGAACGAAACAATCTCCTTTTCGTTGGCAACGGCAGGAACGGCATTCAGTGAATCGTCAATAGATTGTACTGTGAGCGTTTGAGGGATTTCGGACTCAGGTAAGAGAGAAAAGGTGAGATTCAGCAGAGGGCTCTTGTTCCACTGGGCAGCGAGATATTTAATGATGGCCGGATGAATACGAGCCATAAGAGGAACAGGAGAGTAGGAATCGATTACGGTTCTCAGACTGCGAGAGTGCAGAAGCGACTCCTTGCAAGTGACGAGAATCGCTCTGTCCGTTCCACCGATGAATTGGATGGAAGAGTACGAACGACCCTTCGAGAAAAACGGTGCATTCTCTTCAAACTCGTAGGGAGAATAACCATCAGCCAGAAGGACGAAGAAGAAATCGAATTTGGAAGGATCCTCCGTCACATAGTTGGATGTGGGGGTGGCAATCTATTTTTCACACGGCTATCATGAGAACTACATGAAAGGAGTCAACAGCATCAGCGTAGGAAAGGGAAGACAAAGGACTCTCCAATGTGCGCAAGAAGGTATCCACAAGATCGCTCTTTGCAGAAACACACAGCGCTAGCAAGAGAGAATGCAGCAGAAGTGTTAGCATAACAGAGAACAAATGAAATGTGCTCGGTGCAAATAAACTGTAATGAGTGTGAGTGAATGATACGATGGGTTACGGAATGAAGTGATAGATTCGGTTCGAGTGAAGCGGACAATGGCTCCTTCATGCATTCCAAGGATGTGACTGTATCAGATACTGCATTGACTGGTTGATACTGAGGATCAAATGGGGAAAGAGGCGAGAAGCGGAATTACTCCTTTTCCTCAATCGTTATCATGAATATGCATGACACAACAAACAAAGCAATCCCTCTTCACCTTCCTCAACGCATTCACCACCGCCTTCACCGCAAACAGCGCGAAGAACGCGCCGACGCACACCAGCGGCTTCTTCATCACACGCCACCCGCTCAGCTCGTAGCTCACCGTGATCATCTCGCCCTTCTGCTCGTCCACCACGTTGTGCTGTGTGAACTCGAACACCGGTCGGCCCTCTCTGCTCGTGTCCAGGTACGTGAACCTGCATCTCACACTCCCCCACCACACGCACCGATGATCCTCCGTCGGACCCGTCACGCCCTCCGGCAGCACGAAATGTACGTTGCGCGCGTACTCGGGCAGGATCACACGCACCACCAGCTCCTGCGTGTCCGCCTTCTCCAGCGGCGAGGCGAACGGCACGCTCAGCGAGTAGCGGCTTCCCTCCTTCTTCAGCACACGCCCCGACGGCAGGTTGTAGCTACGCCTCACACGGTCCACACGCCCATACCCCCAGTAGAACTCGTTCTTCCACCCGCCCAGCATCGGGAAGCGCATCGCCAGCTCCACTGCCACCGCGTCGCGCTCGCGGCGCACGTGCGAGGTGGTCACGTTGCCGATGATGTCTCGATAGTACACGCCCGACGCGCGCTTGTCGATACGACCCTTCAGCTCCTCTGCGCTTCATGCCCATTCAGCGTCACTACCCCACGCAGAGATGGCGTCGGGGTCCGAACGGTAGTAGTCCAGGCGGGAGAACTCGCCCTGCAGCGGCGTGCCCGAATTGCGCGCGCGAATCACCTCCTCCACGGCGACGTTGCCCCAGTGCGACACTTCGATCTCTCGTTCGACACTAGGTGATGAGAGGAGCAGGAAAGGTCCACCGGTCGAAGGTGATGAAATGCGCGATGCTGGGGAAGTGGATGGTCACAACCTCAGAAGGAGCATACGCGGGAAGAGAGGTGAACGGACCGTAGATCAGCGTATCGTCTCTCTGCGAGAATGGGTTCAGGTGAGTGGCGGACTCCAGCTCCCGGGAGGGAAGCTTGAAGCGGATCTCTTGCTTCGCGGAAGGGTACGGAGACTGGACGAAGAGAGTCTGTGTGAATGTGTACTTCGGAGTGTCCTTCTAACGCTAATGACTTAATAATAATACGCACTTGCGAAACAAAGGCAGGAAGAGACACCAGCACGTGGGTGAGATAGTACTCCACGAACAGGAGCGATTTGTCTTCGATTCCGGTTTTGCAACGCAGCACATACAAGACGACATCCTCTCTACTATCAAGTACACGACAAAAGCACTACCTGTCCTGAATCTCGGCCTTCTTCACCGAAATCGCCAGTTTGTTGCTGGAGGAAGGCAGGATTACAGCCATGTGTTCCGCCTCACTCTTCGGAATGGCGACATAGTACTCCTTCGGGGATCCCTCGAGGACATGAACCTGAATGCGCAGCGTCACCTTGACAACGGCCTCGGACAGATCCACCGTCTTGATAACGCTCGTGTTCTCAAAAACGCCGGGTTCGGCAAACGCATACAGAGCAAGAAGAAGAACAAGGATACTCTTCAAGAATGGCATGACTCACTTTGGAAAAGAGTTGCTTCTGACGAAGCGAAAAGAAGGGAAAAATCGGCAGGAAAATGGGATCCTCATGGAATGATAATCAGCAGACACTTGATACTGGCCATTCTTCTCCTCTTGACTGTCGCATGTGGTAGTGAAAACAAGAAGAAGGTAGGATTGCCTCAAGTGGATTACACGTAGAATGCGCCGATTATAACAAACAAGGTATTCTTTGATATAACAATAGATGACCAACCCGTTGGCAGAATTGTTATGGGATTGTATGCACCACTTGGCTATTCGTGAGAAGTAGGTATGGTCGTGTAGTGCCAAAGACAGTAAACAACTTCCTGAACCTGTGCACAGGAAAGAAGGGAGTTGGGAAGAGCGGAAAGCCACTCTGGTACAAGGGATCTGTGTTTCATCGCATCATTCCACATTTCATGATCCAGGGAGGTGACATCACAAAAGGAAATGGAATGGGCGGCGAGTCCATCTACGGCGAGCGTTTCCCCGACGAGAACTTTGAGTTGAAGCATAAGCGTCCTGGCATGCTGTCTATGGCGAACGCCGGGCCCGACACCAACGGTTCGCAGTTCTTCATCACTACTGTGCAAATCAGTAGTTGAAATGAATTGTAGGTAAAAACGCCGTGGTTAGATGGAAAGTATGTAGTGTTTGGACGAGTCATTGAGGGAATGGATGTGGTGAAGACCATCGAGTCCATGGGATCGAGTAGTGGGATTCCTCTGCGGAGAGTGGTGATATCCGATAGTGGTGAATTAAACATGTAAACTACTCAGCGGTTTGTTGCTTCACTAACGATTTCCACGGGTCCTCCATGAAAGACGGCTTATAAAACATACGCATAAACGAATCATCATCCAGCGAGTCTCTAGCCATTAAGAAAAGCAAACAAGGGACACATCAACACCGAATCATAATGTGAGTTAGAAAACGAACGCTGCTGATTCCACCGTCTTGGTCGTTTGGATGGAATAGAAGAAGAACCGGAATTCATGATCTAGCACATAAGGAATACAAAACGAAAGAAACAAGGAATGGATGGAATACTGCCTAATGAGCACCTGAAAACAACAACAGAGAATGAATAATGTCAAGAACACGAGAGAAACGGAAATAGGAGGTATTATGCGCAGGGAAAAGAAGGTCATTTTCTCAACAAGGGAATACTATAGTGGGTATATCCTTCACCCGCTACAACTGAACTTCCCATAAAAAGCGAACAAGTACAACAGAAGTGGAGAAGAGAGTCCTATAACAAAACTCCATAAACAGTAGATTTCCATTTACGATTTTAGTGTGCAGGGGATACAAACATCATTATCAAGTGGAATAGCCTATAAGTAGTTCCATTCAAAGAAGAGATAATGACATAGACCTTATCAGAATGTCAAACCAAGAAATTGAGGAGCTGAAGAGCAGAATAAGCGATTTGGAACTGGGATTGCAGACCGTGGAGGATGATCTTGAGATGAAGAGCGAAGAAGCAGAGGCATTGCGAAGGGACGTAGCCAACAAGACGAAGCAAATGAAGATGATGGAGGAGGAATTGCAGCGATGCAAGAAAGACAACGACATTCAGGAGCAATTGATTGATTTGAAACGAGAGGAGGTGACCAGTATGAAGTCGAAGCTGCTACAAGCATATAAGTACCTGATGCCAGAGGAGAACACGGCGATTGAGTACTCGGAAATGGTTCAGAGGATAACCAACGCGTACATCCGTCAGAGAGAGGAAGCCGCTAAGGAGCGAGAAAAGGCAAGTAGCAACGGTGTTGTGGATGTGGAAGAGAAGCGAAGACTGCAAGACGCCCTAACGGAGGCGAAGCAAAAGGAGAGTGAAAAGGAAGCGGAGATAATCAACCAAAAGAAGGAGATTCAGAGACTCACAGCTGAGAATCAGAAGATGCATCAAGAGAAGCAGGAAAGAGAGAGTGAAATGGAATCACTATCCATGGTAATAGAAGAGAACGATGCTGAGCTGGATCGTTTGAACGGCATGATTGCTGAGTTGAACGCTTCGTTGAAGTCAAAGGATGAAGCGTTGAAGTCTAAGGATGAGGAAGTGAGTGGGTTGAGTGCGACAGTTGAATCGAACGATGCTGAGCTGGATCGTTTGAACGGGATGATCGCTGAGTTGAACGCGTCATTGAAGTCTAAGGATGATGCATTGAAGTCTAAGGATGAGGAAGTGAGTGGGTTGAGTGCGACTGTGGAGTCTAACGATGCTGAGCTGGATCGTTTGAACGGGATGATCGCTGAGTTGAACGCGTCATTGAAGTCTAAGGATGAAGCATTGAAGTCTAAGGATGAGGAAGTGAGTGGGTTGAGTGCGACAGTTGAATCGAACGATGCTGAGCTGGATCGTTTGAACGGGATGATTGCTGAGTTGAACGCGTCATTGAAGTCTAAGGATGATGCATTGAAGTCTAAGGATGAGGAAGTGAGTGGGTTGAGTGCGACAGTGGAATCGAACGATGCTGAGCTGGATCGTTTGAACGGGATGATCGCTGAGTTGAACGCTTCGTTGAAGTCTAAGGATGAAGCGTTGAAGTCTAAGGATGAGGAAGTGAGTGGATTGAGTGCGACAGTTGAATCGAACGATACTGAGCTGGATCGTTTGAACGGGATGATCGCTGAGTTGAACGCTTCGTTGAAGTCTAAGGATGAGGAAGTGAGTGGGTTGAGTGCGACAGTTGAATCGAACGATGCTGAGCTGGATCGTTTGAACGGGATGATTGCTGAGTTGAACGTTTCATTGAAGTCAAAGGATGAGGAAGTGAGTGGGTTGAGTGCGACAGTTGAATCGAACGATGCTGAGCTGGATCGTTTGAACGGGATGATTGCTGAGTTGAACGCGTCATTGAAGTCTAAGGATGATGCATTGAAGTCTAAGGATGAGGAAGTGAGTGGATTGAGTGCGACAGTGGAATCGAACGATGCTGAGCTGGATCGTTTGAACGGGATGATCGCTGAGTTGAACGCTTCGTTGAAGTCTAAGGATGAGGAAGTGAGTGGGTTGAGTGCGACAGTTGAATCGAACGATGCTGAGCTGGATCGTTTGAACGGGATGATCGCTGAGTTGAACGCGTCATTGAAGTCTAAGGATGATGCATTGAAGTCTAAGGATGAGGAAGTGAGTGGGTTGAGTGCGACTGTGGAGTCTAACGATGCTGAGCTGGATCGTTTGAACGGGATGATCGCTGAGTTGAACGCGTCATTGAAGTCTAAGGATGAAGCATTGAAGTCTAAGGATGAAGCGTTGAAGTCTAAGGATGAGGAAGTGAGTGGGTTGAGTGCGACTGTGGAGTCTAACGATGCTGAGCTGGATCGTTTGAACGGGATGATCGCTGAGTTGAACGCGTCATTGAAGTCTAAGGATGAAGCATTGAAGTCTAAGGATGAAGCGTTGAAGTCTAAGGATGAGGAAGTGAGTGGGTTGAGTGCGACTGTGGAGTCTAACGATGCTGAGCTGGATCGTTTGAATGGCATGATCGCTGAGTTGAACGCGTCATTGAAGTCTAAGGATGAAGCATTGAAGTCTAAGGATGATGCGTTGAAGTCTAAGGATGAGGAAGTGAGTGGGTTGAGTGCGACAGTTGAATCGAACGATGCTGAGCTGGATCGTTTGAACGGGATGATTGCTGAGTTGAACGCGTCATTGAAGTCTAAGGATGAGGAAGTGAGTGGGTTGAGTGCGACAGTTGAATCGAACGATACTGAGCTGGATCGTTTGAATGGCATGATCGCTGAGTTGAACGCGTCATTGAAGTCTAAGGATGAAGCGTTGAAGTCTAAGGATGAAGCGTTGAAGTCTAAGGATGAGGAAGTGAGTGGGTTGAGTGCGACTGTGGAGTCTAACGATGCTGAGCTGGATCGTTTGAATGGCATGATCGCTGAGTTGAACGCGTCATTGAAGTCTAAGGATGAAGCATTGAAGTCTAAGGATGATGCGTTGAAGTCTAAGGATGAGGAAGTGAGTGGGTTGAGTGCGACAGTTGAATCGAACGATGCTGAGCTGGATCGTTTGAACGGGATGATTGCTGAGTTGAACGCGTCATTGAAGTCTAAGGATGAGGAAGTGAGTGGGTTGAGTGCGACTGTGGAGTCTAACGATGCTGAGCTGGATCGTTTGAACGGGATGATCGCTGAGTTGAACGCGTCATTGAAGTCTAAGGATGAAGCATTGAAGTCTAAGGATGAAGCGTTGAAGTCTAAGGATGAGGAAGTGAGTGGGTTGAGTGCGACAGTTGAATCGAACGATGCTGAGCTGGATCGTTTGAACGGGATGATTGCTGAGTTGAACGCGTCATTGAAGTCTAAGGATGATGCATTGAAGTCTAAGGATGAGGAAGTGAGTGGATTGAGTGCGACAGTGGAATCGAACGATGCTGAGCTGGATCGTTTGAACGGGATGATCGCTGAGTTGAACGCTTCGTTGAAGTCTAAGGATGATGCGTTGAAGTCTAAGGATGAGGAAGTGAGTGGGTTGAGTGCGACAGTTGAATCGAACGATGCTGAGCTGGATCGTTTGAACGGGATGATTGCTGAGTTGAACGCGTCATTGAAGTCTAAGGATGATGCATTGAAGTCTAAGGATGAGGAAGTGAGTGGATTGAGTGCGACAGTGGAATCGAACGATGCTGAGCTGGATCGTTTGAACGGGATGATCGCTGAGTTGAACGCTTCGTTGAAGTCTAAGGATGAGGAAGTGAGTGGGTTGAGTGCGACAGTGGAATCGAACGATGCTGAGCTGGATCGTTTGAACGGGATGATTGCTGAGTTGAACGCGTCATTGAAGTCTAAGGATGATGCATTGAAGTCTAAGGATGAGGAAGTGAGTGGATTGAGTGCGACAGTGGAATCGAACGATGCTGAGCTGGATCGTTTGAACGGGATGATCGCTGAGTTGAACGCTTCGTTGAAGTCTAAGGATGATGCGTTGAAGTCTAAGGATGAGGAAGTGAGTGGATTGAGTGCGACAGTTGAATCGAACGATGCTGAGCTGGATCGTTTGAACGGGATGATCGCTGAGTTGAACGCGTCATTGAAGTCTAAGGATGATGCATTGAAGTCTAAGGATGAGGAAGTGAGTGGGTTGAGTGCGACAGTTGAATCGAACGATGCTGAGCTGGATCGTTTGAACGGGATGATCGCTGAGTTGAACGCGTCATTGAAGTCTAAGGATGATGCGTTGAAGTCTAAGGATGAGGAAGTGAGTGGGTTGAGTGCGACAGTGGAATCGAACGATGCTGAGCTGGATCGTTTGAACGGGATGATCGCTGAGTTGAACGCTTCGTTGAAGTCTAAGGATGAAGCGTTGAAGTCTAAGGATGAGGAAGTGAGTGGATTGAGTGCGACAGTTGAATCGAACGATACTGAGCTGGATCGTTTGAACGGGATGATCGCTGAGTTGAACGCTTCGTTGAAGTCTAAGGATGAGGAAGTGAGTGGGTTGAGTGCGACAGTTGAATCGAACGATGCTGAGCTGGATCGTTTGAACGGGATGATTGCTGAGTTGAACGTTTCATTGAAGTCAAAGGATGAGGAAGTGAGTGGGTTGAGTGCGACAGTTGAATCGAACGATGCTGAGCTGGATCGTTTGAACGGGATGATTGCTGAGTTGAACGCGTCATTGAAGTCTAAGGATGATGCATTGAAGTCTAAGGATGAGGAAGTGAGTGGATTGAGTGCGACAGTGGAATCGAACGATGCTGAGCTGGATCGTTTGAACGGGATGATCGCTGAGTTGAACGCTTCGTTGAAGTCTAAGGATGAGGAAGTGAGTGGGTTGAGTGCGACAGTTGAATCGAACGATGCTGAGCTGGATCGTTTGAACGGGATGATCGCTGAGTTGAACGCGTCATTGAAGTCTAAGGATGATGCATTGAAGTCTAAGGATGAGGAAGTGAGTGGGTTGAGTGCGACTGTGGAGTCTAACGATGCTGAGCTGGATCGTTTGAACGGGATGATCGCTGAGTTGAACGCGTCATTGAAGTCTAAGGATGAAGCATTGAAGTCTAAGGATGAAGCGTTGAAGTCTAAGGATGAGGAAGTGAGTGGGTTGAGTGCGACTGTGGAGTCTAACGATGCTGAGCTGGATCGTTTGAACGGGATGATCGCTGAGTTGAACGCGTCATTGAAGTCTAAGGATGAAGCATTGAAGTCTAAGGATGAAGCGTTGAAGTCTAAGGATGAGGAAGTGAGTGGGTTGAGTGCGACTGTGGAGTCTAACGATGCTGAGCTGGATCGTTTGAATGGCATGATCGCTGAGTTGAACGCGTCATTGAAGTCTAAGGATGAAGCATTGAAGTCTAAGGATGATGCGTTGAAGTCTAAGGATGAGGAAGTGAGTGGGTTGAGTGCGACAGTTGAATCGAACGATGCTGAGCTGGATCGTTTGAACGGGATGATCGCTGAGTTGAACGCGTCATTGAAGTCTAAGGATGATGCGTTGAAGTCTAAGGATGAGGAAGTGAGTGGATTGAGTGCGACTGTGGAGTCTAACGATGCTGAGCTGGATCGTTTGAATGGCATGATCGCTGAGTTGAACGCGTCATTGAAGTCTAAGGATGAAGCATTGAAGTCTAAGGATGATGCGTTGAAGTCTAAGGATGAGGAAGTGAGTGGGTTGAGTGCGACAGTTGAATCGAACGATGCTGAGCTGGATCGTTTGAACGGGATGATTGCTGAGTTGAACGCGTCATTGAAGTCTAAGGATGAAGCATTGAAGTCTAAGGATGAGGAAGTGAGTGGATTGAGTGCGACTGTGGAGTCTAACGATGCTGAGCTGGATCGTTTGAACGGGATGATCGCTGAGTTGAACGCGTCATTGAAGTCTAAGGATGAAGCATTGAAGTCTAAGGATGAGGAAGTGAGTGGGTTGAGTGCGACTGTGGAGTCTAACGATGCTGAGCTGGATCGTTTGAACGGGATGATCGCTGAGTTGAACGCTTCGTTGAAGTCTAAGGATGAAGCGTTGAAGTCTAAGGATGAGGAAGTGAGTGGATTGAGTGCGACAGTTGAATCGAACGATGCTGAGCTGGATCGTTTGAACGGGATGATTGCTGAGTTGAACGTTTCATTGAAGTCAAAGGATGAGGAAGTGAGTGGGTTGAGTGCGACAGTTGAATCGAACGATACTGAGCTGGATCGTTTGAACGGGATGATCGCTGAGTTGAACGCTTCGTTGAAGTCTAAGGATGAGGAAGTGAGTGGGTTGAGTGCGACAGTTGAATCGAACGATGCTGAGCTGGATCGTTTGAACGGGATGATCGCTGAGTTGAACGCGTCATTGAAGTCTAAGGATGATGCATTGAAGTCTAAGGATGAGGAAGTGAGTGGGTTGAGTGCGACTGTGGAGTCTAACGATGCTGAGCTGGATCGTTTGAACGGGATGATCGCTGAGTTGAACGCGTCATTGAAGTCTAAGGATGAAGCATTGAAGTCTAAGGATGAAGCGTTGAAGTCTAAGGATGAGGAAGTGAGTGGGTTGAGTGCGACTGTGGAGTCTAACGATGCTGAGCTGGATCGTTTGAATGGCATGATCGCTGAGTTGAACGCGTCATTGAAGTCTAAGGATGAAGCATTGAAGTCTAAGGATGATGCGTTGAAGTCTAAGGATGAGGAAGTGAGTGGGTTGAGTGCGACAGTTGAATCGAACGATGCTGAGCTGGATCGTTTGAACGGGATGATTGCTGAGTTGAACGCGTCATTGAAGTCTAAGGATGAGGAAGTGAGTGGGTTGAGTGCGACAGTTGAATCGAACGATACTGAGCTGGATCGTTTGAATGGCATGATCGCTGAGTTGAACGCGTCATTGAAGTCTAAGGATGAAGCGTTGAAGTCTAAGGATGAAGCGTTGAAGTCTAAGGATGAGGAAGTGAGTGGGTTGAGTGCGACTGTGGAGTCTAACGATGCTGAGCTGGATCGTTTGAATGGCATGATCGCTGAGTTGAACGCGTCATTGAAGTCTAAGGATGAAGCATTGAAGTCTAAGGATGATGCGTTGAAGTCTAAGGATGAGGAAGTGAGTGGGTTGAGTGCGACAGTTGAATCGAACGATGCTGAGCTGGATCGTTTGAACGGGATGATTGCTGAGTTGAACGCGTCATTGAAGTCTAAGGATGAAGCATTGAAGTCTAAGGATGAGGAAGTGAGTGGATTGAGTGCGACTGTGGAGTCTAACGATGCTGAGCTGGATCGTTTGAACGGGATGATCGCTGAGTTGAACGCGTCATTGAAGTCTAAGGATGAAGCATTGAAGTCTAAGGATGAGGAAGTGAGTGGGTTGAGTGCGACTGTGGAGTCTAACGATGCTGAGCTGGATCGTTTGAACGGGATGATCGCTGAGTTGAACGCGTCATTGAAGTCTAAGGATGAAGCATTGAAGTCTAAGGATGAGGAAGTGAGTGGGTTGAGTGCGACTGTGGAGTCTAACGATGCTGAGCTGGATCGTTTGAATGGCATGATCGCTGAGTTGAACGCGTCATTGAAGTCTAAGGATGAAGCATTGAAGTCTAAGGATGATGCGTTGAAGTCTAAGGATGAGGAAGTGAGTGGGTTGAGTGCGACAGTTGAATCGAACGATGCTGAGCTGGATCGTTTGAACGGGATGATCGCTGAGTTGAACGCGTCATTGAAGTCTAAGGATGATGCGTTGAAGTCTAAGGATGAGGAAGTGAGTGGATTGAGTGCGACAGTTGAATCGAACGATGCTGAGCTGGATCGTTTGAACGGGATGATCGCTGAGTTGAACGCGTCATTGAAGTCTAAGGATGATGCATTGAAGTCTAAGGATGAGGAAGTGAGTGGGTTGAGTGCGACAGTTGAATCGAACGATGCTGAGCTGGATCGTTTGAACGGGATGATTGCTGAGTTGAACGCGTCATTGAAGTCTAAGGATGAGGAAGTGAGTGGGTTGAGTGCGACAGTTGAATCGAACGATACTGAGCTGGATCGTTTGAATGGCATGATCGCTGAGTTGAACGCGTCATTGAAGTCTAAGGATGAAGCGTTGAAGTCTAAGGATGAAGCGTTGAAGTCTAAGGATGAGGAAGTGAGTGGGTTGAGTGCGACTGTGGAGTCTAACGATGCTGAGCTGGATCGTTTGAATGGCATGATCGCTGAGTTGAACGCGTCATTGAAGTCTAAGGATGAAGCATTGAAGTCTAAGGATGATGCGTTGAAGTCTAAGGATGAGGAAGTGAGTGGGTTGAGTGCGACAGTTGAATCGAACGATGCTGAGCTGGATCGTTTGAACGGGATGATTGCTGAGTTGAACGCGTCATTGAAGTCTAAGGATGAAGCATTGAAGTCTAAGGATGAGGAAGTGAGTGGATTGAGTGCGACTGTGGAGTCTAACGATGCTGAGCTGGATCGTTTGAACGGGATGATCGCTGAGTTGAACGCGTCATTGAAGTCTAAGGATGAAGCATTGAAGTCTAAGGATGAGGAAGTGAGTGGGTTGAGTGCGACTGTGGAGTCTAACGATGCTGAGCTGGATCGTTTGAACGGGATGATCGCTGAGTTGAACGCTTCGTTGAAGTCTAAGGATGAAGCGTTGAAGTCTAAGGATGAGGAAGTGAGTGGATTGAGTGCGACAGTTGAATCGAACGATGCTGAGCTGGATCGTTTGAACGGGATGATTGCTGAGTTGAACGTTTCATTGAAGTCAAAGGATGAGGAAGTGAGTGGGTTGAGTGCGACAGTTGAATCGAACGATACTGAGCTGGATCGTTTGAACGGGATGATCGCTGAGTTGAACGCTTCGTTGAAGTCTAAGGATGAGGAAGTGAGTGGGTTGAGTGCGACAGTTGAATCGAACGATGCTGAGCTGGATCGTTTGAACGGGATGATCGCTGAGTTGAACGCGTCATTGAAGTCTAAGGATGATGCATTGAAGTCTAAGGATGAGGAAGTGAGTGGGTTGAGTGCGACTGTGGAGTCTAACGATGCTGAGCTGGATCGTTTGAACGGGATGATCGCTGAGTTGAA
>JANPWL010000056.1:0-153142 GCA_027406405.1 Blastocystis sp. subtype 1 | reverse complement strand
CGTGGCAAGCACCCTTTCTCAACAGTGTACTTTTCTTCAGGAGAGGTGGATTGCTTGTCGAGAAGGTTGCTCCTTTCTTCGTTAGTCACGTCTAGGCCTCTCTTCTGCTGCTTCTGCAAGAGCTCGAAGAAGGCGCGATCAGCACTGTCGACACGGTTTTCGTCACGACGTGCTCGCTCTCCTCTCCACTCCGTTGCCCTCCCCTCTCCCTTTCACCTAGTGCTGTCGCGATCGCTACTCCTTCTTGCGCACCCTCGCCGTAACCTACAGGGATCGCGAAGTGCCCTTCCGCTGTTCGTCTGAGGCGTAGTCCTTCTCTACCGCCTATTACCAGCTCATGAAGACGGAGCTGATGCGGGGCTGCGACAACTCGCTTCTCGACGTGGAGGTGCAGAACAGCGTGCAGGAGGCCTTCGCCGACCCCAGCACCTTCACTCCGGAGGACCAGCCCCGCGTAGGGTCACGGAATGAGGTCAACGGCAGGTGGAGGACTGCGTGATGGAGTGGGTCGCGGAGATGAAGCATCGCATCGACGGCGAGATGGTGAGGATTCGCGCGTTTTTGGAGCGCCTTCCTCCGGAGTGCTTTGGCGGCTTTCTGGAGGAGCGCGTGACCGCCCTGAAGCAGAAGAAGCCGGGTTCATTTAAAAGGTTGGTGTAACGCGTAGGCGACGTGTCGGTGGAGGAGTGGAGAGAGTTCGGGGAGATTAAGGCCGCCGTGCAGCGGCGCTACAGTAGCTTTCGCGAGCTGCACGAGGTGCGAGTGGGCGGAGGACGTGAGGCGTAGTGGCTGGGGACGCGAATGACGCTGGTGGTGTGCGTACAGAACGGCAGCGCGACGGACGGGCTGAAGCTGCGCGAGGTGGACGAGTCGATTCTCTCGCTGCTGCGGCAGCTGAAGAAGAATGCGCTGGAGAAGGAGGTTCCGTTCCTTCGCGGGTTGGACTTCGTGTGTCCCACCTACACGTCGAATGTGTTTGCTTGTCTGCTGAAAGAGATTGCCTTTGTTATGGAGGTGTGATGGTGTTTGTTTGTAATTGTTGTTTGGGTTTGCCATTCCCTTTTGTCATGGCGTTGCCATTCAATCCATAGAAGTCATTCCATCATCACAGAGCAATCACGCACAACAATGCTATTAAACGATAACACAGAAATATGATGAAAGCACACACGTATGAAAGAAACACACCAACTCCACGCCTCCACAGGCTTCAATCCAACCACAACAGCAGTAATGTTGTCCGTCGAGCCCTGGTCCACCGCCTCCTGCACAATACGCTCCGCGCAGCTCGCGCCCTCCTGACGGTTCTCCCTCACAATGCGGCACACGTCCTCGTCCTGCAGGACGTCGAACACGCCGTCGCAGCCCAGCACCACGAACTCCGCGTCCGAGGACAGCTCCACGCGCTGCACGAACGGCCGCACCGTCACGTAGCGCTTGTACGAATGATCTCCGAAGCTCCTTGAAACGGCCAGAATACCCAGCACGCGCTTGTTCATCACGAAGCCGCCCAGGTCCACGATGCGCTTCTCCTCCGCCGGATCCGAAGCCTTGTGATCCTACGCCTCACGTCACGGAACCATCCCTACGTAGGATAGCCGCGTAGTCTTTCCTCCGGAATACAAAACCGCACGGGAATCGCCAGCATTCGCGCTGTAGAGAACGCGTTTGCCATCTTCGTTTCGCACAAGCACTGTCACTCCAGTACAGCCGCTGTTCTTCATGTCGCCCTTCTTCGACTCCATGTCCGTGAAATAGTAGGCGTATTCCAAGCACTCTTCTGTGGACTGGAGCTCTCCCGAATTTTGTGCGTTTATCAAGTTGAGGTGCAAGTTCTGACTCACATAGTCCGCCGTTTCTCTCCCTATCCATCAATCCACACTGAGAAGCCAACCTCCATGTCCATCGAATACCGAGGAATAGAAGACATCCGGATCGCTGTCCAGGCATGGGATCACGACGTGCGTATCCTCCATATACCTCTGGAAACGCGCGTTCTTTCGCTCGGCCTGGGAAACGAAGGACACCTGATGGGACTGCGCAACCTGCTCTTCCAGAGACATTCAATGTGCTTTCTACTGGTTTTCCGTTTTCAACGCGTGCATTCAAATTGGTGGGATCCGCCATTCTTACCCTTCTCTCGCAGTATCTTCTCCGAAAAGAGAGGGTCATGGGAAGGCTCGTCATTGCCGTTCATCTGGGAGCGGGCCGATATGGAAAGCGATTGCGAGAGCGTTTCTTCTCCTGCGTTCTCTTATTGTTGTAGACATGGATGACCTGTTGCGCTCGTGCATCCAATCGGGAGTGGATGCGTATTCCGTACTTGTCTCTTGTTTTGTTCACCGTAGCAAACGAAGGATAGTGTGGAAGCGGCCTGTAGCGTCATGACGGTTTTGGAAGCGTCGGGGTTGGTGAACACGGGCAATGGCAGTGCTCTCACAAGAGTTAATTCTATTTGTGAGTCTCGAGCATAGGAACATACAGTGGAGTGTGATGGAATCGTTATTCGCAGTGGGGATCATGCGTTGGGGTGCGTGATTGCCGTCCCAGAGTGTGCGAACCCTACACGCATCGCTGCAACCCTTTTGAAGGAATCCACACTCTCGCTCGAGTATGGGGAGATTCTTCGCTCCTGCATTCTGGTTGGGAGTGCCGCTGCTTCCTTTGCAAGCGACCGTTCCCTGCTACACAAGACGGAGGTGCTCATTCCTCTTCCTCTTCAACATCAGGTTTCATCAGCGCAAAAGGAGAGAGGCCTTCGCTACTCTGCCCTACTGGAGCGGCGCAAGCAGTGCGAGAAGCGAGAACGTGTTTCCCTCTCAACTGAGCGAGATGCCTCCTTCTCAACCAAGCACGTTGTCTCCTTCTCAACCAAGCACGTTGTCTCCTTCTCAACCGAACAAGATGCCTCTGTAACGGACACCGTGGGCTGCATCATCGTCACCGTATCTCCTTCCTGACTCCTCACCCGCAGGATGACGAGATCGTAGTGGCGGGCAGCAGTGGAGGCAGTTGGATGCGCGTGAGCGGCAGGGGCGGCCTGTGCAGCGTTCCCGGCGCGGGCGTGTGGTGCGACGAGACGGTGGGAGTGGTCTGCTCGGGGTACGGAGAATGCTTCATCCGAACGCTCTTCGCCCGGGAGATGTGTGAAGCGGTGAGGGAGAATCGCGAGGCGCACGTGACTGAAGGGCTGAGGCGGTTGGAGGAGGACCAGCAGCGCATGCGCATCTCCCTTCCCTCCTGCTTTGGACTGCTGTGCTGTTGTCGCGAGGAGAATCGAGTGCGTGTGATTCTGTCGCACACCTCGAAGATGATGGGGATGGGAGTGTTTGATGGGGAGAGGATTGAGACGAGGTTGTCCGAACAAACAGGAGAAGAGTTTGTGTATTATGAGCGTGTATTATTGGGTGTTTGTTGTTTCCTCTTCTTCCTTCTCTTCCTCTTCACATTTCTTCTCTTCCCCCTCCTTCTCACCCCCCTTCTCACCCCCCTTCTCCTCCTTCACATCCTCCCCCTTCTCCTCCTTCACATCCTCCCCCTTCTCCTCCTTCACATCCTCACACTCCTCACACCTCGCAACTCTCCTCTCCTCCACAACAAGCAGAACAAGAAGAGTGAGCATTACACCCAACAAAAGCCCCAAGCCACCAATGACACCACACACGACTAGAGGATGCGCCTGCATCCATTCGTTCATCTTGGAGGCATACTTCTACCCATCACAACACAACTGCACACTCACTTCCAGATTCACCATCAACATGAAGGGCGGAGGAGGCATGGAAATTCCCTCTTCCTGCTTATATCTACGTCTCAGAAACATCACAAAACGCAACCCTCCATTCACAAATTCAAGCAAGTCACCCAATTCGCGCATACCCTTGTACTCATAGGCTCTCCCCTATGCATTACACCCTTCACCCGATTGCAACATTGTCAATCAAATACAATGTGGGATACTGCTGCACCTTGAAGCGGGTCGTGACTCCGCGCTCTTCCATAATGTCGACTTCGCCAAAACGGATCGCCAGGGGAGCGGCAGACACCAGATCGTTCCAGGTCGGAACGAACAGGTCACACTGCGTACACCACTAGGAATGACACTCGGAGGAAGAGAAAACGGATGCGTAGAACTCGATCATCCAAACATTCTCCTTGCCATCACGAACAAGACTGTCGAAGTTGGAATCGGTCAGCGTCTCAATCTCTATACGTAATCGAGAAGCAACAACATGTACGAGACCCGAAAGCAAACGACAGAACGAACAGAAGTGCAATTACGCTACTCGCTTGTGAGTGCTGTTCCGGACAAAACAACACACAATTCGCAGTCCCTACCTGGATTGCATGCTCACGCAAAGTTGGTCGGCACACTTACTTCGTAAAACTGAGAATGCCAAACAAACACGCCAAATAGGGAACACATCGCGCTTCACAACTCTATACCGCTCGTCGTACGCGTACTCCGTCTTATATCCAGCGCGGGTATAGTAAATCATCGGGTAGTGATCGACCACCGTCCAGTTCACCATCTTCATGATCCGCTGCGTGTAGTCGTCCCGGTCGCGGCTCTGCTGGTCGTGCTGGAAGGAGGAGTACTGGATGGGCAATGTGTACCACCGCACGCCGCACTCGATCGACGCGGACAGCAGGTAGGACATCTCCTCGCAGCAGAAGTACATCGGGATGTCGTAGCGCCACATGAACCGGCCCATCGCCGAGAAGGTGAAGAAGGGGTTCACCGCCAGGTCCGCCGCCTTCTTGCACTGCTCACCACACTGCGGCACCTTGTCCTTGGACAGGTACTGCTTGCACCAGCACCACGCCCGCAACGAGTAAATGGCTGGCCGCGCGATCAGCGCCTGCACCGCCCGCGCGTTGGTCTCGGTGTCGGAGAGTAGCTGGTCGTCGTCGAAGGTGAAGCTGAGCGGCGTGGGCATCACAGCACTCACCAGGTAGCTGAGGTGGAAGAAGGCGTTCCAGTTCACGTTCCAGATGTAGAACACCCTCGTCTTGAAAGCGTACGTCGCCGCCAGGCTGTCGTAGGCGAACTGCGTCAGGTTGCGGTTCTGCAGGATCACCACCTGCTTGGGCAGCACCGACTGCCTCACCACCATCGCCAGCTGCTTCTCCAGGTAGTGCCGCTGGTACAGCCGCAGGAACACCGTGATCGAGCTGTTCCTCGTCGCCTGCAGCGCCGGACACTTCTCCAGCGCTATCGAGCCCAGGAGAAGCTGCTCCTCCGTCAGGATCACGCGGTCGCCCGTCGGGAGGCGAATCGAGGTCCACGACGAATTCAGAGCCGCGTAGGCCGGCAACACGGAAAAGAGCGTGGGCGACGCCGTGGTCAGCGACGAATAGGCCAGCACGCGACGCAGCGCCACATTCGTGGTGAAGAGGAAGCTGCAGCTCTGCAGACCCATCGGCGACAGCGGCAGCTCTCCGGAAACCACCTGCTCCTGCGTGTCCGAGGAGAAGCGCTCGGCCGCGTCCTCCAGCCAGCTGTTGATCATCTCGGACACGGAGGCGCGGTCTTCCGTTGTGGCCACGTTGATCACGGCAACGTAGCTGCTCCGGTAGTAAAAGGAAAAGAGGAAGGAGAGGTAGTCGTGGTCGGAGCCGTAGTTCGTCATGGTGATGTTCGCATGCTTTCCAATCTCGCGAAGCCGGTCGGTGTTGCGGAGGTACGTCGAGTTGGACACCAGATAGTAGAGATTCTGAATGACAAGCTTCTTCGTCCTCAGCACCGGCACATCGGGAACGGGAGCACCGTCGCGTACCCGCAGCACAATGTTCAGGGTGCTCGGCGCCAGAATCGTTTCATTCTGGGAAGTGACTTTCGGCGTGAATGCTTCCTCGACGCGATCTACGGGAAGCGAAGTCACCCTAGTGGATGAGTCGGGAGCCGAATTGGCACTTTCGCTCTGTCAATGCACCAAAGTAGAGGATAAGGATGCATAACAGGACTACCGAGAGGTAGAGTCCTTCCATGCGGATTCGGAACGAGTTTCCTAGCATATAGGGGAGGAGAATTGTGTGTCCTCCATCAAGTGAATCACTACACAAAACAAAAGGAGAAATCTACACCTTCTATTACACGAATAACAACCCTTCACCCCACAAACACACACAATCAAATCCTCAAACAAACACAAGCACACACACACCTCAGTGAAACAGCATCTTGCCAATCTTGTCCTCGAAGATCTTGGACAGTCCTGCGCGCACCTCCGGACCGGAGAACTCCACCATCGCGATGAAGAGCGGGTAGTAGGTCTGGCAGTAGGCGACGAACTTCTCGAACGGCGTCTTGTCCATGCCGCTGACGATCTCGGTGATCAGCGGGATGGAGGCGGTGGCCACGCGCTCGCTCTCCTTCTTCTCGCTCTCCTTCTCGCTCTCCTTCTTCTCGCTTTCCTTCTCGCTTTCCTTCTTCTCGCTTTCCTTCTTCTCGGCCTCCTCCGCAGCGCCATGCGCCACCTTCTCCACCTCCACGTACTCCTTCAGGTACGCCTGCATGCGCTCCAGCAGGTCCTTGTTGGCGTACTCCTGGCGCTCGGGCGCGGCGTCGTCCATGTACAGCACGAACAGCACGTGCACGATGCTCGTCTCCACCGCCACCTGCTCGTAGATGAGCGTCGGCAGCATGTCGCCCTCCTTCGGGAAGCCCAGCTTCTTCTCCATGCGGCGCAGCTCCAGGTCCTGGTGGAAGTCGCGCGTCATGTCCGACACGCTCTGCAGCAGGCCCAGCATGCGCTTCACCTGCTCGAAGGTGAACGACTTGTAGATCAGGTCCACCACCTCGCTCACCAGCGCCGCCAGGTCGCTCTGCACCACCGACTTGGTGTGCGCCATCACCTCGTCCACCTCCAGCGTGCGCGTGTCCGTCGTCTCCAGCTTGATGCTGTCGTCCTCGATCACCTCCTCCACCACGTCCTCGCTGTCACTCGACTCGCTCGACTCGCTCTCCGACGCGCGGCGCTTCGGCTTCTCCTTCTCCTTCTTCTCCTTCTTCACCTTCTTCACCACCTTCGCGCCCTCCTTCTTCAGCTTCTCCAGGTCCTCCACCTCGCTCAGCTTGTGGAAGTACGCGTTGCCGTAGATCAGCTCCACCGTCGCGCAGATGTCGTCCACCTTCACCAGCTTGCCCGTGCCGCACGGCGTGCGCACCCAGCGGCCCACCTTCGGCGCCACGCCGCCCGCGCGCAGGTTCTTGTCGTAGATCAGGTGCAGCCGCTTGCGCGCGTTCAGCACCAGGTCCTCGGGCATGCTGTTCTTGAAGGCCGTCTCCAGCTCGTCCAGCAGCACGTCCCACATCGCCTCGTCGAAGCTCGCCGCGCCCTCCAGCATCATCTGCTTCAGGCAGAACACGCCCACGCGCGCCAGCGACAGGATCGACTGCTTCATCGCGCTCTGCAGCAGCGCGAAGAAGTCCTTCAGCAAAAAGCCCACCTGCTCGCGGCGCTGCACGTACAGGCGCACGATCGAGTACATCACCAGCGCCGCCGTCGTCTGCAGGAACGCCTTCTTGTGCTCCGCGGCGTTGCCCAGGCGGATCGGCTCGTCCTCGGCGTCGGGGCCGCTCATCAGCGCGTTGATGCTCTCCACGCCGCTCTTCATCGGGCCGTCGAAGATGGTGGCGATGAAGCCGTCGTAGACCAGCTTCCACAGCTTCTCGCTGAAGTCCACCTTCGGGTTCTGGAAGATGGCGAAGATGCGCTCGCAGCAGTCGTTGCGCACCACGTAGCGCGCGTCCGAGTACACGTAGCGGCTCAGGCCCATGAACACCGGCCACCACACCTTCGTGTGCTCGTCGCAGTCCGTGAACTGCCCGTTCGTCGCCTCGCACGACACGATCTTGCCCTCGATGATCGCGTCGGCGCACTTGGTCACGTACTCGCGCGCCTCCTTGCAAATCTCCTCCTTCTCCACGCCGATGAAGGCGCAGTACGTCGTGGTCAGGTCGTTCATCTCCGGCACCATGCACGCAAAGTACACGTCGAACAGCTCCTTCGCCATCGACCACGCGATGCTCGTCAGCGGGTACGCCTCGTTCTCCGCGCTGTACGTGCACACCGAGAAGACCACCTTCCAGCCCGACGACAGGCTCTTCGAGCGCGTCTGCACGATGTTGTGCACCACGTGCAGGATCATCTCGCGCGTCTCCGCGCTCGGCGTGCGCGAGATGATGTACTCGAACGGGCGGATGAACGCCTTCTGGAAGTTGTAGGCGCGCAGGTCCTCCTTGTCCAGGAACTTCACCGACAGCTGCTTCAGCGAGTCGATGGCCGACAGCGCCACCTGGCCCATCGGGAAGCAGCCCAGCGAGATGTAGTACTCCGACATGATCTGCCAGATCTGCGTCCACTCCAGGCGCGAGCGGCAGTACATGTTGTAGTCCGCCACCTCCACCACCTTCTGCATCAGGTAGTGGCGCGGCCGCTTGTCCTCCTCTCTCTCCTCCTCCTGCGCCTCGCCGTTCTCGCCGTCCTCCTGCGCCTCCTGCGCCTCCTCGTCCTCGTTCAGCTTCTTCTTCAGCTCCGTGAGCGACACGTCGCACAGCGCCTTCACGAACTCGATGATCATCTTCGAGTCCAGGTTGGCCGTCTTCGCGAAGATGCGGTCCAGCGCGCGCAGGTCGATGATGCTCTCGATCAGCTGCTGCTTCTCGCGCGCCGTCTCCACCAGCACGTACTCGCCGCTCTTGGTCGTGCGCGCGTTCGCGGGGTCCTCCTCGATCATCTTGCGCGCCAGCGGCTCGAGTCCGTACAGGTGCACCTGCGCCAGCGAGGACACGATCGTCAGGATGTACTTCCAGGCGCTGCCCATGTGGTTGCCGTAGTTCTGCGCCAGCTCCAGCATCACGCGGATCATCTCGATCTGCTTGTTCTTCACCTCGAGCCACTCCTCCTCGTTCACCAGCGTCGAGTCGCTCAGCACCTCCATCGAGCGGTCGCGCTCCTGGTCCAGGCCCAGCGAGCACGAGATCTCGAAGCAGTCCTTCACCGCCGTCAGCGTGTTCTCGATGCCGCTCTCGTCGTCGCTCAGCTCCAGCACCTTCGCGTACACGTCGATCACCATCGGGAACAAAATCTTGAACATCGGGCCGATGTACTCGTTGCCCGACGCCTCGAAGTACTCCGTCGTCTCGTCGTCGATGTCCACCTTCAGCTTGTTCATGATGTCCATCTTCTCCACCGAGAACGCCTTCTGCCGCTTCTCCTCCTTCGAGCGGTAGCGCCGCTTCTCCTGCGCCTGGCGCGCCATGTCGTCCTCCTTCAGCGAGATGGCGTTCTCCTGGATGCGGTGGTAGATGTCCAGCAGGTACTCGCGCGGGAAGTCGCCGCCGTCGTTGATGCCGCGGCAGTTCTTGATGAAGCCCTCCTCCGTCATGCGGTTCTCCGGAGCGATGTTCGGGTTGTGCAGGTCCGTGTTCAGCATGATCACCGAGTAGCCCAGCACGAACGCCGCGTCCGTGTTCACGAACACGCCGGGGTTCTGCTCGCAGTACGCGTTCGCGAACCGCTCGATCATGCGGTCAATCTTCTGCGCCTCGCCGGGCAGGCGGAAGCGCTCCAGGAATGTGCGGATGCCCATGTCGAACGACAGCCCCTTGAAGTTGATGCCGTCGGCGTACGCCTTCAGCACCGCCAGGTTGAACTCCTTCGGCTCGCCCATGTAGTCGCCGATCTCGCGCTTGTCCAAGAAGTCGCTGTTCTTGTACAGGAACTGCGCCACCGCCTCGGGCGTGTTCTCCAGGCGGCCCTGCTTCACCAAGAACTCGATGCCCGTGCGTGGCTTCTTGTTGAACATCGCGTAGCCCGTCTGCATGTCCTCCTGGAACTTGCGCTTCTCGTCGAACTTCTGCAGAATGTTCGTCGCCTCCACGATCTTCACGTCCGTGTCGCTCGCCTGCACCACCGGCGTGAAGCCCGGCGTCAGCTCCTCCTCCTCCTTGTTCTGCTGCAGCGTCATCGTGTTGTTGTTCTCCGCCTCCGTGATGTGGCACTTCTCCGCCAGCGGCTGCAGGATGTGCACCAGCGCGTCCAGCGCGATGCGCTTCGCCGGCAGCAGCTCCTCCGTGATCTGCTCCTCCTCCGGGAACACCTCCTCCTCCTCCACGATCTCCTCCAGCTCGCCGTTCTCGTTCTCCTCCTTGCGCTTGTTGATCACCTTGTACTTGCCCTCCACCACGCGCGACAGCGTGCGCACCACGTCCTCGTACATCGACCGCGAGTTGATATCGCAGTCGTAGTTGATGAACAGCTCGATCATGAAGTTTGGGTCCTTGTTGATCTCGTTGAACGCCTCGATCACCATCTCCTTGTGGCGCATCGCGCTGTTCTGCGAGTTCAGAATCACCAGGAAGATGTTGATGATGAACACCTCAATCTCCTTCTTGATGAAGATGCGGAACTTGTTCACCAGCGGCGTGAAGATGTGCAGCGACACCTCCACCACGTCCATGTTGTTCGAGATGAAGTTCTGCAGCAAGTTCTGCAGCAGGTACTTGCGCACCAGATACACGTACGCCTTGTACTTGTTGAAGTCCTCGCCGATGTTCTCCATCGCCGCCTTGATCGCCGTCAGCGCGATCAGCTTGTGGCTCTCCTCCTACGCATCACACGCCCCTCCAGCGCCCACGGGGTCCTCCGGGTCCTCCGTGCTCGCGATCGAGCACAGCTTGCGGAACACCAGGTAAATGTCGCGGTGGCGCTGCGACGGCAGCGAGTCCAGCTTCTGCTCGTCGCACTCCTCCTCCTCCTCGCCCTCCTCCTCCGTCTCCAGGTTCCAGCCCTGCACGCCGCCGTCGTACTTGAAGCCCATCTGCATCTCCACGCCCACGTACAGGCACTCGCTGTGGAAGCCGCGCTGCACGCCCTCCTCCTCGTCCTCCTCATCGTTGTTGAACGGCGTCGGCGTCAGCGGCACGTTGCTGTTGATCACCTCCGCATCCTTCGTCTTGTCCACGTAGTCCATCGACTGCATCAGGAACGCCATGATCTCCTTCAGCGCCTCCTCCGCCGCCTCGCGCGTCGCGCCAGATGTCGCCTCCATGTATACCTTGTAGCACACGTCGATCGCCTTCAGCAGGTACTCACCGTTCACCGTGCCCATCTTCACCACCTCCGCGATGCTGCGCGCCAGCGACTGCTTCATCGTGTCGTCCTCCACATCCTTCTGCGCGCACAGGCTCTCCGCGATCTGCTCCATCATCGTGAAGTCGTCGCGGTCCACGTGCGGCTCCAGCGGCTCCGCCTCTCCCGTCAGATAGCCCTCCTGAATGAGGGTGCAGATGGCCTCCATCGCCGCACCCTTCACACCGGGCGACTTGTTATCCAGGGCCGAGCGCAGGCAGCCCCAGTACTTGTCGGCGTCCGTGTCCTTGTATTCAGCGCCTCTCTTCTTCAGACGCTTCCGCTCATCCTTGATCTCGGCACAGATGTTATCGATCGTGTCTCGAAGGTCCTTGTCGTTACGCCAAGAAGTCGCCTTCTTGATCTTCGACAAGCATGTAATCACGCACTCATCCATTCTAATTACAGTTAGCGGGAACGCCACAGTCAAAGTACCTACGGTTGGGTAGAAATCTGGAACATGCGACCCTGAAATGGTTTGGATTTGGGTGTGTCCGGATTGTTGTTCTTTCTGTGTTTTCCCTTCTTACACCCACTTTTATTGCATGTTTTGATTGTATTTGCAGTCCTCTCCCATCCCACAACAGCACTTCCACTCATATTGTATGATAGCAAACACAGAAAATGACTACTCCTCCTTAAACACGAAACGCTCCTTATCCACGTAGTGGTTCTCCTTAATCGCGTTGGCAATCAGCGGAGCCACAGAGATGACGTGGAGCTTGTTGCAGCGATCAATCTTCTCCTGCGGCACGGGCACCGTGTCCAGAATCATCAGCTCCTCCAGCTGGCTGATCTGGATGGTCTCGGGAGCCTGGTTCATCAGAATGCCTACATCTCACATCCTCCTCCCTCACGCACCGTGCGAGGCCAGACCGATGACGTGGTTGGCGCCCTTGGACTTGACGAAGTTCGCCCAGCGAGACATGGTCTTGCCGGAGCTCACGGCGAAGTCCACGATGATCACATCGCAGTTCTTCAGCGACTCGGGGTTGCGCATGTCGTTCTCCTCCCAGTTCTCCTCGCCGCCCAGGATCTGCGTCACGTACTCGCCCTCCATCGCGCGGATGTCCAGGTCCTTGTAGTACGCCGCCAGCTGTTTCTTCACCTCCGCCGCGCGCGGCAGGTCCTTCGGGTGCGGAGTCAACACCACCACCTTGCGCGAAGGGTCGATCTTGTCCTTCAGCGACTCGAAGATCAGCTGCGACGCATCCAGCTCCTCCACCGGCGTGCGGTTCGAGAAGATGCCGCCGTCCAGCTTGCCCAGCTTCGTGTTGCTCTCCATGTCCACCAGCATCACATAGTCCACGCCCACCACCTCCAGCATCTTCGCCACCTCCGCCGCGCTGCTGAACGCGAAGGACGTGTTCTCCGGCAGACCGTTCACGCGCTGCGTGTTCTGGCGGTAGCTGAAGAACGGGATGATGCTCGTCACGCGCTTCGCAGACGCGCGGCGCACCGCACTGATCATGAACACCAGTTCCAGCAGGTTGTCGTTCGTCGGCGCGCACAGCGACTGCAACTACCCTGAATCCCCACGCTCTCCGCTACGATGTAGCAGTCCTTGCCGCGGACGCTCTCCTTCATCTGGACCGAGATCTCTCCGTCGTTAAAGTGACTCACAGCGCAATCAGAGACACGGGTTCCTACCCATCACTTAAGACATAGAAAAGGACCCAGACACTTCGCCACGCCCTCGGCGAGCGGTCTGTTGCTGTTGCCGGAGATGATCTTCAGCTCGTGGCAGCCCGGCACGAAATGGTGCTGAACCGTGCAGGGATGCAGGCTGGCGTCACTATTCATGATCAGTCATTTGTACAGCTACTTGCAAGGACAGTTGGGGTCCGTGCAGGGAATGCCCAGAGGCTCCTTATCCTAGAGTCAAGGATCCAATTCCAAATGCCTACCTCCACGGCGAAGAGGCGATTTCCGTAGAGCAGCGCAGCACCGCAGCCCAGGCCAGCCGCAACGGCGCAGCCAATCTGGAAGGGGGAAGCTATGTGTGAAATGAGTGGGCGATGGGTACAGGAAGCAGCGCCAGTGGAATAAGAGCGAGAACTCTGTCCGAACACCTTGCTCAACCCGTGCGCCGAACGAGACAGTCTGGAGAACTGCTTGGCAACGTGCATGTTGCTGGAAGAAGCGATTCTGGAAAACATGGCAACTCAATCAATCTTGAGAAGGTGGAAAGGGAGGACCCTAAAGAATTGGGGCACTTTTCGTTCAAACATCCCATTTTCGATGCATTGGGTGCAGTCTGATTTCGGATGTGGTGTTCTCTTTGTAGTTGTGGGGAATGAATTCGAAGAAGGGTGTAGAGTCCAGTGAAATGTGTATTTGGATGGTTTTGAGAATGAGCGCATTTGGATGTGATGCGTGTGTCATTAGATAGAGGGGAGTAGAAATAATGAAAAGGGATTAACACAGACATTACACAGAAATGCCGCTCACATCTTTCACACGCCTTTCTTTCCCTTATTCACTCATAAAACACGAATTCACTGAAGGAGAATCTGTTTTACACCCTCCCCTCCCCTTCGTAAAGCAACAATCATTTCTCCCCCACACCAAAACGCCAAAAGAAGAATTGTGTGCGCGGTTTCCACGAGTTTCTCCCTTTAGGAAAGTGTTTTCTCGATGGCAAATACGAAGAAGGCGAGCGGAAAGACCGGAGTGTTTCCGAAAATGGCCATGTGCGCCGTCGCCGTTGCCTCGTTTATGGATTCCTTCTGCATGCAGATTATCGTCCCCAATCTCCCCTTCGCTGTGAAGAAATGGTTCCCCGCCGTAGGGCCGTGAAGGCAGGTTCACAAACAGATCAATGACACGCAAGTGGGTTACTACTACGGCTACATCGTTTCTGCCTACTCCCTCGGCGGTGTCTTTGGTGCCCTGTTCTGGGGGTGGTTCGCCGACTCGTTTGGAAGGAAGACCTCCATCTCCTCGTGTTTGTTCTGTTGCTATAGTCATCGGGAATGAAGAATAGGCCAGATGATTCTGGCCGTTGTGTTCGGTCTTGCACCCAACTTCTACATCGCTCTCGTGATTCGCACCCTCTGGGGTTTCACCAACGGCAATCTTGGCGTGCTCAAGACGTACGTCAGCGAGGTATGCTCCGAGGACATGCAGTCCCTTGGTTTCAGTATTATCGTCACCATGGGTGGCATTGCCAAGTCGGTGCTCTCGTTCTCCTTCACCTTAGTGTTGTCGGACCGAGTCTGGGTGGATTCCTGGGCGATCCGGAAACATACTTCCCTGGTTTAGTGAAGTCCTATTCGTGGATCCGCAACGTCGCGATTCCTCCTCCTCCTCAGTCCTAGTACCCCCTGTTCCTCCCCGGCTTCCTGAGCTCCGTGCTCTCCGTCCTGATCCTCATCACCGTCCTCGTCTTCCTCCGCGAGAGCCTCACCAAGCAAATGCGCACGGAGAACGCCGCCGAGCGTAAGAAGTCGCAGGCGCGCTACCACGAGCTGAAGGCGCTGATGCACGTGAACCCCGACTACGTGCCGTCGATCGACGACCGCTACATCCTGGAGCTCAACCAGGGCAGCTACCTGCAGCTCATCTGCAAGCGCGACGTGCTCATCACCTGCGTCATGTACGGCCTCTACGCCGTCATCCAGGGCGGCCAGGACGCCATCTACCCTGTGTGGCTCATCAACTCGCCCGAGCACCACGGCTTCGACTTCACCTCAAGCGACCTCGGCTGGATGTACACGGGTCTCTCGCCCATGCAGATCTTCTCCACGCCGCTGCTCTTCCCGCTACTCACGCGCCTCATGGACCGCAAGTCCGTCTCCTTCTTCACCGGCTACATCTACTGCTTCTTCCTCTTCCTCTCGCCCATCGCCGCGCTCGCCAACCGCAGCTCCGTCACCGTGGCGCCTCCTCCTCCCCCTCACGCGCAGGTGCAGTGGCTCGTCATCCTCTTCTCCTACGGCCTCGCCCAGTGCTTCCGCTTCATGTTCGTCACATATCCTCTCCTCATCGCGCTCGCTCCTTCACCGCCACCAACGGCATGGTCTTCATCACCAACAGCACCTACCAGGATTTCCGCGCCAAGGTCAACGGCCTCGGCCAGGTCATGTCCGCCTTCGGCCGCTTCCTCGTGCGTCTCCGCTCGCAGCGTCACGTGTAGGGTCCCTCCATGGCCTCCAACATCTTCGCGTGGTCGCTAGCCAACGGGCTGTCCTTCCCCTTCGACTACGGCTGCGGCTTCTACGTGCTGGGCCTGCTCATGGCGCTCACCACCTCGATTACGTTCTTGCTTCCCGACAGCATCAACTTCCGCAAGCCCACGCTGAAGGAGTTCGCCAACAAGGAGCACGAGCGCATGGAGATGAGCAGCATCGAGCTGGCGCAGATGAAGACGATGGAGAGTGAGACGGATCGCAAGACGCCCCTTGCCGATAACAGCAAGGTGCCGTGCCCGAGCGATAATATGGTTGTTCCTCCGGCGCAGAATGAGAGTGCGAGTGTCCCGATGAATGAGAGTGTGGCTTTCCCAATGACTCAGAGTGCGAGTGTTCCCGTAACTCAGAGTGCGACTGCCCCTCAGCCACAGAATGAGAGTGTGAGTGTCCCGATGAATGAGAATGCGACTGCCCCTCAGCCACAGAATGAGAATGGAACTGCCCCTCAGGCATAGCATGAACAGTACTATCGTAATTCCCTTTTCTATGTTTGTTCGACTCCGATCCAAAATAGTCCCTACTTTTGCACCCCATTTCTCTCACCCTTTTCTCAGCAATACGGAAATGCAACCCCTTCTGGTGACGGGAGTCGTCGTTTCCTGCTTTCTCTCACCCATAGAGACGTGTGATTGGCGCAACTATCCCTCTTCGAGGAAGTCGTGGTTGGGACTGGTATTACAAAGCCAAGGAAATGCAAAAGATAAAGCCAAAGCCGAGCCCCATTTGGGAGAATAAGGGTGCGTTGTTTCTCCTCGTCCTCTCATTCTCAGAAAAGAAGCCCAGAACCAGGGTGTACTTTGACCTCGCCACCGAAACAAAAGAGTCAAAGCGCGTCGTCATCGAGCTGTTGGTAGGCGTTGCCTGGGGAGCGATTATGCGAAGGACGACATCGTTCCGACCACCGCCATGAATTTCAAGAACCTCATCATCGGCACCAACGGCCTACACTACAAAGACTGCACCTTCTTCGACATTCGCAAAGACCAGTTCGTTTGCTCCGGAGCCGTGAAGGGAGGTGCGCACTCTGTGTCCTCTTCATTGTAGAAAAGAGACTGGGTGGCTACTCTTCCTTTGCCAAGCAGTACTTCGATGACGAGAACTTCATCGCTCAATATCCTTATTCTCCCTACTGTGTGTTCCTTCACCTGCACCCACGACATCCCCGGAGTCGTCACCATGCTCAATGCGGGAGTGCACAAGAACAACTCGCTTTTCGCCATCACGCTAAAGCCCATGCCTCATCTTGGTCTTTTTGTCGCTCCTCTTTGATCGTAGATGGAAGGAATGTGGTCGTGGGCCACGTGGTTCAGGGCCTGGAAGAGATCACCAATCTGTCGCACGTGTATTGCTACAAGGGCGTGCCCCTCGATCCCGTTAGAATTAAGAGCTGTGGAATTATGAAGTCGGAGTGATTTCCTTTTCCTGTGTTTCTTTCAATCATCTTGCGATTGTCCCTTTCAATGGTTTCTCTGTAGCACACAATCAAGTGTGGCACCACAACGTCTTAAGGAGTGAAAAGGCTTTAAAGAGTGAAAGCAATCCAGACTATGCTTTCCCCACTCCCCCTTTCATGGCAACAGTGATACCATCATTCATTAGCAAATGGGAATGCATGAACGCAGCGTATCGGTCCTCCATGGAGGATGTTTGCGTCGTCTGTCCTGCCCTGCAGAACGACTCTGATATATTCTTTGCAGCACTGATGGATGGTCATGGCGGGTGTGCGACGGCTTCTTTCGTCGCTTCCCGCATCGGAGAGAATCTCGCCAAAGCGCTCCACGAAAAGGATTTGAACGCCGTGGAGGATCAAATTCGCTATGCCTTCTTGCTGACGGATGTGGAATGCCGTATGGCAAACCTGATGGCAAGCGGTTCCACTTGCGCCTGCGTCCTCATCATGCGAGACAAGTCCTCGGGAAGCTGCACTCTTTACGCTGCCAACATTGGCGATAGTCGTGTTGTCCTGTTTTCAAACGGAAAGGCGATGCGGATATCGTGTGTATGCGTTGATAGAATGCGTTACAGGTAGGATCACAAGGCGGAGAGCAAGGAGGAGATGGAGAGAATCAACGCTTCCGGCGGACTTGTGGTCAACAAGCGCGTCATGGGTCTCCTTGCCGTTGCGAGGAGCTTTGGCGATAACTGCATTAAGGAGTATGTGATCGCCGAGCCAACCATCCGTTCCTTGCCCCTGACGTCCAGCTGTCGTTTTCTCGCCATCTGCTGTGATGGCGTCTTCGACGTGCTCTCCGACGAGGATGTGTGTACCATAGTGAATCGCGCCCTGCTGGAAGTGATGTCTCCACCTTCTATTAACGCGTAGGGGAAGTCCGAGGAGTGCGCCAAGCGCATCGTCGAAGAGGCGCTTCGCCGAGACACGCGCGACAATGTCTCTGCTCTTGTAATTGGCTTGTAGTCTGTTTGTTTGTGAGAAGCGCTGTTCATGGGACTTCACAGGCAGTCCTTCAACCAACAACCCCCCATTCAAGACATAACAGAGAAGGAACCACCAGAAAGAGAAGACAAACGACCTAGATTAGAATGCCATGTTTGTGAAAGAAACACGCCACTCAAACTCCACACTGTACTTGGTCGCCTCGTTGATCACCTTCTTCACGGGCACCAGCTCCTTCACGAACGACGTGCCACCCAGAATCTGGATGTACTTGGTGTGGTAGTCGCTCACCATCTTCACGAACTCCTTGTACACCTCCAGCGTGTAGTATGGCACCGTCTCCTTGATCGCCTCGAACATCTCCTTCACGTCCTCCACGTAGCCCTCCTTGTACTTCTTCAGCCCCTTCATCTCGTTGCTCGACAGCTTCAGCTGCGACCCCTTCTTGTGCTCGTTCTTCTTCACGAACTCGTACAGGAACGCTACGCCTCACGCCCTTCTCTTCTCACCCACTCATGTGCTTCGCCATCGTCTGCTCCAGGAAGAACGTCACGTACTTCCGGTACAGCTCGTCCATCGCGCTCTTCGTCTCCGCGCCGCTCTTCTTCCACGCGTCCAGCACGAAGCACGCACTCGTGAACACGTAGTTGATCTGCTCCTATGCCTTATTCGATGCTCCCATCCCCACATCCTCGTCCACCGTGTCCCCAAACTTTTGAATCATCGTCGCCACCTCCGCCGTCAGCGCCTCCAGCGGGCCGCTCCACTTCTCCTTCTCCAGCAGCAGCTCGGGGTATGTCACACTCAGGTACTACGCCTCACACGTTCGCCACACGCTCACGTAAACGCCCGAGCTCAGCGCCGCGAACCGCTTCACCGCGTAGTGGATCGTCGACGGCACCTCCAGCGACTTGGCCTGCGACTGCGCCGACTTCACCGCCTACGCCTCACGCACGCCGCAGACACCCACCGCCGTGTGCTTCTCCAAAATCGCCCCGAATCGCGCCAGCATCTTATCACGCAGTCTATCTCTCACTTCTTCTCCTCATTCCCACGGCAGCCAGAAATCGACCAGAATCGGGTACTCCGAGTTCTGCAACTGCTACGCCTCAGCACACTCGCCCGCCCGCACCGTCAGCAGACTCTGCACCAGCATGCCCACCAGCAGCACGCCGAAGAAGTCCACCGACGCCGCCGCCCACTCGCCCAGCTGCGCCTGCACCTACCGCTCACCCCTCGCTGCCAGCCGCACGTATTTACACACGCCCGCGAAGATCTCCGAGAAGATGGCCGTGTCCTCCGCGTGGAAGAAGTCGCGGTCGAACGCGTACTCCGCCAGCGCCAGGTCCATCACCAGTCGCTACGCCTCACGCCCGCCGCCCGCGCCCACCAGCAGGCTGCGCCAACACACCACCGCGTCCATATCTGCGTCGTCGCCCTACGGCTCACGCTGTGATGTTGCCCTCACCTCCTGCAGCGGCTCCACCGTCATCGGCGCGTCGGCGACGTGCTTCAGCACCTCGTTGCGACCCGCCAGCTCGAAGCCCTCCGTCGTGTACTCGCGCAGCGTCTTCTGCGTCTAGCCCTCACACGCCCTCTCTTCTCCCACCTTCTTGAAGAACGACTTCACGTACCCCTGGGTGTGCTACGCCTCACCCGCCAGCGAAACGCCCACCACCAGCAGGTCCTCTGCACTGCCCACGGCCATCTCGTGCGGCTGCAATCTGCGTCTCACTCACTTTATCATTTCTCACTGCTCGCGGAACGCTTTCACGCGGTTGAGCAGCATCTCCTTCACACTGCCCATGTACTGCCGCTTCAGCTGCGCCTCACCCGCACCGCGCGTGCTCACCTCCTCGAAGGTCTTCGGAATGTGCTTCTTCAGGAACAGCATCATCGGCGCCTGCGGAAGTAGCTCCGATTTCTGGATTTCCTGGGAGTGAGAGAATCGGGGCAGAGGCACCTCCAGGTTGGCTTCGGGAGTGATCAGACGCAGTTTCTCCAGCAGAAAGTCTCTTACACGCGATCCGCTTTGCGACTTCAGAATCGCAAGATCCGCCTTCACCTCGTTCACCGCCTTGATTTCGGATGTCTTGACGTGCAGCTCCTCCTACGCGTGATTCTCGGATGAAAGTGCTACGTTCTCCACATCCTCATTCACGAAATCGAGCTGGGCATCCAGCTTGTGGAGCGTGTGCACGTAGTCCTCGTTGATCTCACCCTGCTTGTGATTCCAAGAAGATAACATCACTTCAATCAGTACCTTCACCATGTTCGGATTGATCGCAATCTTGTTGACCAGTCCGCGAATCACGCCGTCCATGTTGCGGCGGTTCTGCAGCTTCTGGGAGAGCGCCAGACTCTGATTCTACGCTTCACGCCCTCCCTCCATTCCCACTTGCAATGTGCGGATCTCGTTCGCCACGCCCGACAGATCCTTCTGATATAGATGTAGCAGCTCCTGCATCTGCGCAAGCAGACCATCACACGAATTCATGTCCCTGATCGTCACCCTCAACCCAGCTCACGCACTTGTGCAGTTCGGCAAAGTGCTTGCTGGCGGCAAGGTAATCATCGATGGAACTCGCCGACGCGGAGGCCAAATCCTCCTCCACCTTCTTCTCGTACTCCACGAGATCCACGCCCTTCTCCAGCGCTTCTTTCACGATGTCTGCCTACAAGCGCGTGAGCCTCTTACTTCCCTCGTTTCTCCTACCTTTTGGAACATCTCCAGTGCGCTTTTCATCCCCTCGTAGTCGATGACTTCCTCCTCCTCTTCTTCCGATGATCCGAAACTCGCATCCTCCTCTCTGTAGTCCATCGCATCCATTGGTTCAAGATCGTCCTCCATCTCCCTGTCTGGCCCTAGATAATGCCGCTTTTGTCTTTGCTGGAATAACCGCGGGAGTGTTCTCTCTGGCAGAAACAAACAGCGCAAGTCATTATGATAAGCAAAACCCCTAAATCTTCTTCGCCAGGATCGCGGCCGTGTGGTCGCCTCCACACACAATCTGCATCACTCTCACCGTCTGCAGATACTCCACCAGCGTCGGCACCACGCGGTAGGCAGCGATGCTCTCCACCTTGTCGCCTCTGCCCAGCTGGCCGTTTCTGCCGCTGCCAAACTAGCCCTCAATCGCCTGCTTCTTGCCCACCATGAACACGCGGCCCTTGTCATCCACCACCGCGCTGTGGCTGCCGCCCGCCGCGATCTGCTTGATTCCGTACCCCTTCAGCGCATCGATCGCATGCGGGATGTTCGTGTCCACCTTCTTCTCGTTGGCCGTCTGGCCCTGCAGGCCCTGTCCCCACGCGTACACGTCGCCGTTGCTCGCCAGCGCCAGCATGTGGTACTGTCCGCAGGCGATCTTCGTGATCGGCATGTTCTTGAAGATGCGAATCTTCGCCGGCTTGTTCACGTACCGCGGACCCTGGCCCTGACCCAATTGGCCGTAATTGTCCGCGCCCCTATTCTTAATGTCCCCCAATTCCCCTACCAAGTGTACACCTCGCCCTCCGCCGTCAGCGCCGCCGAAGACTCCATTCCCGCGGCAATCGCCACAACGCGCTTGCCCTTCAGACCCTCCACGCGCTGCGGCGCGCATGTGCCGCGCTCCTCGCAGCCCACGCAGCCCGTCTTGTTGTTGCCCCACGCGAACACCTCGCCGTCCTCTGTCAGCGCCAGCGTGTGCACGTGGCCCGCGCACACCTGCACCTACGCCTCACCCACATCGCCGACGGCTACGAAGCGATGACCCTCCAGACCCGGCACCTTCTCCGGACGACCCGTCTCCGTCACTCTGTGGGTGATTGGAAGGAGAGAAACCGACTCGTGACCCAGACGGCCGAAGGTGGAGCGGCCCCACGTCCACACGGAGCCGTCAGCAGCCACGGCAGCCATGTGGCCGTCGCACACCGAACAGTCGATGATGGGCTGACCATCGAAGGCATCCTCCACCTCGCAGGGAAGCACCTGGTTCGAGCTGTCCTCCGTGTTGCCCTGGCCCAGCTGGTTGCTGTCGCCCTGGCCGAATGTCCACAGACGACCGCCCTTGGTGATAACGGCAGTGGCTACACTCAACAGGAGGAGGAGAGAGTACTGTTGGCTCCCGCCGTCACGAAAGTGCAGCCCTCGTCTTCGATCTCCTTCACGAGGCGAGGAAGCGACTCATCGTTCTGGGAACCGAGACCGAGCTGGCCAAACTGACCGCTACCCCTATTGCGTGATGATGCAGAGGAAAGAAAGGTACCAGGTGTAGAGGTAGCCGCTTTCTGGCTCCTGAGCGCTGAGATGCTTCTTCAATAGCGCAATCGAGGCAACTCCCGCAGCACCCACGGCCAGCACGTAGCCGATGTGGGAATGCGTTGAGTTGGAGATTGAAGCAGAGGAATTGAATTGCTTGGCAGAACGAATGCCAACGCGTGCAAATCGTCTCGCTGTTGCGGAAAACATGGGTTATGGGGTTTGAATGGGATAATTGAGGGAGAAAAGGGGGAATTGGGTTTGGCGTGGGGTGGAATTGTGGGGGTATGGGGGGTGGTTTGTTTGTGAAAGAAAGAGAACAATTAAAGTACTTGTTAAGTGCTCCAATGTCTATGTGTGAAGCGAAGAAGAGGAGAGCACTGTATATGTGAACAGTCTTCTTCTTGCTGAACGCATTCTGTGGCAGATCAACAGTCATCAGATAAGGCATGCCTAGGGATGAAGATACTGCAAAAGCACTACCGCTAAGAGTGATAGAGCGGGGATTCACCAAGGAGCCACTGTAGAAGGACCATTCATTCGTGAATATGGTGAGTTTGGGCAAATCTATTCATCATTTCCTCTCTTCACAGTCACTGTGCATGATCAACTCGGATGATTCATCACCGTCTTTGAAACACATGGCAAAACCACCCAGTTGAATGGTAGTCAATTCGGGCAAGTCTAGTCATCATTCTCTTTCCGGCAGATTCACTCTCAAGCACGACGCGATGACAGGCACAGAATGCATAATCACCAAGAAGAAGGGTCTTCAACTTGGGCATGTCTATTCATCAGTTCATTCTTTCATAAACACTCTTCAGCTCCAAGGACGCGTAGAAGAAAACTGAACTCGATTCATTCAGTGCTCCCATTTCAATCACCTCCAACGAGGGCACGTTCTCAATCTTGCACGTATAATAATCAGAGAAGGAATAGCAGCCAATCTTCAACTCTGTCAGCATCTCACAATCCATCAAACTGAAACGACGATTAGGATTCAAGCCAGAACCATTCTTATACCTCGTGAAGCAGTTCTTTCCAATCACCACTTTCTCCAGCTTCTTCAATCCCATTAGCTTCACCTCATTCACATTCTCAAAGCACTCATCACCCACTCGCAATTCCCTCAAGAACACAAACCGACTCAAATCCAACACGGTTAATTCACTTTCATTGCAGCAATGCGGTTCAATGATCATCGCATCCATATAGCAATACGCACGATTCAGATCACTTGCAGTGTTAATCCTCGTTTCCGTCATTGCAAAATGACTCCAATCATCTTGTTTCATTGCTTCTTCCTCTCTTCCATTCAAAAGCCTTGTTATCGCTGCCAAATTACTCATTTGTTCCTCAACTCTCTTTCTTTCTTTCTTTTCTTCTTCTTCTGCTCCTTTCAAAAGCGAATTAAACATTTCCATATTACTCTGTAGCTCCTTTTTCTTTCTTTCTTCTTCTTCTTCTTTTCTTTTCAAAAGCCAATCTATTAATGGTATACCAGTCCTTTGCTCCTTCTTCTTTCTTTCTTCTTCTTCCCTTCTCCTTCTTTCTTCTATTCTCCTCTTTTCCTCTTCTTCCATTCTCTTCCTTTGTTCTTCCTCCATTCTCTTCCACTCTTCCTCCACTCTCTTCCTTTGTTCTTCTTCCCTTCTCTTCCTCTCTTCTTCTTCCCTTCTCTTCCTTTCTTCTTCCTCCACTCTCTTCCTTTGTTCTTCTTCCCTTCTCTTCCTTTGTTCTTCCTCTTTTCTCTTCCACTCTTCTTCTCTTCTCTTCCTTTCTTCTTCTTCTCTTCTCTTCCTTTCTTCTTCTTCCCTTCTCTTCCTTTCTTCTTCCATTCTCTTCCTCTCTTCTTCTTTTCTCTTCCTTTCTTCTTCTTCCCTTCTCTTCCTTTCTTCTTCCATTCTCTTCCTCTCTTCTTCTTTTCTCTTCCTCTCTTCTTCTTCCCTTCTCTTCCTTTCTTCTTCCCTTCTCTTCCTTTCTTCTTCCATTCTCTTCCTCTCTTCTTCTTTTCTCCTCCTCTCTTCTTCCATTCTCTTCCTCTCTTCTTCTTTTCTCCTCCTCTCTTCTTCCATTCTCTTCCTCTCTTCTTCTTCTTTTCTCTTCCTTTCCTCTTCCATTAACTCCTTCAGCCCCTTCACACTCTCAAGCTTCCCTGCATTCTCCATCTTCACACTCTTCACGCTCTTCAATCCACCCATCAACACACACTTCTTCAGTTTCGCCATTCCCATCAATTCAGCCTCCTCCACACTCTTCAATGCACACATCGCTCCAGTCAATTCACTCAATTCACCCAAGTCTATTCATCATTACACTGCATCACACTTACTCCTCATTACCAACTTCAGTTTGCCTCCAAACACTTCCTTCCCCAGTGCGATACTGTCGATTGTGCTCAAGTCTATGCAATGACCATCTCATCAAAACACTCACTCTCAAACACCACACTCACCACACCCACAAAACTACCATCGCCAATCTTCACACTCTTCAGTTTCTCACAATTCCTCATCTCAAACACACCATCACTCGCCTTGCAAAAACACTGCTTTCCAATCACCACCTTCTCCAACGCATCCAATCCCACAATCCTCAAATCCTTCACAAACTGGAAGCATTCATCACCCACAATCAACTCTCTCAGCATCACATACTCATTCATCTCCCATTCCTCAAAGGCCTCATTGTTACACACTCCGTTCCTCGCTTCAATCACTTCCACATCCTCATCCAAAGACAGGAAATCATCGTCGCACTTCACAACCACCGTTCCACTACTGCGTTCTGATTCGATTACAGGCTTCCCTCCAATCACCGTATCCGGAACCATATTCACCGTCGAAAAGGGGATATCTTGTGTGACCACCCCCATTCCATCTCCATCCGTAAGTTTGACGAGCAAGCTCGACTTCCCAGCAGTTCGGATTCTCTCCACGGAGTCCCGCACAAAAGGATGCTAATCCTCACTCTCTATAGCAGCCACTCACACTCATCAGTTGACTCACACTCCACCGCTCCTCCACATCCTTCATCAAACATTTGCCGACGAAATCAACGAAGTCGGCAGACCACTTCGAGGACGTGAGAGAAGGCGCATCTCCAAGACACACTGCCTTCATCACCACAAAGGAGGAGCAGTCAGCAAAGGGATTCTTCCCTTCTGCCAGCTCAATCAGCGAAATGCCAAGGGCCCACACATCGCTCTTCAGTTCCGATTTCCCGTCATACACTTCGGGCGCCATGTACCACGATGTACCGCAACTCGTGTTCCTTCTAGAGCAGGAGTGATTTAGCTGTACTGCCAATCCGAAATCACCCAACTTGATCACTCCATTCTCCGAAATGAACAGATTGTCCGGTTTGATGTCCTACGCATTCATTCATCCATTCAACAGCCCACTCTGTGCATAATCCTTCGATTGTGGAGGTAATACAGTCCGAATAAACAGCAACTCGCAATCTCACGCATTTCATCCTCCGTTAAACTATTTCCTTTTCTTATGTATGAAGCGAGAGATCCATAGTGGCAGAACTCCATTATGATCTAATCCAGTACTTCCGTTATTTGATCCCTACCCACAGCTCATTTTCACTTTGTATCATTCCATTGTACCGAACAATGAAGGGAGAGTTGCAATTCATGAGAATTTCACTCTCAGACTGCAGTTTTGCATCATTCGATAGTAGGCGCATCTTCTTGATTGCCACATAAAAACCCGAAGTCTTGTCAAATGATTTGTACACTTCCCCAAACCCTCTATCCAATCACACTTAGAACTCCATAACTACCCTTTTCCCAACAACTCCACAGTCTCATAATCCTGCATCGCAGCCATAATTATGAAATGAACGATAAGATCAACAGAAGTGTGAATCAAAGCCTGCTCTTTTGCAGAATCGTGTATACTCCACCTACTCTCTTCCCACACATTGCACTTTGAAAACCCATATCAACCTCTATTTCAAACAAACACACACCACATTACATTCTCAGCGGAACAGCCTGAACAGGAAGCGTTCTCTTGCTCTGTCCATAGCACCTGTACTGAATGCAGCAGCCCGCAATGCTACACGTGACCCTTGCCTCCATCGCCTACCAGCCAGCAATCAGGACCAGAGCGGCGATGACCAACAGGACGGAATTCCAGAAATCGGTCATATCGGCAGGCAGCGTTCCCGGCACGTCCGACTCATCCTTCGTCTTGTCGTCCTCCACCGTCACGCCGTCGAAGTCAAAGTCGCCGCGGATCACGATGGACACGGGCTGGAACTTGCTGGACAGCGAGTGCTTCTTCACGCGCACCACCACCTCGCGAGTCTCGCCGCACAGCTGCTGCAGCTGCGCGCCCGTCAGCTTCACCACCTCCACGTTGTTCTCGCGGTCGGCACTGTTCCGTCTACGACTCACCCTTCCTCCCATACCACACTCGTTGGGGTACGCCACCTTCTTGCCGTCCACGTCCGTCACGGTCAGGTCCACGTCGTTCACCAGCACGTCGCGGCTCATCCAGGCGGCGGGGTAGTCCGTGTACGCCATCACCACCTTCAGCTCCGTGAATGCCTGCCGTGAAGGGCACAGGCTCAACACGCAAGGATATCTTCAGCGGCACGCGGATCGAGAAGGCCTCCTTCTTCTTGTTGACCTGCCCGTAGTACAGGAACAGCTCGAAGTCGCTGTCGTCGAAGCGCAGCACGCGGTCCAGCTGCACGCGCCCGTGGCCCTCGTACATGAAGTGATCCTTCGTGTGGGCGTGGCACGTCTTGTCCTTGTCGCAGTAGCCCTTCGTCGGCACCGTCGACGCGATCAGCAGCGCCTTCATCAGCGAGCCGCGCATCTCCACCTTCTCTATGCCTCACTCCCCTGCCTTACCACCACGCCCATGGTAGCCGCCCTCGTTCAGGTACTGCTGGATGACGGCCACTGCGCCGGCCGTGGCGGGCGTCGCCATGGAGGTGCCGCCCATGAAGATGACGTCGCTGTGGTCGTCGCAGTGACCGCCGCACTCCGTGCCGTTGAGCGCCTTGGCGGAGTACGCCTCGCCCACCGACACCAAATCGGGCAGAATTCTGGACATCACCGGCTGACGCCACACTCACCTTCCCTTGGAGTTGTCGCCTCGGGACGAGAAGTAGGTCACGTAGTTCTGACCGTCGGGAATGTCAAGGTAGGTGCTGTACACCGCGCCCACCGTGATCACGTTCTTCGAGAAGGCGGGCGGCGCCACGGTCCCAAACCTACATTTCACGCCCCAGCAGCACGCCTCACCCGTCCTCGCCCTCGTTGCCGGCAGCGAACAGCACCGTCATGTCGTTGTGGCGCCAGAGGAAGGAGTCCGTCTTCCGACACATGGTGATGTAGCCCAGCGGCAGGATCAGGCCCCAGCTGTTCGACGCGATGCGCACGCCCTTGTCGTAGCTACGTGTCATGCTTGCTGTGAATACACACAACTCGGGGTAGTAGCCCGTTTCCATATTGTTCCGCACCGCCAAAACGCCTCCTGCGCCTTGGATGTCCACGAAGGCCACGCGCGCGCCCGACGCCAGGCCCTACATCTCACTGCACGCCCTCACCACCACGTTGAAACGTGCCATGCTGGCGTTGTTGGCCTGACCCGCGACCATGCCCACGACGTGCGTGCCGTGACTGCGGTCCTTCATGTCCGTGTTGATGCCCAGGTTCCTGTACAGCACGATCTTGCGGTGACTCAGGTCCAGCGACTCCTCGTCCATCTTCACGGGATGGTCCTTGTCGAAGAAGAAGGTGCTCTTCGTATCGGCGCCCGAATCGCCAATCCCGACAATCACGCCACTACCGTCCAGGTTGTGCTTCTTCAGCAGCTTATGCTCCTCTGCGCCCTCCTCGTACTGTCCGTCAGTCATGAACTGACGCATGTGGTCGTTCAGGCGTCCTAGATGGTGATGCTGAAGGGGAACTCATACTGCCACTGGGTTCATCGCGCAGAGACATGAGCTTGAAGGAGCTCTTCACTTCGATGGTTTCGATAATAGAGGCCTTGAGAAGGGCAATTACGTTGTTCAGCGTCACACGAGGCGTGCCCTGTATGAAGGAGTCATCCCACTTCAAGGAAGAGGAGAAGATATGAAAGGAGGCAGGAGAAGAAAGGGAAGTGTGGAGGAACGAGACAATCTCCTTTTCGTTGGCAACGGCAGGAATGGCATTCAGTGAATCGTCAATAGATTGTACTGTGAGCGTTTGAGGGATTTCGGACTCAGGCAAGAGAGAAAAGGTGAGATTCAGAAGAGGGCTCTTGTCCCACTTGGCAGCGAGATATTTAATGATGGCCGGATGAATACGAGCCATCAGAGGAACAGGAGAGTAGGAATCGACTACGGTTCTCAGACTGCGAGAGTGCAGAAGCGACTCCTTGCAAGTGACGAAAATTGCTCTGTCCGTTCCACCGATGAATTGGATGGAAGAGTACGAACGACCTTTCGAGAAAAACGGTGCATTCTCTTCAAACTCGTAGGGAGAATAACCATCAGCCAGAAGGACGAAGAAGAAATCGAATTTGGAAGGATCCTCCGTCACATAGTTGGATGTGGGGGTGGCAATCTATTTCTCACATGGCTATCATGAGAACTACATGAAAGGAGTCAACAGCATCAGCGTAGGAAAGGGAAGACAGGGGACTGTCCATTGTGCGCAAGAAGGTATCCACAAGATCGCTCTTTGCAGAAACACACAGCGCTAGCAAGAGAGAATGTAGCAGAAGTGTTAGCATAACAGAGAACAAATGAAATATGCTCGGTGCAAATAAACTGTAATGAGTGTGAGTGAATGATATGATGGGTTACGGAATGAAGTGATAGATTCGGTTCGAGTGAAGCGGACAATGGCTCCTTCATGCATTCCAAGGATGTGACTGTATCAGATACTGCATTTCCTGGTTGATACTGAGGATCAAATGGGGAAAGAGGCGGAAAGTGGAATTGCTCCTTTTCTTTAGTCGTTATCATGAATATGCATGACACAACAAACAACGCAATCCCTCTTCACCTTCCTCAACGCATTCACCACCGCCTTCACCGCAAACAGCGCGAAGAATGCGCCCACGCACACCAGCGGCTTCTTCATCACACGCCACCCGCTCAGCTCGTAGCTCACCGTGATCATCTCGCCCTTCTGCTCGTCCACCACGTTGTGCTGCGTGAACTCGAACACCGGTCGGCCCTCTCTGCTCGTGTCCAAGTATGTGAACCTGCATCTTACACTTCCCCACCACACAAACCGATGATCCTCCGTCGGACCCGTCACGCCCTCCGGCAGCACGAAATGCACGTTGCGCGCGTACTCGGGCAGGATCACACGCACCACCAGCTCCTGCGTGTCCGCCTTCTCCAGCGGCGAGGCGAACGGCACGCTCAGCGAGTAGCGGCTGCCCTCCTTCTTCAGCACACGACCCGACGGCAGGTTGTAGCTACGCCTCACACGGTCCACACGCTCACACCCCCAGTAGAACTCGTTCTTCCACCCGCCCAGCATCGGGAAGCGCATCGCCAGCTCCACCTCCACCGCGTCGCGCTCGCGGCGCACGTGGGAGGTGGTCACATTGCCGATGATGTCTCGGTAATACACGCCCGACGCGCGCTTGTCGATACGACCCTTCAGCTCCTCTGGGCTTCATGTCCATTCAGCGTCATTACCCCACGAGGAGATGGTGTCGGGGTCCGAGCGGTAGTAGTCCAGGCGGGAGAACTCGCCCTGCAGCGGCGTTCCCGAATTGCGCGCGCGAATCACCTCCTCCACGGCGACGTTGCCCCAGTGCGACACTTCGATCTCTCGTTCGACACTAGGTAATGAGAGGAAAAGGAAAGGTCCACCGGTCGAAGGTGATGAAATGCGTGATGCTGGGGAAGTGGATGGTCACAACCTCGGAAGGAGCATACGCGGGAAGAGAGGTGAACGGGCCGTAGATCAGTGTATCGTCTCTCTGCGAGAATGGGTTCAGGTGAGTGGCGGACTCCAGCTCCCGGGAGGGAAGCTTGAAGCGGATCTCTTGCTTTGCGGAAGGATAGGGAGACTGGACAAAGAGAGTCTGGGTGAATGTGTACTTCGGAGTGTCCTTCTAACGCTAATGACTTAATAATAATACGCACTTGCGAAACAAAGGCAGGAAGAGACACCAGAACGTGGGTTAGATAATAGTCCACGAACAGGAGCGACTTGTCTTCAATTTCCGTTTTGCAACGCAGCACATACAGAACAACATCCTCTCTAATATCAAGTACACGACAAAAGCACTACCTGTCCTGAATCACGGCCTTCTTCACCGAAATCGCCAGTTTGTTGCTTGAGGAAGGCAGAATTACAGCCATGTGTTCCGCCTCACTCTTTGGAATGGCAACATAGTACTCCTTCGGGGATCCCTCGAGGACATGAACCTGAATGCGCAGCGTCACCTTGACAACGGCCTCGGACAGATCCACCGTCTTGATAACGCTCGTGTTCTCAAAAACGCCGGGTTCGGCAAGCGCACACAGAGCAAGAAGAAGAACAAGGATACTCTTCAAGAATGGCATGACTCACGTCGGAAAAGAGTTGCTTCTGACGAAGCGAAAAGAAAGGGAAAAATCGGCAGGAAAATGGGATCCTCATGGAATGATAAACAGCAGACACTTGATACTGGCCATTCTTCTCCTCCTGACTGTCGCATGCGGTAGTGAAAACAAGAAGAAGGTAGGATTGCCGCAAGTGGATTACACGTAGAATGCGCCGATTATAACAAACAAGGTATTCTTTGATATAACAATAGATGACCAACCCGTTGGCAGAATTGTTATGGGATTGTATGCACCACTTGGCTATTCGTGAGAAGTAGGTATGGTCGTGTAGTGCCAAAGACAGTAAACAACTTCCTGAACCTGTGCACAGGAAAGAAGGGAGTTGGGAAGAGCGGAAAGCCACTCTGGTACAAGGGATCTGTGTTTCATCGCATCATTCCTCATTTCATGATCCAGGGAGGTGACATCACAAAAGGAAATGGAATGGGCGGCGAGTCCATCTACGGCGAGCGTTTCCCCGACGAGAACTTTGAGTTGAAGCATAAGCGTCCTGGCATGCTGTCTATGGCGAACGCCGGGCCCGACACCAACGGTTCGCAGTTCTTCATCACTACTGTGCAAATCAGTAGTTGAAATGAATTGTAGGTAAAAACGCCGTGGTTAGATGGAAAGCATGTAGTGTTTGGACGAGTCATTGAGGGAATGGATGTGGTGAAGACCATTGAGTCCATGGGATCGAGTATTGGGATTCCTCTGCGGAGAGTGCTGATATCCGATAGTGGTGAATTAAACATGTAAACTACTCAGCGGTTTGTTGCTTCACTAACGATTTCCACGGGTCCTCCATGAAAGACGGCTTATAAAACATACGCATAAACGAATCATCATCCAACGAGTCTCTAGCCATTAAGAAAAGCAAACAAGGGACACATCAACACCGAATCATAATGTGAGTTAGAAAACGAACGTTGCTGATTCCACCGTCTTGGTCGTTTGGATGGAATAGAAGAAGAACCGGAATTCATGATCTAGCACATGAGGAATACAAAACGAAAGAAACAAGGAATGGATGGAACACTGCCTATTGAGCAGCTGAAAAACAACAACAGAGAATAAAATATGTCAAGAACACGAGAGAAACGGAAATAGGAGGTATTATGAGCGGGGAAAAGAAGGTCATTTTCTCAACAAGGGAATACTATAGTGGGTATATACTTCACCCGCTACAACTCAACTTCCCATAAAAAGCGAACAACTACAACAGAAGTGGAGAAGAGAGTCCTATAACAAAACTCCATAAACAGTAGATTTCCGTTTACGATTCTAGTGTGAAGTGGATACAAACGACATTATCAAGTGGAATAGCCTATAAGTAGTTCCATTCAAAAAAGGGATAATAACATAGACCTTATCATAATGTCAAACCAAGAAATTGAGGAGCTGAAGAGCAGAATAAGCGATCTGGAACTGGGATTGCAGACCGTGGAGGATGATCTTGAGATGAAGAGCGAAGAAGCAGAGGCATTGCGAAGGGACGTATACAACAAGACGAAGCAAATGAAGATGATGGAGGAGGAATTGCAGCGATGCAAGAAAGACAACGACATTCAGGAGCAATTGATTGATTTGAAACGAGAGGAGGTGACCAGTATGAAGTCGAAGCTGCTACAAGCATATAAGTACCTGATGCCAGAGGAGAACACGGCGATTGAGTACTCGGAAATGGTTCAGAGGATAACCAACGCGTACATCCGTCAGAGAGAGGAAGCCGCTAAGGAGCGAGAAAAGGCAAGTAGCAACAGTGTTGTGGAAGTGGAAGAGAAGCGAAGACTGCAAGACGCCCTAACGGAGGCGAAGCAAAAGGAGAGTGAAAAGGAAGCGGAGATAATCAACCAAAAGAAGGAGATTCAGAGACTCACAGCTGAGAATCAGAAGATGCATCAAGAGAATCAGGAAAGAGAGAGTGAAATGGAATCACTATCCATGGTAATAGAAGAGAACGATGCTGAGCTGGATCGTTTGAATGGAATGATCGCTGAGTTGAACGCTTCATTGAAGTCAAAGGATGAGGAAGTGAGTGGATTGAGTGCGACAGTTGAATCGAACGATGCTGAGCTGGATCGTTTGAACGGCATGATTGCTGAGTTGAACGCTTCGTTGAAGTCTAAGGATGAAGCGCTGAAGTCTAAGGATGAGGAAGTGAGTGGATTGAGTGCGACAGTTGAATCGAACGATGCTGAGCTGGATCGTTTGAACGGCATGATTGCTGAGTTGAACGCTTCGTTGAAGTCTAAGGATGAAGCATTGAAGTCAAAGGATGAGGAAGTGAGTGGATTGAGTGCGACAGTTGAATCGAACGATGCTGAGCTGGATCGTTTGAACGGCATGATTGCTGAGTTGAACGCTTCGTTGAAGTCTAAGGATGAAGCGTTGAAGTCTAAGGATGAAGCATTGAAGTCAAAGGATGAGGAAGTGAGTGGATTGAGTGCGACAGTTGAATCGAACGATGCTGAGCTGGATCGTTTGAACGGCATGATTGCTGAGTTGAACGCTTCGTTGAAGTCTAAGGATGATGCGTTGAAGTCTAAGGATGAAGCGCTGAAGTCTAAGGATGAAGCATTGAAGTCAAAGGATGAGGAAGTGAGTGGATTGAGTGCGACAGTTGAATCGAACGATGCTGAGCTGGATCGTTTGAACGGCATGATTGCTGAGTTGAACGCTTCGTTGAAGTCTAAGGATGAAGCGTTGAAGTCTAAGGATGAAGCATTGAAGTCAAAGGATGAGGAAGTGAGTGGATTGAGTGCGACAGTTGAATCGAACGATGCTGAGCTGGATCGTTTGAACGGCATGATTGCTGAGTTGAACGCTTCGTTGAAGTCTAAGGATGAAGCGTTGAAGTCTAAGGATGAGGAAGTGAGTGGATTGAGTGCGACAGTTGAATCGAACGATGCTGAGCTGGATCGTTTGAACGGCATGATTGCTGAGTTGAACGCTTCGTTGAAGTCTAAGGATGAAGCGTTGAAGTCTAAGGATGAGGAAGTGAGTGGATTGAGTGCGACAGTTGAATCGAACGATGCTGAGCTGGATCGTTTGAACGGCATGATTGCTGAGTTGAACGCTTCGTTGAAGTCTAAGGATGAAGCGTTGAAGTCTAAGGATGAGGAAGTGAGTGGATTGAGTGCGACAGTTGAATCGAACGATGCTGAGCTGGATCGTTTGAACGGCATGATTGCTGAGTTGAACGCTTCGTTGAAGTCTAAGGATGAAGCGTTGAAGTCTAAGGATGAAGCGCTGAAGTCTAAGGATGAGGAAGTGAGTGGATTGAGTGCGACAGTTGAATCGAACGATGCTGAGCTGGATCGTTTGAACGGCATGATTGCTGAGTTGAACGCTTCGTTGAAGTCTAAGGATGAAGCGTTGAAGTCTAAGGATGAAGCATTGAAGTCAAAGGATGAGGAAGTGAGTGGATTGAGTGCGACAGTTGAATCGAACGATGCTGAGCTGGATCGTTTGAACGGCATGATTGCTGAGTTGAACGCTTCGTTGAAGTCTAAGGATGAAGCATTGAAGTCAAAGGATGAGGAAGTGAGTGGATTGAGTGCGACAGTTGAATCGAACGATGCTGAGCTGGATCGTTTGAACGGCATGATTGCTGAGTTGAACGCTTCGTTGAAGTCTAAGGATGAAGCGTTGAAGTCTAAGGATGAAGCATTGAAGTCAAAGGATGAGGAAGTGAGTGGATTGAGTGCGACAGTTGAATCGAACGATGCTGAGCTGGATCGTTTGAACGGCATGATTGCTGAGTTGAACGCTTCGTTGAAGTCTAAGGATGATGCGTTGAAGTCTAAGGATGAAGCGCTGAAGTCTAAGGATGAAGCATTGAAGTCAAAGGATGAGGAAGTGAGTGGATTGAGTGCGACAGTTGAATCGAACGATGCTGAGCTGGATCGTTTGAACGGCATGATTGCTGAGTTGAACGCTTCGTTGAAGTCTAAGGATGAAGCGTTGAAGTCTAAGGATGAAGCATTGAAGTCAAAGGATGAGGAAGTGAGTGGATTGAGTGCGACAGTTGAATCGAACGATGCTGAGCTGGATCGTTTGAACGGCATGATTGCTGAGTTGAACGCTTCGTTGAAGTCTAAGGATGATGCGTTGAAGTCTAAGGATGAAGCGCTGAAGTCTAAGGATGAAGCATTGAAGTCAAAGGATGAGGAAGTGAGTGGATTGAGTGCGACAGTTGAATCGAACGATGCTGAGCTGGATCGTTTGAACGGCATGATTGCTGAGTTGAACGCTTCGTTGAAGTCTAAGGATGAAGCGTTGAAGTCAAAGGATGAGGAAGTGAGTGGATTGAGTGCGACAGTTGAATCGAACGATGCTGAGCTGGATCGTTTGAACGGCATGATTGCTGAGTTGAACGCTTCGTTGAAGTCAAAGGATGAAGCGTTGAAGTCTAAGGATGAAGCGCTGAAGTCTAAGGATGAGGAAGTGAGTGGATTGAGTGCGACAGTTGAATCGAACGATGCTGAGCTGGATCGTTTGAACGGCATGATTGCTGAGTTGAACGCTTCGTTGAAGTCTAAGGATGAAGCGCTGAAGTCTAAGGATGAGGAAGTGAGTGGATTGAGTGCGACAGTTGAATCGAACGATGCTGAGCTGGATCGTTTGAACGGCATGATTGCTGAGTTGAACGCTTCGTTGAAGTCTAAGGATGAAGCGCTGAAGTCTAAGGATGAGGAAGTGAGTGGATTGAGTGCGACAGTTGAATCGAACGATGCTGAGCTGGATCGTTTGAACGGCATGATTGCTGAGTTGAACGCTTCGTTGAAGTCTAAGGATGATGCGTTGAAGTCTAAGGATGAAGCATTGAAGTCAAAGGATGAGGAAGTGAGTGGATTGAGTGCGACAGTTGAATCGAACGATGCTGAGCTGGATCGTTTGAACGGCATGATTGCTGAGTTGAACGCGTCATTGAAGTCTAAGGATGAAGCGTTGAAGTCAAAGGATGAGGAAGTGAGTGGATTGAGTGCGACCGTGGAATCGAACGATGCTGAGCTGGATCGTTTGAACGGCATGATTGCTGAGTTGAACGCGTCATTGAAGTCAAAGGATGAGGAAGTGAGTGGATTGAGTGCGACCGTGGAATCTAACGATGCTGAGCTGGATCGTTTGAACGGCATGATTGCTGAGTTGAACGCGTCATTGAAGTCTAAGGATGAAGCGTTGAAGTCAAAGGATGAGGAAGTGAGTGGATTGAGTGCGACAGTTGAATCGAACGATGCTGAGCTGGATCGTTTGAATGGCATGATTGCTGAGTTGAACGCGTCATTGAAGTCTAAGGATGAAGCGTTGAAGTCAAAGGATGAGGCGTTGAAGTCAAAGGATGAGGAAGTGAGTGGATTGAGTGCGACAGTTGAATCGAACGATGCTGAGCTGGATCGTTTGAACGGGATGATTGCTGAGTTGAACGCTTCATTGAAGTCTAAGGATGAAGCGTTGAAGTCTAAGGATGAGGAAGTGAGTGGATTGAGTGCGACAGTTGAATCGAACGATGCTGAGCTGGATCGTTTGAACGGCATGATTGCTGAGTTGAACGCTTCGTTGAAGTCTAAGGATGATGCGTTGAAGTCTAAGGATGAAGCGCTGAAGTCAAAGGATGAGGAAGTGAGTGGATTGAGTGCGACAGTTGAATCGAACGATGCTGAGCTGGATCGTTTGAACGGCATGATTGCTGAGTTGAACGCTTCGTTGAAGTCTAAGGATGATGCCTTGCAGACCCAAGCCAATGCCAAAGATGCACTTACAAGGGAATGCAATGCTGTCATCTCCGAAGTCTCCTCTCTTTGCTCTGATGTGGAGATGCTCACTTCCGATTATTCCTCATTGAAGTCCTCCTACTCCTTCGTCTCCTCTCATTACAAGGAAGTGTCAACCAATTATGACGCTCTTGCTTCGTCTTGTTTCCTCGTTGAAGGAATCGATTTCTTCAGCACTGTATGACTCCATTCTTGATTCCTATGCTGGAGTTGTCAACGAATTGGCCTTGCGCGTGGGTGACTACGAGGCGGAATTGTCCTACTGGATTCGTGTTTACAATCTGAAGCGTTTCGATGAGTTGACGAAAAATGAGAAGAAGCAGAAGGAAGAGAATTTGGTTCTTCAGTTGCGTCTGAATGAGTTGAAGGAGGTGGAGAAACAGAATGAAGAGTTGAAGAGCGAGTTGGAGTCGTGTAATCAACAGAAGAAGGTGGTTGAAGAGGAACTGAGTGTGTTGAAGAAGGAGGTGGCGGCTACTCACAAGAAGGAGAAGAAGGTGAAGAAGAATGTGTGTGATTTGGTGTTGCGTGACGTGTATGGAAAGGGATTGTGTGAGTGTTCTGGTGATGGGAAGAAGTGCATGATGTGTCAGGTGAAGGAGATGATCGTGGGTCTGAAGCAGTCCAATCAGGTGTTGCAGGAGGAGAATCAGAAGATGAAGTACTTTGCCGCGGTTTCGTTGGTTTCGTTCGCTGTTAGTCTTGGTTTATATTTGATGAAGCACTGTTCTGTTTGTTGCCAACAAGCACACACATCTCTTCAACTGTTGCAAAGCCTTCTCCATGATGGCAGACTCAAACACAGGGAAGCTGTTCTTCGGATTCACAGAGTCGTCAATCATCAGCTGGTTGAACTGATCGCCGTTGGTGCTCTCATTCCAGTACAGCACTTGCAGAGGATAGGCGTTCTTCGACTCCTCCTGCAGCTCCCGCACGGTGTCCTTCAGCTTCCCTTCACAACTCTCGCCCGTGGAATAGACGATCACTCGGTTGTAGGTGAGGAACAGGAACAGTGTGTCTTCCCTACCCTTCACACACCACCCACCGCCTACACAGCCAGCAGCGATCGCAGGGACAGGTTGAGGCGCGGGATGTGAAGGGCGCAGTCAGCAGAGTACGTGGAGAGTTGCGGGTAGAGAAAACGCGAGAGCAGAATGGGAGGCAGACGGCTGCGAGGTGAGAAGAGAAGAGAGGGAGAACGAGATGGTGGAGATGGACTCGAGAAGCGTCGCGAAGCTGGCGACTTTGGAGAGGGAGAGAAAGGAAGAGTTGAAGCAGGTGTAAATGTACTTGGCGAGGATGCGCAGCTTCGGCACCGTTCGGAAGGTGGTGTCCGTGATCTGTTTGTGTCTAAGCAGTAGACAGCACGACCATACCCACTTCTTCACGGCGGCCAGATAGTGTGTGAGGAAAGACAACAGCCATTCTTGCAGCAGGAAGCGACTCGCCTCCAGACCGCGACTGGCCAAATCCCGAAATGTCTTCGAATTATGGCAACTGTCCATCTCCACCTTCTGCAGCAGAATGTAGATGATAACCGCGGGATTCGCCTGCTGGTAAATGTCCATCACAGCGGAGGACACCTTGTACTCCACGGTCGAACTACGCTTCAACCAGAACCGCGGGAAATACACCACCATGCGTCGCACCGGAACGAAGTCGTGTTCCGCCGTGGTCTTCATTGTCGTGTACTCCCACACCAGCTGGATTAGCGGGAAATCATCCGCAGTAATGGTGGAACCTGAGAATCAGGGAAACGGGGAAACGGGACCCGAAGGCGAGGCGTATTGGAAATCGAAGGGAATCACAGAACAGGCGTTGATGCACGGCACGTGAATAATACTGCTCGAGTTGCTGGAAAACTGCAAACCCTGAATTCCATTTGTCGGCATGATTTCGGACACTCCTTGCGATGCAATCGCGGAAATCATGACGCCGCCGCTGGACCGAATCCGGAAGGAACACTATTCCTGAGATGGCGGGGAATCAGGCACGTCGTAACCCACTTCACCGCCCAGAAACGACAAACACGCCTGCTTGCAGCGCGCTTTGCTCTCCTCGTCCTCCAAATCCAGACAGATGAAACTGCCGTTCGTTTTGGAGCACAGTTGCTGCAAGAAAACAGGGTTGATTCGGTTGGGCGGAGCATCGAAGTGTGCGCCGTCTGTCGTGTTGTTGACGACCGTCATAGATAGATTCGCAGCCTGAAGACGCGCGGCGATTCGATCGTACTCCTCATTGATGGAACGGATTCGGTTGTTCGCGTCTTGTTCGTTGGTGGGCGGGAACGCTGTCTGTGACACCACACCGTTGAACACACCCGTGTCGTTGGCTGGATTGATGGCCGGATTGCTGCTGTTGCAACATACGGCGCAGATCACGCGGCCGCCAATAATCCGGCCGTTTTTGTACATGTGTTGGAGATAATCAGTGACGAGATTCATTGTCTCGGCGAAGCAGCTAGAGTGTGAGCGAAGGACTGTTGCTACAATTCGCCCCGGAGCTGGCGCAGTTGAGAGATGACGTTGATGGCGTGTTGGCGATGGACGGCAAGATTCGATGCAATCTCCTCATAGCTCATGATGGAGCTGAGGGGGATGGCGGAGGCGGAGGGAGAGGCGGAATCGTTGAGATCGAGGTAAGAGGAGGAGAGGCGAGTATACTGCGGTGAGAGGGAGATGTGACCATTACCAGGACTTTTGCCATGGAGTGCTTTATGTTGTACAGACCGAGTCTGTCGCTGGACGTGAAGAGTACTAGGGGTGAGAAACAGGAAAAAGGAAAACGAAGAATCGACACGCTCGCTGTAATTCTCGATCAGCTCCTTCAGAACGGATTTGATGTACTCCAAAAAGGATGCATATCCAGTGCAATCGACGATGAGAACCAATACCTCTCTAGCGCTGTCCTTGTAGAGGGGTTGGTGTCTAAATGGAATGAGTGACAAAAGACAGTACGGCATTCGAGAAACCGGAATGTCCATGGAGTACGTGGAATACAAGCACTCTTCACAGCGACTCCGACTAATGCTCGTGGCGTATCGATTATCCAATAGGGATTTGTCAAGTTTATTCCTGTGCAAACACAATGGACACTGCCATCCCTTGGAATCCCACAGGCAATACATGTTCAAATAACCAAAGCACTTTTGGCAGCGCGGAATATCCAGTTGGGTTATTGATGGCTTCTAGATCTCATTTCGATAGCATAGTCCCACATATACCGGCACATAAGGATTCAGCGGCTGAATTGCCACGCCCCAGGGGATCGAGCTGCGATCCTTCGTTCGAGCTACACGATGAAAGGAAGAAAGGGTGCTTACAGTCCTGTGGAAACACATCAGAGGTGAATAGCATGCACGACTCTTCCTTTTGCTGTTGCATTCTCCAACGTGCTGTCTGTGCGCCTGTGTGAAGGGAACTCTTTCGCGCAGTCATCCCCTTCAATCCCACATATTTCAATCGTTGTCTCCTCGGATGCGTTTTCGTTTATTCATTGCTCATAAATAGCCATACGTGCGTACAATCAACAGCCAGCGTATTATCGCTTCACACTTGCAATGACGCTAAGCAGTCTATTCTCTCCCTTAGTTACCTAAACCCAATTTCCCGAACCCACTTCTATCGTTTCTCATTCGCATTACCCGCTTTGGCTTCTCCATGTCTTCATCCTTTTTTTCCTTTCAGCATGCCGTTTATTTCATTTGATAGTGCTCTCGCCGAGCTTCAATCCATGTTTCCTAATTACGACAAAGAGTATCTTATCAGCATCATTCGTCAATTCAGTTCCTTTTCGCTTATTCGTTGACCCGTAGATGGAAACATGGAGGTTATTGTGTCCGTTCTGCTAGAAGGAGAGTCAGGCAGTTACGAATCGTTGTCCTTCTTTTTCCAATTGTTACGTACAGAAATCCATCTACTCTCTCTTCTTCTACACAGCGCGAAATCGAGAACATTGAAAACACATACGGCTTGAATCTTCACCAGACGTGGAGAATGAACTTGCCTAGCGATTTGCTTGTCGTATGGATCATCGATTACAAGTCAAATCTAGTTTGAACACCCGCAACTTCCTTCGGATGAGGAACTGGCGAGAGTTGCTCTTTTCGTATTGTCTTCATCCTAGCAATTGCAAAACGAATTCGATGAGCAGGCAACGCAGCGGCTACTGAATACGGGTAAAGAGTGTGTTCTTCGAGTTCATTAACAGCTCTCAACGACGCTCCTCCTTCCTACCGTAATGCCAATTCTATGTACTCTATGTATGCTGGAGGAGAGAACCAGAGGAGCAATGAGTCTTCCTTCGGTGAAATGATGGCCCAGAAGACCAAGGCTCTCAAGAACAAATTCAAGAACTTCTGGTATGAGAGGAAGGGGTACAAGCGGGTGAATGTGAGTGAAGAGTCCAATGCATCCAATGAGCAGAGTGGTGGTGAGATGTGATTGCTTTCGTTCACGGATAGAAGTGGAGATGAATGGCATGTGATATGTGAGTATCGAGTCGTTGTGTTTGTTTCTATCAATTGTGTTTCCCAGCCGCTGCGAAACGGGAAAAACCGCGGAATCACTCATGATCGAAGAAGTCAGTTCTGAGCGTACAGTGCTCCATTTTTGCGGAAACGGTGCAATTCTGAAAGAGCAGGATGTTCTCCTTTCTACGAACGGCGATGGATTACATCCAGTCGGCCAGTGGGTTGAAGGTGAAGCCACGCAGTGCTGAGGTTGTGGAGGAGGAGGAAAGCGAGGAATTCATGAAGAGAGTCGCTTCTTCACGGAAGAGTGAATTGTCAGTGTGGCTTTTGACTTGTAGTGCACTCGCCTGTAGCACGTATCCCAAATACTCCCCTGGGTAATGCTTTGCAGTCCTACAAGCAGTCTCTGATTACGGCTCGTTCCTTCAGCGTGGACAAGATGTCTACTGCGCTGCTGGAGGAAGACTTCGTGTATGCCTTGTCGACCTATTGTACACAGTCGCCTCTTGTCGTTTTCCGTAATGAGTAGGTTTACGCTCCAAAACGGTATGGAGGTTCTCATTCGGCCCATTTTACCGTGTGATATTGTAAGAATGCGAGAAAGTGGACGTTGTTTTCCCTTCCCTGATGCGTAGTCCTCTCCAACGGGGAAATCAGTCAAATGTCGTTGTCGCTGCGTTTCAACACGGTGACGACGGGTGTTAAGGAGCACATGCTGAAGTACTTTACGAATGTGGATTACGATTCCCATTTCGCAGTGAGCGCATTGGTGAAGGACAAGGGAGTGTGGAAGGGAGTGGCCACGGCACGCATCATCGAAGATGCCGACATGGAGGGTTTGGCGGAATGGGCAGCGATCGTGCTGGACGACTACCATGGGATGGGCATCGGCTCGAGTTTACTGTACTACATTTCTCAGGTGGATGTGATATGGAGGAGTGATTTGCAGATGGCTTCTCATTTCTGTCTTCGACAGCTATGCGCGATCGTGCACAGCGACAACTATCCGGTGCTGCACTGGATGAAGAAACTGAACAGTACTCAGGAGCTGATGCATGATTGGTTTGCTTTCAGTAGTATAAATGATGGATAGCCGCTATTGGGTTTTCAATGTCCCAATCGCCGATTCCTGGATTCTGAACGATGAGGTCCGACTGAGAATTGTGAATGCTGCTTCTGGCAAGGGTTTCATTGAGGAGGAATGCATGAACGAGGTAAGAAAGAGTGTTCAAAGTGAGTGAGGGGAGGCAGATTTGATGATTAGGTTTGAATTCAGCGCAGTATCTGTACGATGGCGAAGAGGACCCGAGGAAGGTGGGGCTGAAGCGAGATTGCAAGGAGCGTCGTGCTCCTGTTGTATCCTTTGTGTCTTCGTTTGAAGACGATATTGACTTGTTCTTGTGCGTTTGTTGAAGAAACAGAGAACTAATTTGACGCATACAGATTGTGATAATAGGTGATGGCATCCTGGAACATTTCTTCCATCTTCTTGGCCGAATTGTGAATCTGGAAACCCTTCGCGTACTCCACGTACCTCTTGCTCATCTCGTTCTTCTCCTCGGGATGGTCCAGCCAGTAGTCCATCTTGGCCGCAAGGCAAGACGGCTTCCCATGATCAAACAGACACTTGTCGTTCAACGCAAACATCTTCGTTGCAGATTTGGGGTGGTTCGAGATGACGGGAACAATACCACACGAAAACGCTTCAATACACGCAATCGCCTCAATCTCGGCATCTGCGGGGTGAACATAGAGATCCGCCATGTTGATAATGCGCACCAGCTCCTCCGGAGTGTAAATGCCCCAGATCACGTGGACTCCCAGCTTCGCCGCCAATTCGCGATGCTTGCGCTCCATCACGCCCTTTCCAGCGAGGATCAGCACAATGTCCTTTGCGTACTTGGACTCCGCACAGGCGCGGATAGCCACGTCGTGGCGCTTCTCGCGCGAGTAGCGTCCGATGGACAGGATGATCTTCTTGTTCGCGTACTCCGGGAGACGCTCCACCTTCGTGGGAACGAAGATCGGGTGCACGCCGTTCGAGATCACGCGCAGATCCTGTTCCTTGTATCCCGTTCGGCGGAGTTCGGAGGCAATGAACTCCGTGGGGCAGTGGATGAAGTGCGCCTTCTTGTAGAAGCGACGGTAGAACATGTGGTAGATGTAATCCTTCACGCCGCACACGTGCTCCATGTGGATGGTGTACACGATGTTCTCCGGCTGCGTGTGGAAGGCGGTGGTGAAGGGAATCTTCATATCGAGAGCCACCTTCAATGCCCCAATGGCAATGCCCAAGGGGAATATAAAATGAACAACGTCGGCCCCTGTGAACGCCTGCCGAACAATATCCTCCTTTCCGTAGCCAAACACCATGCCCTGAGAAGTGATGATCTTCTCGGCCCAACGGAGTCCGAACTTCGCCTTCCACACCGGGCAGTTATACTTGTACGGCTCCTCCTTTCCCGTCGAGAGTACACGCACTTCATGTCCGAGGAGGCGTAGTTGCTCCACGAAACGTCTCATCGACACGGTCGTTCCGTTGTTGTTATCGTCGTACTGGTCGAATACAAAAACGATAATCATAGCAAGAGGAAAGTGCTCCTTTTGACGGGAGTTTCATTTGAAGGGAAACGGGCAATTCATAATCGATTGCACTGCGGAAAGGAGAGAAGAATGGGAAGAATTGTGTAGTGCTTTTCGGGGGTAAGACAGGTCGATGGATTCGATGCGTCATTTGGCTGCATTTCATTGGCTTCAGATTGCATTTCACACTCCAATCCACTCGTAACAGAAGGAATACACAACAGTCTGCAAAACTGTGAAATCGCCCCTATTTTTGTCACAACGCGCATCGGACTAGAATCGAGAAGGACTCTATCGTAGTCATGTCGGATTTCAATGTCGATGACGTTCTTGAGAGGGTGCGTTCGATCCATTCTGATTACGCGAAGATTAAGGACTGTGGCAGACTGACCGAAGCGGAGATACAAATGGCGTGTGAAAAGGCGAAGGAATTGTTTCTGAAGGAGAGCAACATTCTACAGATGCAGGCTCCCATCACCGTGCCTCCTCCTCACTCCATTGACGACTAGATATGCGGAGATATCCACGGGCAGTTCTATGACCTGAAGAAATTGTTCGAAGTCGGCCATGATTGCCCAGAGACGAATTACCTGTTTTTGGGAGATTTTGTTGACAGGGGTTACTTTAGTTTAGAAACTGTGTTGTATGTGATCCTTCTGAAGCTGCGATATCCCGACAGAATCCACATTATCCGTGGGAACCACGAGAGTCGTCAGATTACGCAGGTGTATGGCTTTTATGAGGAGTGTCTTCGCAAATACCAGTCCTCCGTCGTCTGGGGCTATCTCACCGATCTGTTTGACTACATTCCGATCGGCGCCCTTATCGGCAACTCCATCCTGTGCTTGCACGGTGGGCTCTCGCCGCTCATCTCCTCCCTCAGTCAAGTTCTCCTTTTCGCCTCCATTCACCCGAAGATCTCGTCGCTCAATCGCTTCCAAGAAGTGCCTCACGAAGGCGCCATGTGCGACTTGCTGTGGAGCGACCCGGAGGAGCGTCCCGGTTGGGAGGGCTGGAACGAGTCGCCACGCGGCGCGGGCTGCCTGTTCGGAATGGATCAGGTGTTGAAGGTGATGGAGAGAAGAGGAGGTGAGGGGTAGTTTAACGCGGCGAACAACCTTCGCTGCATTGTGCGCGCACATCAGCTGGCGATGGAAGGCTACAAGAGGATGTTCGATGACAATCTGATCACGGTGTGGTCGGCTCCGAACTACTGCTATCGTTGTGGAAACAAGGCGTCCATCATGCAAGTGAACGAGAATGGCGACTATGAGTTTTTGGTGATTCTTGTCCTTTTCGCTGATGAGTAGGTGTTCATGGCGGCTGAGGCCTCAAAGCGCAAGCTGCCAGAGAAGATCGACCCTCCCGAGTATTTCCTGTAGTGTCGAGTGTTCTGCGAGTTATTCTTGTAATCTCGTGTGTTTGTTGGAAGCAAAGTGTTTTACGACTCTTCTTCTCATGTGTTTGGTGAAAACAGAGTGTCCTGAGCTTCATTCTCATAGTCACACGTATTTGGTGAAAACAGAGTGTCCTGAGCTTCATTCTCATAGTCACACGTATTTGATGAAAACACAGTGCTAAAGGGATCAAGCATACGTGCTTAAACGACGACTGCGAGTCATGTTCTCGCGGAATGGCTCGTTCACATCAATCACCACATTCTCAGGATTCTATACTTCACACCACAACAAAACACCAACGGTGATCCAGGGATGGCGGAGACACTCCTCGGCAGAGGGCCGCTTCTCCGGGTCGGTCTGCAACAACCACCGGACAAAGTCCTTGGCTACAAGTGACAGAATCGAACAGTAACGACCCGGCTCCGAGATATGCTCCCAGTACGGCCGCTCCAGCAACAGGCCCTCGGGACGGAAACAGGCGCCGGAAGGGCCGCAGTAGGGGTTGTAGCCGCAAAGACTAGAAATGAGACGGCGATGGGGCGAAAACAGAATGAATGTGACTACGCCCACGCTAAAGATATCCACTTTGTAGTCGTATCCTTTTTGTCGATACACCTCGGGAGCTACGGGACAATTGCCGATGGACACAAACCCGTGTAGTAATCGGAGCCCACCATAGAAAAGGTTCTCGGCCGCGGGCTGCTCACTTCCTCCGGCTCCGCGTCGCCTTCGATCAGCTTGCTGAGACCAAAATCGCTGAGCTTGATGTACGTGTCCTATCCGTGAAGAAAAGCAGGTGAGTGCACGTTGGAGGGATCGGGAAGCAGGATGTTTTCGGGCTTGATGTCGCGATGGATCTGCGAATGAGACTGCGGAGGAAACGCCACGATGTGCTTGGAGTGCAAATACGCCACGGCCTCCAGCACTTGTTTGATGATGCAGCTGGCGTCCATCTCGGTGTACACGCTCTTTTCCATAATGCGCTGGAGCAATTCGCCACCATAGGCTCTAGGATGAATAATGCACTTAACATAAACCTCTCGATGGTTACAATAATCTCCTGGTCACTCTCGTAAATGTCGTAGTACTGGATGATGTTCTTATGCCGGATCGAAGTCAGCACATCGGGGTCGAGCACGAGTATGCCACAGGGATTGCAATAATCCTTGGTGATCACCTTGGCGCACACATTCTCCCCAGTGAGCCGGTCGATTATGGATATTATCCTTGCATAGGGCGTTCTACACATGATCGGGAGTGGAACGAGTGCGAACCGGGCGATTTCCTTGTCAAGGATATACCGATCAAGAAAGTCGGAGAAGGGCTTAAATCGGCTGGGTGGAGAATGTTGCCGGTCCTCTGCAGAACCGCGTGTATTCTCCGGATTCGTCAAAACTACGCAGATGACAGAACAACTGATTCGAATCACCAAAGGGAACTAGAAGATCTGGCATCCACTATTCTGACGTTTGCACTTCGCACAGGAGAAGGTTTTCCGCACCCCAATCCAGTCAATCGAAAGATAAGATAGATACTCCGATTTGTGGTTACGCACCCCTAAAACCCCGATCACCTTCCATTCTTGGTTCCAACTCGCCTGTGAATGTATTGTGATGCTGAGACATCACTGAAAGGGGAAGGAAGCAATACGTTGTAAATCTCCCCAGTGCGAGAAAAGGTGTTCATGTGATTGTACGATGTATCAACAACTCACACAGCATGTTGCTTCCGTAATCAACGCATTGTTCGACGCAAACGGGAGAGAAACGGGGATTCCACACTTTTGGCGGGGTGTCTGGTTAACGTATTTCCTGCTGTTTCGGTCTCATTCGCCCTCTTCTGGTGGCAACAATGGTGCGCTCCTTTCAAATCCTACTATTGCATAGTTCTCGCTCATATCTGGATTCTGCAAGTGGTATAATAGCAAGAGAGAGGTGTTTCTCCTCATTGTCGGTCTTGATAATGCTGGCAAGACTGTAGGACTCGCGAGTGGCGCTCAGACATAGACGTTTCTTGAACAAATGAAAGGAGTGTTCTCCAAGATGCCCGTAAAATCGTTGGATCGGATTCCCCCCACCGTTGGTTTGAATGGTATGCTGTTTCCTTGTGAATTCAGGGACTAGTGGCGACAATCGAGATTGAGGACGTGCGGGTCGTTATTTGGGATGTGGGCGGTCATGTGGCTCTTCCAAAATTGGTTTCACGAGTAGAAATCGATGAGATCGATGTGGAGCAAGTACTACCGCGATTGTCATGGAGTGATATTCCTAATCGACAGCAGTGACCCGGACCGGTTTAAGGAAGTGAAGGATGAGCTGAGTCGCGCTTCTCTTTCTTCCTGACCTGTAGGCGATCTCGCCTCAAATCCCGATTTGGAGGATCTCCCTATACTAATTTGTGCAAACAAGCAGGATCTGGCTGTTGCTATTCTGGTCGCTGCTGATTTGTAGGAGGCGGTGGAGCCCGAAGTGATCCGGAACATCCTGAGCAACGTCATTTCAGAACACAAGCATAAACACGCGTTCCGCTTCCAGGGAACCTCCGCCTTGACATGGTGGGCGATGAGGGGGATTGTGACGCATAGCGAGGGCATCCGAACAGGTGTGACGTGGATCGTTGGGCGCGCAGAGCAGACCAATCGCGCAAAGTCCTCTCCTTCTCATTAGTTTTGTAGTCGGCGTTGTGTTTGTTCCATCCAGTGCGTGTTCAGTGATGTGGATCATCAAGAAGTCGTCAGTATCTGTGTTCCAAGCTAAAACGAGGAGAAAAACACTTGATTCACATACAGAAGACTTACGGGTATGGAGAAAAGTGATATTAGAGAATACGGAGGGCCACTATTCAGAAACACAATTCATTAATCCATTTGTGCTTTTTTCATCAGTCAGCGATGACGATCCATCCAGAAGAAGGGATTCACTGGCCCACTATGATAACCGCTGTGGTTGCCATTACGGCCATCTCCATCTATCAGCAGCTGATCATGCCGAACATGCCCTTTTTGATCCGTTCCTACTTTCCTGATGTTACCCTCCTTTCTACCGGTCAGGATTAGATCAAGAACGAGGACATCGGTTTCTACGCTGGATACATGGTTTCTCTTTTTTTTCTGGGGCAAATCCCGGGTTCATTCTTGTGGGGGTGGTGTGCCGATCGTTTCGGTCGTCGAAAGAGCGGGATTCTATCTACAATCGGCAACTTTGTTCTTATTCTACTGCTCGGCATGTCGAAGAACTACTACTTTAGTTTGGTCATCCGTTTTCTCCATGGTGTCGCGGACGGGCTTCTCGGCATTTCCAAAACGATGGTCGCTGATCTCTGCAACGACAGCAACATCGCCGTCGGAACGGGCATGATCTTCGTGGGAGGCGCGATTGGAGGGTTCTTGTCTCAACATGTAATGATATGTAGTTTTCTCGGTCCGATCATCGGTGGCTATCTCTCCGACCCGGAAGTTGTCAAGCCCATTGTGAAGCTGTTCCCCTTCTTGAGTGCAGTAGCCGTCCCTCTCCTCCTTCACCGTAGACGCCGTACATGGTTCCCTTCACCGTGTGCGGCCTCTTCTTCCTCCTTCTCCTGATTCTCTTCCTCTTCGTATCCGAGGAGACCATGTCGCAGGAGGAGATCGACCGTATGGAGTCGACAAAGCGCGATATGGACGTCCTGTCTCCACGCTCTCCTCACTCTCAGGACAAATTGAGCGCATTACTTCTCCGCAGCAGCGAAGCCAGTTTCAGCTCCAGCGAGCAGCTCATCCTCCTCTTCAACAAGCACGCCAACTACAGCTCCGTTTTCAAGAACAAGGACCTGATTCTGTCCGTGATCGCCTACGGCGTCTGCGCCTTCAATCAGGTGTCGCTGGACACGATCTATCCCCTTACGCTCATGAACAACCGCGCCTACGGTGGGTTCGAGATGAATGCCGTGGAGGAGAGCTGGGTTGCCACCTTCGGCATCGTCACGCAGTTGGCCACGCGTTGGAGAAATGGCATGGGTTGAGGCGTAGTGGTGATCTGTCCGCTGTGGGTCAAGATCCACTCCTACCGCGTGCAATTAGTCAGCTCCATGGTGCTCCTGGGTCTGGTGACCTTCCTCGAGCCGTTGGTGTCCCTCTACAACCAGGAACGCCCAATTGTAGCAGCAAATCGTCTCTCCGATTGTAGATTCAGTTCGCCGTGGCTTTCTTTGCATTTGCACTCCACGTAATGGTGCGCTGCATTGCCTTCAAGTTGTTCCTCTCGTTAACGTTCATGCATAGTATCTCCATCGTGCTCATCTCCAACAGCACCTACAAGGAATTCCGCGGCACGGCGTTAGGTTTAGGACAGATGGCCGGTGGTCTCTGCCGCTTCTTAGTGCGACTCTCGCCATGCCATCATCTCTAGGGCCCCTTCTTCATTCCCACCCTCTTTTCGTGGAGTACGAACGTGAACCGTTTCCCCATCCACTTCGGTTTCTCCTACTACGTGCGAATCTCTCCCGCGTTTGATGCATAGTTGATGGGGTTCATTACACTGTGCGCTGCTGCCCTGCCCTGTTTCCTGTCGTCTGAAACGGACGCGGGCAAGGGGACCGTGTACGATTCCGTGGTGCACAAGGAGGACAAGATCAACTACGGTTCTTCCAGTGATTTGCATGGTGTCAACATCTAAGCGGTGTTTGTTTGAGCACTTTCCGTCTAGGCGGAAGAACGGGGATTCTAGAATTTTCGCGGCCAAGTCGACCGAGTTGTTTGTTTTTTCCACTCTTTTGCCTCATTTCTTCGAGATGCTGAGCAGTTTGCGTGCTGTTAAGAACTTCGCCTCTCCCAGCATGATGCGACTTGGTAAGGCGTGCGGAGAGGAGCTCATTCGCGTAGTTGCTGGAAAGCAGATGGTCCCTGCCTTTACGAGCGTCAGAAACGCCACGTACGAGAGAAAGAAGCCCCACTGCAATATCGGAACCATCGGCCACGTCGATCACGGAAAGACGACCCTGACGGCTGCCATCACGAAGGTGCTCGCCGAAAAGCACCTCGCGGAGTTCTCGGCCTACGACCAGATCGATAAGGCTCCCGAAGAGCGTGCGCGTGGAATCACCATCAACTCCACGCACGTCGAGTACGAGACGGAGAACCGCCACTACGCCCACGTGGACTGCCCCGGCCACGCCGATTACGTCAAGAACATGATCACCGGCGCTGCGCAGATGGATGGCGCCATTCTGGTGGTGTCGGCCGTGGACGGCCCCATGCCCCAGACGCGCGAGCACATCCTGCTGGCGCGCCAGGTCGGCGTCCCCAGCATCGTCGTCTTCATGAACAAGATCGATCTGGTGGATGATCCCGAGCTTGTTGAGCTTGTGGAGATGGAGGTTGTTTATTTCATGAGGGATTGATGGAATAGATCCGCGAGTTGCTGAACTTCTACAAGTACCCCGGCGACGACATTCCGATCATCAAGGGCTCGGCGCTGTGCGCGCTGGAGGGCCGCGACGACAAGATCGGCAAGGACAAGGTGTTGGAGCTGATGAAGACGGTGGACGAGTACTTCCCGCTGGTGGGTGCATCCATTCACCATAAAGCGTAGCCACAGCGCAAGCTGGACAAGGACTTCTTGATGGCCGTGGAGGACGTGTACTCGATCCAGGGCCGCGGCACGGTGGTGACGGGTCGCGTGGAGCAGGGCCGCGTGAAGGTGGGCGACCCGGTGGAGGTGTGCGGGCTGAAGCCGACGCTGCCGACGGTGGTGACGGGCGTGGAGATGTTCCACAAGTCGATGACGGAGGGCCAGGCGGGCGACAACGTGGGCCTGCTGCTGCGCGGCGTGAAGCGCGAGGAGGTGCTGCGCGGACAGCTGGTGTGCAAGCCCAAGTCGGTGAAGGTGCACCACAAGTTCGAGGCGAACGTGTACGCGCTGACGAAGGACGAGGGCGGCCGCCACACGCCGTTCACGACCAACTACTCGCCGCAGTTCTTCATCCGCACGGCGGACGTGGCGGGCAAGATCACGTTGCCGAAGGACAAGGAGATGGTGATGCCCGGCGACAACGCCACCATGCAGATCGAGCTGCAGAAGCCCGTGGGTCTGCACGAGGGCCTGCGCTTCGCCCTGCGTGACGGAGGCAAGACGATTGGTGCGGGAGTCATCAGCAAGATTTTAGACTAAGTGCATTTGCTGTGTTTGTTGTCATCATTCTTCGTCTTTTCCAGAGTGGATGGGTGCGAGAGACGAGAGCTTCACAGGATTGAAACAAACACGGGAAAAAACGTCCAGCGGATGCGCCTCCGTGTTGAACACCTTCTTCGTCAGATCCACCAGCTTGTCGTCCTTCAGCAGCAGGTACGCGTACTTCACCGTCTCCGCGAAGAAGAAGCTCTCCTCGCCGTCCGTGAACGACCCCGGTCGGTCCGCGTTGTCCAGGCTGCTGTACCCGTAGGTCGTGCGGCACGACTTCTCGATGGCGCTCCACATCTCCCAGCCCCACTCCCTGCCCGTCACTCCCACGCCACACACTCACCGGTAGATCGGGTCGCCCGTGATCTGGTTCAGGTAGTACAGCGTCTCCAGCGCCTCGGGCCGCAGGATGTAGTACGTGCCGCGGTGGCTCACACGCGGCTGCTCGTCGCTCATCATCATCTGCTCCGCCGCCACGCCCGTCGCCGTGCTGATGTACATGCGGTAGCACGTATACCTAGCCCTCACCAGCACTCATCGCACCCACGCCAGCGCCTTCGCGTTCGCCAGGTCGCGCTCCGCCGTGGCGGGGTTCACGCCGTGCAGCACGCCCAGCGCCAGCATGCCGCCCGTGAAGCAGGCCAGGTGACCCATCGAGTCCGAGATGCCGCCCTGCATGCCCTCGCCCGTGTACAGCAGCCCCGACGGCGAGCGCTTCAGCAGGTGCTTCGTGATGCCCTCCACCGCCTCGTTGTACATGCGCTTGTAGCGCCTGTCTTTCTTGCCCGTCAGCAGCCACGTCTTCAGCAGGTACTCGTAGTAGCTGTCCGCCGAGCCCGCCAGCGTGTAGGTGCCGTGCGACGGCATGCCGCTGTGAAGGTGCAGCATCGTTGGCAGCATGCCGTCCCACGTCGGCGCCTTCTCCACCGTGTCGTAGATGCGCTTCACCACCTGCTCGTACCGCGCGTCCTTCGTCGCCTTCGCCAGCGTCAGGTACTCTAGCGACACCGTGCCCAGCTCCGCCAGCACCGAACAGCCGCGCGTCCAGCCCCATGGCGTGGCCGACCGCGCCGCGAGGTTCACGCTGCCCTACGCCTCACCCTACCGTGCAGTCGAAACCTTGGGGTACCCCGAGGGCGTGCTGAAGGCAGGCAGCATGCGCTCACCCACGTCCTTCGCCTTCTCCAGGTACACGGGGTCCTTGGTGTACTGGTAGCCCGCCAGCATGCCGCCCAGCACGCGAATGGTCGTCTCGAACATGGAGGTGGGTTTAGGACTGTCGAACCGCACGTTGCGCACCACCTTCCTCGCCTCGGCCTCCTCCTTGTTTAGACCCAGCAGCAGGATCGTGTCGACCGAGTCCACGACGTTCATCGCCATGTTGCCCCAACGGTTGGTTGCCGTGCCGCTCACCGGGCGGATCTCGTCGGCGCCCCACGCGCGCTCCTTGTACCAGGCCCAGGCGAAGCAGAAGGCCTGGCGCACGCTCTGCGCGCGGTACTCGTTCAGGTTGTGGTAGTCCTCCGCCACCTCGGGCGGCACGGAGAAGGCCGCCTCGCCCCTGGCGATCGCGTCGTGCTCGCTGAGCGTGCGGCGGTGCAGCGCGTCCACGAACTCTTTCAGCGCGCCGGAGAGTTCGGGCAGCGGCGCGGGTAGCTCGTGGCGGCACAGCTCGTCCTTCTCGGGAGGTGGTGGAGGTAAGGTGTGGGAGCTACGCAGGTTGGTTGAGGGTGGGGAGAAGTGATCGGGTTTTTGGAGGTAGGATTGGAGGAGCTCCGCCGCGGGAATGGAGCGTGATGTGTACGTGGTGTAGCGGGATTCTGTCTGTGCTTCGGGTTTTGACTCTGTCTGTGCTTCGGGTTTTGACTCTGCCTGTGCTTCGGGTTTTGATTCTGTCTGTGCTTCGGATTGCTTCTCCATTTGCGTTTCGGGTTTTGTCTCCACTGCGATCTCAGGCTGTGACTGCGACTCGCAGAGGGCAGGCCGCCATGCAGAGGGAAGGAGGAGGAGGCGAAGTAGAGACCGTTGCAGGCGGCCTGCATGGCAGCGGACAGCTCGCCGCGCATGCCCGTGAGACTGGCGACCAGTGCGTCGGTGAAGGCGCGCTCCGAGAGCTGCGTGTGAGCAGAAGGGGCCAGACGTACCACGAACACACTCATGCGGCCGATGAAGGGACGATGCTCCAGCGTGTCCATGCCGATCATCGGAGGGGCCTGCGGTGAAGCGAGAGGGGGGCCACTCACTTTTGAAAGACAGTGCGGGGAGAAGAAGTTGAAGAGCGGCTTCCCGTTGATGTAGATCGTGTGGAGACTCTTGCGACATTCGCCACTCTCCTGGTCCAGCGGAGAGACCACCAGAGTGACGTGGGTCCAGGTGGCGGGACTACATGTCAAGCCATGATTGGCGTCTACTTCACAACCCCCGCCTTCGTGCAGAGGATGCTCGAACGGTCGCGATAGATGGACTCCACACACACGCTCTGGTCGTCGGAATTGTAGATCAGGGAAAAGCCGCCATCTGTGGGCCGGTGATCGTCACTCACCTGCTGATTGGAAAACACAGTCATGAGGTCCTTCTTCCCGCTGTCCGGGTAAATCCAAGAAGCGATCTACGTGATCACCCCGTAAACAAATGGAAACGGTCATTCTCTCGGTGTCAAATCCACGCGGTATGCGGAAGACATGACTTCCATCAAAAAGATAGCCGTGTTTCACACTGTCATGTGAGGAGGGGTAATAGCACGTACTCCACATCGCCAATTCTCATGGTAGATGTCATGCTTCGAGTTCGCTGCACATTACTCTCGAATAGTGCACTACGGGTGAAAACCCAAACCACAGCAGGTACGCATTGTTCACGATGAGGGTCACACTGGTGATGAAAATCACGACAACAACGATGACCGCGAGCAGGAGAAGACGATTCATCTTCTTCTTGAAGGCGTTTGCAGTATTGGTTACGTGCTTCCTGTAATAGTCTTCCGTAATCTGCCTGAAATTCATCTGGTCTGCTCCAGGAACACGATTCTTGAGCGGTTTTCGGGAGGCATCCCGAAGCACAATTGACGTGAGGAGGAATGAAGGGCAGTGCTCGAATAGCTCAGCTGGTTAGAGCGTCGTGCTAATAACGCGAAGGTCTTGGGTTCGATCCCCAGTTTGAGCATTTTTTCTTTTTGGGAACTGAAACAAACAGGCGAAGAAAATGTGTCGTGCGCTTGGAGGAAATGAAGTCGGCTCTGTCCCAGAGGAGAACTATTCGTCAGGAAGAGAGGGAGAATGAACAATGACGCATTGCGTGGCGGAATACTCCGTGTTGGAGCCCACCACATTTCACTCGATGTCTGACTCAAACTGCGGGACGCAATCGAAGACACGGAGGAAGAGAGGTCATTCTCTTCCGGGGCCGCACACTCCGTACAGCAATAGAGGTAGGTGAACTCGAACACCACTTTTCCAACGCATTCCTTGTCTTTGAAGATCTGCACATCAAGTCAACGACACAACACTACGCTGCATTCTTTGGAAACCACACTTCCTGTCCTGTCATTCTTTGGGTTGTAGACGAGGACACCGCTTCCAATCAGCTCATCCAACATGTCGGTTTCTCTGAAGACATTCACAGTGAAGGATACGGAGCTCATCAAGAAGGCGTCGTTTGCAATAACAGAATGGTTCCAATCTGTGAATGAGAGAAGCAGCAGAACAGCACAGGGCGAATCGCTGGGAAGAGCCTCCGTCTGCAGTACGCTCATGTTCGCAAACGTGAGGACGCAGTAGCTGCGCGCCTGCAGCGGGTGGTTCGGCAGCTCGGCCTTCTTGATCGTGAGTTGCAAAGCCGATGGAACGTGCCGCTCCTTTTGGAGAAGAAAGGGGATAGAAAAGGAGGATTTAGGGAAGATAGTTTGAATGCGGATAGAGAGAGAACACTGGCAGGAGGAAAAGGCGGGCTGCAGCACGGAAAGGAGGACAGAGCGGGGCGATTGGTACACAGCATGACGTAGCTCTTTGGAGGGTATAGTATAGGTGGCGAAAGGGAATCTACGGGAAAAACACGGACCGTGCATTACTTCGAGGAAATCTTGTGCTCTCCGCGGTACAGCTGAATCAGCAAATCGTTTTTGCGCAGCGAAATGCTGTCCATGGACTTTGTGGAGAAGAACGCGCTGCAGTGCACTTTGCGGTTCTTCCTCATGTGGCCGAGATTGACCGTGCTATTTCTGTATTGAATCTAGGGAGTGAGGGAAGGGACGGTTGACCCACCGAAACACTGTAACACCCTTTCGGAATCCCTTCCGAGGACACTATTGAGACGAGAAATCCAATAGCCCCCTGCATGGAGAAAACGGAGGAGAGGCGAAGTGTATTGTGCATTTCTTTTTCGCTTCATGTCCGGGAGGAGGCCTTCGAAGAAGAGGGAGGAATGGAAGGACATTTCCAGCGAGGTGGGCTTCTTCTACTCCCCCATTCACGAGGACACACGCCCGCATCGATCGACTGCACGGAAATCGAATCAGACGAGACACGACAAACAGTTCGCGCTAACAAAGTGACTCGTGGAGGGGCGTGGTGAGAAGTAGCTACCGCCTCGTGCTGAGGAGCACCTGCAACGCGGATGAGTATATCGAGGACGCGAACAAGCGACTCGACTGGGACGATGTCGCTTCGTTGGAGTGTCTGAAAGGGAGTGACGCGATCTGCCCCATTTGCCTGATGCCGCACGCAGTACCCCAGGCCACGCCCTGCGGGCACATTTTCTGTGCGGCGTGCATCCTCTACTACATCCGTAATCAAAACGAGGAGTACGTGAAGTGCCCCATGTGCAACGAGCTGATCTCCCTCGCCTCCATGCGTCCGGTGGCGTTTCTGCCGTATGGTCAGGAATTGCGGGAGAACAGTTCCGTCACCTTCTACCCGGTGATCCGTCGTCATAACTCGCGCAATGCGTATCCACTGGAGAATGGATCCTCTCCCTGTGTGAATTGCGCCTATCCCTACGCCGACGGAGCGCCCAACCAGCTGATGTTTTGCCATGTGCTCGTCAGCACCCCACACTACGAGTACACCCGTCAGCAGGAGGCACTGGCGAGTCTTAAAGAATCGATCGACGCGATGCAAGCCAGTGGAGAAGAGCTGCTGCGGGACGTAGCGCTCTGCGTCCAGGACGACCTCGCGGCGCGGATGCGAGCTCTGGAGAAGGAGCACGCCGCGCTTCTGCAGCCCACACCTCCGCGCACCGTCAAGTGTGTGGTGGCGGACTGCTACACCTACTTCGCCGTGCCCTACAGCCTCAGCCACCACCTCCACCCGCTCTGCTTCCAGCTGCTGCGCTCCGCCCTGCCGGACTGTCTGCAGCGCGGCTCCACGCTGCAGGGCACGGTGCTGCAGGAGGACGCTCTGGAGGTGACGCCGGAGCTGCTGCGCAGCAACCCCACGCTGAACCACCTGCCGCTGTACAGCACGGCGCACTACCTGGAGATTGATATGCGGTGGGTGCTGGAGCTGCCGGGGCTGCCGGGGCACTCGGCCAGCCTGGCGCAGAAGCTGGAGGAGCGGCGGCGACAACGGCAGCGCAACCGTGTGAAGGACAAGAGGGAGGAGAAGAAGATGAGCGTGGGAGTGAGGGCGAGGCGTGAGGCGTAGAGACGGATCCACCGGGAGGAGGTGAAGTACTACCAGGAGTTCGCGCCGTACATGCTGCCGGGCACGGAGGAGCAGCCGAACACGGCGGATTGCAATTCCTTCCCGTGCCTGCCGCCGATGCAGCAGGAGAAGGAGACGAAGGCGGTGAGTGTGAACACGGCGTGGAGAGGAAGCGAGCACGGGGTGATTGGCGTGAATGTGCTCCTTTGTGAGTGGAGTGAGGACTAGTCGTCGCTACAGAGGAGCATCGAGGGCGGGCGGTTCCCTACGCTGGGCGAGAGTGCCAGAGAGCCCCAGCCCCGTGCGCCGACGATGAACTGGAGTTCGGCAGTCCACTCGGAATCCTCGCAGAAGAAGGACAAGAAGAAGAAGCCGGTCGTTTTGTTCTCATTTTGGGCTGTTTCTTCGTACGCATGCGATATCGGGACCTGTTTGCCCCGAACGGCCCAATAATTGCTAAGAAGCATCTTATCTTTCCCTACATCAAATCGCGCTCAAATTACCATGGATAGCCTTATGAGAGCCCTGAAGACGTCCAAGAGACGTATCACACAGCAGGTGAAGGTGGCTACGGGTAGCAACAACTCGAGCGAATCTTATGCGTAGGAAAGTCGGACCTCACGTCGGATGCCACTTTCGATATCGCCTTCCGCCAGTTCAGCGATGTGGAGAAGAATCTGTCCACGCTGCGCGACCAGTGCGCGGCGTTGGTGGCAAACATAAACACGTGGTGCGACACCAACCGCAAGCTGGCGGACGAGCTGAAGCGGTTCACCAACACGGCGAACAACGACTCGGAGGAGATGCAAACCTACATGGACACAGTCAAGAACCTGCACGAAGCCCTCATGGTGGAGTACGACCAGACGCGTCGCGCGTTGATGGTGATTCTGCGCAGCCGCATCATCAACCGCATCGACAGACTGCTGAAGGACGACTTCAACCAGGTGCACAAGATCGTGAAGACGCGAAAGAACATCATCATGGACTACGACTCGCACCGCGAGAAATGCTCGACCTTCGAGCGCAAGGGCGATAGCGAGAAGGCGGACCGCTTCCGCCGCAAGGCCGATCACGACAAGGAGATGCTGGACGAGCACACGCAGTACCTGGAGGAGCGCTTCACGGAGCTGATTGAAGTGGGCACGATCATTTTGAGCAAGGAGACGGCGACGCTGATCACCGCCGAGATGTACCTGGTGAAGCGCCAGTACGAGGCGATGGTGGGCATTTGCGGCAACTTCGGCGACGACGCGGTGAGCGCCGTGACCTACGACATCGACTCGGTGATCAGCCAGATCCAGAACGGCGAGAATGTGGGGGGGGGGGGGGGGGGGGGGGGGGGGGGGGGGGGGGGGGGGGGGGGGGGGGGGGGGGGGGGGGGGGGGGGGGGGGGGGGGGGGGGGGGGGGGGGGGGGGGGGGGGGGGGGGGGGGGGGGGGGGGGGGGGGCCCCCCGGGGGGGGGGGGGGGGGGGGGGGGGGGGGGAAAAGGGGGGGGGGGGGGGTGTTGTGGGTGGGGGGGGGGGGGGGGGGCGAGCTGTCCTTCAACGAAGGTGACCGCATCGAGGTGATCCACAAGGACCCGAGCGGCTGGTGGGAGGGCCGTCTGAACGGCGAGGTGGGCCTGTTCCCCGAGAACTACACGCAGCACGACTAATCAGACTAGTGTTTGTTGGTAGAAAGCGTCATCGGGATGAGGACAGCGGAGAAGTACGCACTCGCCGTGGTCTCTGGAGTGGCTGCAGCCGAGCTGCTGAGTTTCGGAGTGGAAGCAGCAGTGCAGTGGTTTTGGAGCTACATCGATCGCTGCAACGTGAAAGAACTGGAGGGAGAGTTTCAAATCCTGAATACGCTTGGAAGGTGGGGGATGCGGCCTTTCGTGATGCCTAGTGGAAAAACGTCCAAGATTTACAAAGCAGAGAACCGCAAGAGGGGAAGGACCGTCGCGCTGAAGGTGCTGAGCAAACTAAGCGTGGTGGCGATCGAATCCAATGCCTTCACCGTCGAACGCGAGATCTTGCAGTCCATTACGCATCCGAATATTGTCCATCTCTACAGCGCCTTTTCACGGGGATGGTGCAATGTGCTGGAAATGGAGTGTGCAACAGACGGCTCAGTGGGTGCGCAATGCTGTGGTGATGTGTAGCTCTTTCACTACGTTCATGCCCATGGCGTGCTTTCCGAAATGCAGACGATTCGCCTCATCACGCAGATGCTCGACGCCATGCTCTACTTGTATGATACGCACAACATCATCCATCGCGATATTAAGCCGGAGAACATTCTCGTGTTTAAGGAGCCCCTCGTATGCTGCGGAATCGAAGAGATGTTTTACAACAGTCTTGCTCGTGAAAGCACCATTTGCTTCAAGTTGTGCGGTTTGCCCGCCGTTTCGCGTTGAGCACTAGATTTTGGGTTTAGCGGCCAGGACAAGGCTCGATGTGGAACCGAATGCAAGATCGATGGTTTAGCGTTACGCATAGTCTACACAGAGCCACACGTGTACAGTGGCGAGAAGGGGCATTCGCTGGGGAGTGACGTGTGGTCCCTGGGGATTGTGGTGCACTACGCCTTGTACGGCGTGAACCCGTACTATGACCTGGTGATGCAGAGACGCAGGAAGGAGGACTACCTCGAGTCTGTGTGCATGGAGAAGGAGAAGTGGGGTGCCTTGGGACCGAAATTGCGTTGTGGGGGAGAATTCGAAGAATGATGACTAGCCTTCTTTAAGATGGCGCTGAGTACGAAGAAGGAGAGGACAGAGAGGGAGATTCGCAAAGTGTACGATGATCTGTCCTCGCTCGACCCGCCGATCCGGTTTTGCCCAACGCAGTCGCACCCTGTATCCTATGATTCTTGAGCGTGTTTCTTGCAGTCCTGTGGTTTCCACAATTGGCGCCGATTTCTGCAATCCAACGGTTTTTGCCATTGAATCGCCTGAGGAGACAATGTCGGGATCCACCAAGAAGGTCTCGCTAGCAGACATCTATGTGCAGTCGCTGCAGAAGGACAATGCGTTTTTGAAGGAGAAGGTGTCCTCGCTGCAAAAGGACATCGACACTCTGAACGTGAAGTACGAGGAGGAGCGGAAGAAGCAGCAGCAGGAGAAGATCGCGTTGCAGGACGATTTGTCGAAGATGGTGCGCGATATTTCGTCGCTGCGCAACGAGAACACATCGCTGAAGGAGGAGATCAACGAATACGACGCAAATTACGTCCCGGCGACGGGCTCTCAGAGAATGAAGGATGCGCTGGCGGAGACGCGCCAGACGCTGCGGGAAACGGTGGAGAAGTACAACGAGATGGTGGACAGCTACGACGCCACGCGGGAAAAGTGTTCTAGCGCCTGCATCGAGGCGGACGCTCTCCGCAACGACAACGAGACGATGAAGGGGGAGCTGAACAAGGTGCACCTGCTGTACCAGGCGGCGGCGAAGGAGCTGGAGCAGAATCGCAACGACATGGGGGACATGATGAAGGAGATGGCCGCGCTGCGCCAGGCGCTGGAGCAGAAGGAGTCGTCGGAGGTGCGCGTGCCGGTGAGCCGCAGCCCAGTGCCGGACGTGAATGCGAAGCTGGTAGTGTCGCTGCGCCGACAGATCGGGGACCTGACGAGCTCGCTGGAGCAGCTGACGCGTGAGAACAGCTCGCTGAAGACGCGCGTGAACTCGCAGAGCTCATCGTCGTCCTCGCAGCTGAACGAGTGGCGGAAGCGCGCGACGCAGGCGGAGGAGAAGGTGAAGGCGCTGTCCGCGTCGCTGGTGGAGGTGACGAACGACCGCGATCGCCTGCTGGCGGAGCAGCAGGACGCGGTGGGCGGCGCGGCGGGCGACGCGGGCGAGTGGAAGCAGAAGAGCGACGAGCTGGAGAAGAGAGTGATCGAGCTGACGCAGCGCAACCGCAACTACGAGCGCAGCGTGGGCAGCATGGTGACGCGCTGCGACGCCGCCGAGAAGAAGGCGAAGGAGCTGGCAGCCAGTCTGCAGGCGGCGACGCAGGCCGCGGCGCAGGAGAAGGCGGCGCTGCAGGCGCAGCTGGAGAAGGCGCAGCGCGAGCGTGCCAGCGCGCTGGCGGAGAAGAGCCGTGCAACAGCGACGCCGCGCGCGACGGGCAGCGTGGGCGAGCTGCGGAAGAAGGACGAGGAGATCGAGAAGCTGCGCGCGTCGGTGATGCAACTGGAGGGCGAGCTGCAGGAGCAGCAGCAGCTGGTGGAGCGGCTAAAGAGTGAGAGTGCCTCTAGTCCCGCGCAACCCTCTCGTGAGTATGCGAGTCAGCCGTCTCACGAACCCTCTCACGAGCTTCTTCATGAGCCCTCTCAGTCATCGCAGCAGCCATCGCAGGAACAGCAGACACCAACGGAGTACCACGAGCAGACGGCCGTGGTGGAGGCAGGCAGGCGTTCATTACACCCCTCACACATAGAGTCGGCGGACGACGCGATCATGGGCGTGCTGCAGCAGATGATCGCGGCGCCGGAGCTGTACAGCCTGGACACCATCGACGACATCAGCTTCCCCGGTAGCATAAACCAACGGACCTGAGGCGTAGACTGCGGCTTCAACGACGAGCACATGCAGCAGTTCACGGTGTTCCTGCAGCAGAACGAGTTCCCCAGTCTGGTGACGATCGACGTGTCGCGTGGGCGCTGGGGCGGGGCGTGAGGGGTAGACAACCTGCTGACCGAGCGCAGCGTGATTCCGTTCATCAAGGTGCTGCTGGGGAAGCGCGCGTCCTCGCTGCAGAAGCTGGACCTGTCGTACAACCAGCTGGACGATCACTTCGCGGATGCGCTGCTGGACGTGCTGATCCACGCTACCTCGAACAGCTCCATCCGCTGCATCGAGTTCGAAGGGAATCTGTTCTCCGACGGAGTTTTACAACAGATGAAGCAGATTTGTGGAGGCAGTATGTAGGAGCCCTCCACTGCTTGTACTCTATCTTCCTCTTCCGTGGACACTGTTTGTTGCACTCATGCACCGGGTTGTTCTGGGTCGCGGCAGATAAATCAAGAGCAGATGGATAATTCGACAAGCAGACTGTTCATCCCAAGGTAGGCTTTGCGTCATGTCCGCGTGAGCGTCGTAGTGAGTGTTTGGACGGCTTGTTCCGATCTCCATCGGACTTGATCCAAATCGTCAACGAATATCTCGAAACGATAAAGCAGAGGGATGAGATCGAGGAAACCCTCATTCAGAACATTCTAGAGTCTTTTACGCTGCTTTTGCCCGTGGCACCATCCCTTCGCCAGCCCGTTCTTTTATTCCTGACATCGATCGCCAACCCGTTCGAGTCGTGGCTTTCGTCGTCGTTGCTGAGGCCGTGGACCACTCTCTATCGGCTTCTCCCGTTTATCGTCGACGAGATCCGCTCGGTGTGGACTTGGAAGTCGCTCTTCACATTTCTGTCCTGTCCAAACGCGCGCATTCGCTACTACGCCGTTCAAATTACGTGTTCGCTGCTGAACAAGACGGAGAAGGACCGTCACGAAATGGAGGCCATGGTGGAGGCGGGACTGGAGTCGGACGCGGCGCAGGCCGTGATCGACGTGAAGAGAGAGGAAGAACGGTTTGTGGAAGCGATGGCGGAGAAGCGCAGCGCGTACCTGCAACGGAACGCTATCGATCCCGCGACAGAGCCCTCCGCAGGAAACATGGAGGTTGAATCGGAGTCCAAGACGTCTTCACAACGCTACGTCTCCGTCTGCGGCTACATCCTGCCGTGCCGCACGGACTGCGCGCCGGTCACGGTGACGTACTCGCCATTCATCCTGACGCCCACATCGACGAAGAACCTGGAGCACCTCTGCCTGCACATGCAGGGCACGAAGCCCATCCTGCTGCAGGGCGACTCGGGCTGTGGCAAGACGCGGCTGTTCCAGTACCTGGCGCAGCAGACGCACAACGATGACTACATCCAGCTGTTCCTGGACGACCAGATGGACTCGAAGGCGCTGATCGGCAACTACGTGTGCACCGACAAGCCGGGCGAGTTCGTGTTCCAGCCGGGCACGCTGACGCAGGCGGTGACCGCGGGGAAGTGGGTGATCATCGAGGACGTGGACAAGATCCCGTTCGACATCGTGTCGTGCCTGCTCCCCATCATCGAGAAGGGCGAGCTGTCGATCCCCAGTCGCGGCGTGACGCTGAAGGTGCACGAGAACTTCCGGCTCTTCGGCACCTGCTGTCAGCGCTGCACCAGCGGCAGCAGCCCCATGAGCAGCTTCCTCTGCAACCACTGGCTGGCTGTGGACGTGGCGGGCCCGGCGGAGGCGGACCTGGCGCAGATGATCGAGGCGCGCTTCCCGGCGCTGCTGCCGCTGATCCGCGAGCGCGTGGTGCTGAGCTACCGCGTGCTGTGCGTGCCGCCGCGCCACGAGGAGAGCGAGCGGCACACGGAGGCGATGCTGGCGATGCTGGCGCTGCTGGAGGCAGGGCCGCAGGGCCGCAGCGTCACGCGCGAGGAGCTGGTGGGCATGAAGGTGGAGCTGGCGCGCAACGGGAAGCCGGTCACCTGCCGCGACGTGCTGAAGTGGTGCGAGCGGCTGGCGTCGAACCCGCTGATCACGGGCATTGCCAACAACGCGCTGGCGGAGCAGACGCGCAAGCTGATCCTGGACGAGGCGCTGGACGTGTTCGCGGGGTGTCTGCCGGCGGGTCGTGGCGCGCGGACGGTGGCGCACGTGCTGGCCGTGGTGTGGGATCTGTCGGTGTCGGCGGTGGACGGGTACGTGCAGAACGCACCGGCGTTCAGCGTGGAGGCGGGCGTGCTGCGCGTGGGCCGCGTGGCGATGCCGCTGGCGCCGAACCGCGCGAAGAGCCGGCGATTCTTCCAGACGAAGCAGAGCCTGCGGCTGATGCAGCAGATCGCGGCGTGCATCACGCACCAGGAGCCGATGCTGCTGGTGGGAGAGACGGGCTGTGGCAAGACGACGGTGATCCAGTACCTGGCGGAGTGCGTGGGGCAGGAGCTGGTGGTGCTGAACATGAACGAGCAGACGCAGTGCAGCGACCTGGTGGGCGGGTTCAAGCCGGTGGACCTGCGCCAGCTGGCGATCCCGCTGTTCAACCGCTGCTGCGAGCTGTTCAACCACCTCTTCCTGGACAGCAAGCACGCCGACTTCAAGCCCGCGCTGAAGCAGGCGCTCGACGGCGGCAAGTTCGCGGCGCTGGCGGCGCAGCTGGCGAGCTTCGGCGCCTTCGCCAGCAAGAAGGTGCAGCAGGCGCGCGCGCGCACGGCGGCGCAGGGCAAGCCGGTGGAGAAGTACGAGAGGTGGCTGGCGGTGCTGGGCGCGTTCGCGGCGGAGGTGGCGGCGTTCGAGAAGAAGGTGGCGCAGGTGGAGAGCAGCTTCGCCTTCTCGTTCGTGCCGGGCCCGCTGGTGGCGGCGATCGAGCAGGGCAAGTGGGTGCTGCTCGACGAACTGAACCTGGCGCCGGGCGAGGTGCTGCAGCGGCTGAGCGGGCTGCTGGAGAGCACCACGAGCAGTCTGGTGCTGAGCGAGCGTGGCGACGTGATGCCGATCCGCCGACACCCCAACTTCCGCATCTTCGCGGCGATGAACCCGGCGACGGACGTGGGCAAGAAGGCGCTGGCGCCGGCGGTACGCAACCGCTTCAGCGAGTTCTACGTGAACGAGCTGACAGACCGCGGGGACCTGGAGCTGATCGTGCGCAGCGCGCTGAAGGACTCGGCGCTGAGCGACGCGCGCATCGCGGGGAAGATCGTGGAGTTCTACCTGCGGGCGCGGGAGTGCGCGCGCAGCAGTCTGGTGGACGGCGCGAACAAGGCGCCGCATTACTCGCTGCGCACGCTGTGCCGCACGCTGGACTTCGTTTGCGGCGCGGAGAGCATGAAGCTGTCGGGCGTGAAGGCGCTGTACGAGGGCCTGTGCATGGCCTTCCTGACGATGCTGAACGACCGCTCGCAGGCGGCCATGCGCAAGCTGATCCTCGACGTGGTGTTCGACGGGCAGAAGGTGGACACGGACTTCACGCTGCGCAACCCCGGCGGCCGCGCGACGCACGAGGACTTCGTGCAGGTGAACCGCTACTGGCTGCAGAAGGGCGAGCTGCCGCCCGTGGACCTGTCCAAGCCGCAGAACGGGCAGCCGCCGCGGTTCATCCTGACGTCGTCGGTGCAGGCGCGGCTGGACGACCTGTGTCGCGCGGTGCTGATGCGGACGTGCCCGGTGCTGCTGCAGGGGCCCACTTCGTCGGGCAAGACGTCGATGATCACATACCTGGCGGCGCTGACGGGCCACAAGTGCGTGCGCATCAACAACCACGAGTACACGGACCTGCAGGACTACACGGGCATCTACGTGTCGGCGCCCAGCGGGCAGCTGGTGTTCCACGAGGGCCTGCTGGTGGAGGCGCTGCGCAAGGGCTACTGGGTGATTTTGGATGAGCTGAACCTGGCGCCCTCGGAGGTGCTGGAGGCGCTGAACCGGCTGCTGGACGACAACCGCGAGCTGTTTATCCCCGAGACGAACACGGTGGTGCGGCCGCACCCCAACTTCATGCTGTTCGCCACGCAGAACCCGCCGGGCAAGTATGGCGGGCGCAAGGTGCTGTCGCGGGCGTTCCGCAACCGCTTCCTGGAGATGCACGTGGAGGACCTGCCGGGCAAGGAGCTGCAGCAGATCATCGTGCAACGCTGTGGCGTGTACGAGGGCTTCGCCAAGCAGATGGTGGCGGTGATGGAGCGGCTGCAAGCGGAGCGGCAGAACAGCAACGTGTTCGCGGGCAAGGACGGGTTCATCACGCCGCGCGACCTGCTGCGCTGGGGCAACCGGTGTCCCAAGTCGAAGGAGGAGCTGGCGTACCACGGGTACCTGCTGCTGGCGGAGCGCCTGCGCCGCGACGACGAGCGCACGAAGGTGAAGAAGGTGCTGGAGGAGGTGTGCAAGGTGAAGATTGATTTGGCGGCATTCTACCTGCAGGACGCCATTGTGGACGCCATGATGGATCCTGTGGGCGACCTGCGTGGTGGCGTTGCCAAGCAAGCAGCACAATCACAGTCACAGTCACAGTCACAGTCAGGTCAGGAAGCACAGCCAACACAGCTGTGGAACCTGGCGACGCTGCAGAGCGCTGCAGCAGCGCATCCGCGAGGAGTACGAGAGCAGCGAGCGCGCGGTGCCGTCGGGGCTGAAGAGCATCGCCATCACGGGCACGCTGCAGAAGATGTTCAAGCTCATCGGGCTCTGCCTGCACTACGACGAGCCCGTGCTGCTGGTGGGCGGCACGGGCTGCGGCAAGACCACGGCCGTGCAGCTGGTGGCCGAGGCGCTGCGCCAGCGGCTGGTGATCCTGAACTGCCACGCGCACACGGAGACGAGCGACATCCTCGGCGGGCAGCGGCCCTCGCGCTCGCACGAGGCGGACGCCGTGGCCTTCCAGCGACTGTGCTGCGCGCTGGTGGCGACGCTGGGCGCGTGGCTGCGACCGCATGAGAGCATGGGCGTGGAGGCGCCGTCACCGGAGCAGTACCAGGAGTGGATTCTGCACGAGTCGCCGTCGCTGGTGATGAGCTGGCTGCAGCCGCAGCTGGCGGCGCACGCAGGCGAGCTGACGGCGGAGCAGCAGGCGCAGGAGGCGGCGGTGCGCGAGGCGTTCGGGAAGTACCAGCAGATCTTCGTGTGGCAGGACGGCCCGCTGCTGACGACGATGAAGCGCGGCGACATCTTCCTGTTGGACGAGATCTCGCTGGCGGAGGACGCGGTGCTGGAGCGCATGAACAGCATCCTCGAGAGCGAACGGCAGATCACCGTGCCCGAGAAGGGCGGCGACTGCATCGAAGTGTACACGGCGCACCCCAAGTTCCGCATCCTGGCGACTATGAACCCCGGAGGCGACTTCGGCAAGAAGGAGCTCAGCGCGGCGCTGCGCAACCGCTTCACGGAGATCTGGGTGTCGCCGCTGAACGGGCTGGACGACCTGAAGCAGATCATCGCCGACCGCATCCGCATGCGCGAGCGGGCTTCTGTGCAGTTCGGCGCGGTGGACGAGGCGGCGCACGAGCGCATGGTGGCGGCGCTGCTGCCGTTCCTGGAGACGATTTTGGAGTTCGTGGACTTCTTCAACGTGCTGCTGAACCAGAACACGACGGACAAGCAGAACCGCACGGAGGCGACGTGCCGTGACATCCTCTCCATCGTGGACTTCATGAAGATCGGCGTGTGCCACCTGCAGCTGGCGCCCGCCGTGGCCTTCGCCGAGGCCATCGCCATGATCCTGCTGGACGGCCTGGGCATCGGCACCAACATGAACTCCGCCACCTCTGCCGAGTACAAGCAGAAGTGCTTCGACAAGCTCCTCGCGCTCATGGACGCCGACCAGCGTGCGGCGCTGCAGGCCTACTTCGCTTCGCCCAGCGCTGTCGCGGTGACGGAGGGTCGCTTCGGCGTGGCGCCCTACTTCGTGCGGATACTGGCGGGCGCGCGGCCGTCGATCGACGACTACCACTTCGACGCGCCGACGACGTGCTCGAACCTGAAGCGCGTGCTGCGCGCGCTACAGCTGCACAAGCCGATCCTGCTGGAGGGCTCGCCGGGCGTGGGCAAGACGTCGCTGATCACGGCCGTGGCGCAGGCGATCGGGCAGCCGCTGGTGCGCATCAACCTGTCAGAGCAGACGGACATGGCGGACCTGCTGGGCTCGGACCTGCCCGTGCCGGCGGGCGAGCAGGCGACGGACGAGAAGGGCAACGCGGTGCAGTTCAAGTGGAGCGACGGCGTGCTGCTGAGCGGGATCAAGAAGGGCGCGTGGATCCTGCTGGACGAGCTGAACCTGGCGTCGCAGCAGGTGCTGGAGGGCCTGAACAGCTGCCTGGACCACCGCGCGACGGTGTACATCCCCGAGATCGACAAGGAATTCCAGTGTCCGCCGACCTTCCAGATCTTCGCCTGCCAGAACCCTCTGGAGGAGGGCGGCGGGCGCAAGGGGCTGCCGCGGTCGTTCATCAACCGCTTCGCGCGCGTGTACGTGGAGACGCTGAAGGAGGAGGACATGGTGCTGATCGCCAAGCAGCTCATGGGCCGCAAGTTCGCCGGCTACTTCCGCGAGCAGGGTTCCGCCGTGCAATGGGAGCGTGTGGGCGGCGTGCTGGAGCGCATGGTGCGGTTCGTGGTGGAGCTGGACGCGCTGATGAACCGCGGGCGCGTGAAAAACCTGAACAGCTTCGAGTTCAACCTGCGCGACGTGTTCCGCTGGTGCGACCTGATGCTGGCCAACCAGGCGGTGAACGAGCTGCAGCCCGCCGCCTTCCTCAACATGCTCTTCCTGCAGCGCGTGCGCAACGCCGCTGTGCGCGCCGAGGTGCTGGCGCTGTACCAGCGTGTGTTCGACACCTCCTTCGCGCCCGCGCTGTTCCCGCGCGTGTCCGTCGACAGCACCTCGCTGCAAATCGGCGGCGCGCTGGGCCATCGCTACAACGTGGCGGGTGGCGCGCTGCGACAGCCGCTGTTCCGCGGGTCGCTGCAGTATTTGGAGTCGCTGCTGTTCGCCGTGCAGAACAAGCTGCCGTGCCTGCTGGTGGGCGAGAGCGGCTCGGGCAAGAGCGCGGCGCTGCACGCGCTGGCGAGTCTGCTGAACGTACGGCTGTACGAGTACAGTCTGAACACGACGACGGACGCCACGGAGATTCTGGGCTGCTTCGAGCAGGTGGAGGCGTCGCGGCACTACTCGCGGCTGCTGGAGGAGCTGGGTGGCGTGCTGCAGCGGCTGCTGTGGCGCGTGCTGGTGCGCAGCTGTGACGAGACGGCGCTGCGCGACTTCGCCTCGAAGCGCGTGCGCATGAACAGCGTGGGCGAGATGGCCTGCGTACCCGAGCGCGCCGAGCCCGTGGAGCTGGGCGGCGACCGCAAGCGTGTGCGCGAAGCTGCTTTGGATGAGAGTGTGAGTGAAGGGTCCCAGATGCCGCAAACGGCGTCGGCGGAGGAGGTGGCGGCGCGGGCGTACATGCTGGCGAACTACCTGCACCAGCAGGTGCTGCGGCTGGCGGGCGGCGGGAGCGAGCAGGAGTGTGGCGTGGAGATCCGCGCGGTGCTGCAGCGCTGCCTGCAGGACCTCGCCTTCATGGAGGCGGCCACTGGCACTACCAACACTAGCTGTGCTGACGACACTGGGTGTGGAGATTCGGAGGTGGCGTCGCTGCTGTCGGAGGCGCAGCGCATGGTTGACGCGGTGGAGGCGATCAGCCGCGTGGCGGCGCACGTGGCGTTCGAGTGGATCGACGGGTCGCTGATCGAGGCGATCGTGCGGGGCTACTGGGTGGTGTTCGACAACGCGAACTTCTGCAACGCCTCGGTGCTGGACCGCCTGAACAGCCTGCTGGAGAACAACGGCTTCCTCCTGATGAACGAGTGCGGGCTGGTGGACGGCCGCGAGCGCATGATCCGCCCGCACCCCAACTTCCGCATCTTCTTCGTGATGAACCCCGTCTTCGGCGAGATCTCCCGCGCCATGCGCAACCGCTGCGTCGAGCTCTTCTTCCTTCCCGCCAACAATGCTGTCAATAGCACTATTGCTAACACAGATGCTGGGGAAGAGGCTGACAACACGGTGGTGGACTTCTCCGATTCCGCCGTGGCGGAGGCGGACGCGTTCGACCTGGTGAACAGCCTGGGCGTGAACGACTTCGGGCTGGTGCTGCTGATCCTGCAGGCCGACCGCGGTCTGCGCGGCGCGCTGGCGTCGCTGCTGAAGACCAACCCTCGCTACCTGCTCCGCTTCGCGCAGGTGGTGGTGGACGCGCTGGAGCGTGGCTGCAGTGTGCGCGAGAGTGTGTGCATGGCGGCGGAGACGGTGTACGGCGCAGCGGCCGCCAAGGCGTACACGGAGAGCGAGGCGTTCGAGCGGGCGGTGGGGGCCTACGCGAAGCTGCACGCGTTCTGCGAGGCGCACGGCGTGGCGGACGCTTGCTTCCTGCCGTCGTGGGCGGCGAGCGTGGAGCGGCTGAGCGGCCAGAGCGAGGAAGCGGAGTGCCTGCGCGAGGCGTTCCTGCTGAACTACCTGCTGCAGCTCGCCGCGCGGCAGGACCTGACGCCCGCCACGCTGGAAGAGTGGTGCGCCCTTCTCCGCGGCACTGCCAACATCACTGACGATGGTGTTAGCAACACTGCTGGAACAACCACAGTCACACAGTCCCTCACACACGCGCTGGAATTCTGCTTGGCGCGGCTGGCGGCGGCGCCGATGCCCTTCGTGGTGACGGTGGTGAGCATGACGCTGCTGACGATGCGTTCTGGCCACAGCCTCGAGGCGCTGCGTGTGGTGCTGGCACCCTCGCTGCGCAGCCCCGGCGCGCAGAGCCTTGCTGCACTGATCCTCCAAGTGGTCGACCAGTTCCTGCACATCGCCACGGGCAGCGCCTTCTTCGCTCAGTACCGCGCCGAGCAGGATGCCCTCCGGCAGTTCGCGCCGAGCGTTGCCGAGCACATCCCGCTCTTCAGCAACAACTTCGAGTCGGCCGTGCTCTGCTCCGTTCCCGAGCTGCTCGCGCGCCTGCCGCTCTTCGCCAGCGCGCAGGACGCCGTTGTGGTACGCCTCCACAAGGCTGTGCTGACGGAGGGTCTGCTGCAGGGCCGCTACGCCGAGGCAGAGGCGGCCGTGGCGGCGTTCGACGCAAGCCTGGCGCGCATGGCGAGCTTCAGCCACCTGCTTCCGCTGCTGGCGACGATCGAGGTGGAGACCGCGGCGGCGCTGGCAGCGAGCAGGACGCAGGAGCTGTCGGCGGCGCAGCTGGCGGAGAAGTCGGTGCTGGAGCTGTCGATCCTGGTGCAGCGCAGCATCGTGCACGCGTCGCAGGTGCTGAACCGCACGGTGCTGGAGGCGCTGCCCGTGGCGCTGGCGCTGTGCAGTCTGGCGCGCGAGATGATCGAGGGCGGCACGGACGGCGCGTTCGTGCTGGAGTGGTGCGAGCAGCTGCGCTGCTTCTTGGCGCTGGCGCAGACGACGCGCTACGCGACGGTGCTGTCGGCGCAGCTGAACGCCGTGTACAACATGCGGTGGGTGGCGTTCATCCTTCTCTTCAGCCAGAGTCTCACACGCTTCCACGCCGCTTGGCCGCACGCCGTGCTGGGCTCGGAGGCGGCGTACGGCGCGCACGTGGAGGCGGTGCTGGCGGCGCTGCAGGTGCGCAGCAACATCGCCATCGACAACCGGCTCTGGAGCGTGGTGGGCCGCCCGCTGGTGCTGGGCGACGGCGCGGCGGGCGCGGCGCTGCAGGAGCTGGTGACGCGCTGGCAGAAGGACGCGTTCGTGTTCCAGCACAAGGTGGAGGCGGCGACGCTGCAGCAGGTGCCGTGCCTGCACGTGTTCCTGACGGAGGCGGAGCGGAAGGTGGTGGTGGACGCGATGGGCACGCTGGTGTGGCTCGGCCAGAAGGACGGCTCATCCGCCGCGAAGACGCAAGCGAAGACGCAAGCGGAGACACAGGCAGAGACACAGGTGGAGACGCAAGCGAAGGCGGTGGTGGAGGTGCTGAAGCAGGCGCTGGCGGCGTGCGAGGAGCGGCGCGCGGGCCTGAGCGCGGAGGTGGACACGACCTTCGAGGGTTCGGTGGAGGTGGAGGCGGCGGCACGCAGCAGCGTCACGCAGCTGGGCGACAAGGCCTACGCCGTGCTCAGCGACCTCCTGCACGACGTCGTCACCGTGAACCGCACACTGCGCCACCAGACCGCTCTGCTGCGCGGACTGCTGGCGCCCGACGCCTCGGCAGTGGCAGCGGCGGTGAAGGACGCGGAGGCGGGCGCGGCGCTGACGTCGGTGCTGCTGTCGCCGCTGCAGCTGCTGGCCCTGCGCCAGCTGCAGTGGCTGTCGGACGCGACGCTGCCGTCGGAGCAGGTGGTGGCCGGCGGCGCGGCTGATCCCCGTCAACCAGCTGGAGTTTCTGCGCTGCTACCTGGAGAACTACTGGAGCGACGCCGCCTACGGCTACCACGTCTTCCAGGACGAGCCGGCGGCGCTGCGCGTGGAGGAGACGCGCGAGGCGGTGGCCGGCGCGGCGCTGCTGCTGAAGCCCCACACGGCGACGATGGTACTGGGCACGGTGGCGCCGCTGCTGAGCTCGGCGCGCAGCGGGTACAGCGCGGGCAACCGCATCGAGTCGCTGAGCGTGTTCAAGATGCTGCTGAGCCGCCTGATGCACGACGAGGAGCGGCCCGCCGTGTCCTCCGCGCAGGCGCTGCGCAACGAGTGCGAGAGCCTGCTGGGCGTGCTCCGTCAGCTGCTGCGCTACTTCACAAGCCAACCTCGTTGAGATGACAGAGCTGTCCAGTCTGGAGGCGGTGGGCGAGGAAAAGGTGGCAGCGGTACAGCGGGCGCTGGAGGCGTCGCTGGAGCAGGCGGCCGACGCGCAGACGATGCGGTACGAGTCGCTGCTGCTGGCGGTGGTGCCGGGGCTGCTGCGCCTGCTGCGGCGGGCGGGCGGTGCGTCGCCGCGCGAGGTGGCGGTGGTGGCGAGCGTGGCGTGGGCGCAGCTGGGCGTGGCGCTGTTCAGCCTGCTGCTGCCGAGCAGCGTGGTGGACCCGCTGATGAAGGACTTCATCGCGAAGCACACACTGGAGATGATGAACCAGAACCTGGCGGACTGCCTCTTCGTCCTCAGCTTCGCCAGCCTGCAGCTGCACGGGCCCGCACAGCGGGGAGACGCTTCGGCCGCGAAGGAGATGCGCGCGCTGTTCGAGCGCGTGGCGCGCAAGAATCGCGCGGCGATGGCGTTGCTGCAGGACGGGGACTTCCAGCGCGCCTGCGCCAGCTCCTTCGAGAAGCTGTACTGCGTGCTGTACTCCTTCGGCGCCACGCTACTCAGCCTCCAGCGCGTGCGCAGTCTCGTCTCGCGCGCGCTGGGCCTGCTGGAGAAGGCGGCAGGCGTGGCAGGTGCGGCAGGTGCAGCAGGTGTGGCGTCCATTCGCGAGTGTGTGGAGACGGTGTGGGAGGCGATGGCTGCAAGCCCGTTCGTGGTGAAGGCGGAGAACGAGGCGGCGCGCGCGAGCGAGGAGCTGGAGGCGATCCGGAAGGAGGAGGCGGTCTTCCAGAGCAGCAACAACAGCTTCAAGCAGTCACTGCTGCACGCCTACGGCGAGTACCGCGACGTGGTCAACCCCGTCTGCTGCGCCGTGGCGGCCGTGCAGCACGGCGTGCGCCTGCTGGTGACGCTGTGCGAGGCGGCGCAGCCGGAGGGCGGCGAGTGCTTCGGCGCGGAGAGCGCGCTGCGCCAGAACCTGGCGTACTTCACGCAGTACCCCTTCGCGGCGGTGACGCGCGCGCAGGCGGCGGTGCAGGCGGACATGACGCGCATCATGAACGGCACAGCGCCGGCGGAGCTGCGCAGCAAGGGGCTGCTCTTCCGCTCGCTGCTGACGCAGCTGGTGCTGCGCAGCATGACGGTGGGCAAGCGCCGCGACGACGCGTCCGTCTCGCAGTTCATTCGCGGGTTCGCGGGGCTGTACATGGAGCAGCTGGAGGCGGAGCGGCAGCGCGCGGCGGAGGAGGCGAAGGAAGTGCAGTTCCGCACGCGGCGCGTCGACATCGAGAACATCAGCAGCGCGGAGGCGGAGATGGAGGCGGCGTACCGCGAGCAGTTCCCCGACTTCCAGCTGCTGTTCGACGAGGAGGTGCAGGCGAAGGCGGAGATGCAGGGCGAGTCGGTGCGCGCGGAGGTGGAGGCGATGGAGAGTCAGGTGTACGGGCTGGGCGGCGCGCCGCTGCGGGCGTGGCACATCGGCGCGGAGGACGTGGAGTACGTGCACGAGATGATGAAGTACTTCGTAAGCGCGCAGGAGAGCAAGGAGGACTGCGTGACGCCCGTGCGCGAGGAGCTGACGCTGCTGGGCGCGCGCGTGGCCGTGGACTTCGAGCCGCAGATCGGCGCGCTGGTGCTCACGGACTACGAGGAGGCCAACGCGACGCTGCGCCTGCTGCAGCTGCGCCTGGCGAAGGACGTGACGCAGGGCCGCGACCTGGCCTCGCTGCTGAACCCGCGGCGCGCCTACTCCTTCCACCACGACAGCAACGTGAGCGAGGCGGAGCACTGCGTGGCGACGCTGCTGCCGCTGCGCCGGCGCGTGTTCGAGATCCTGCGGCTGTACCCGACGCAGCTGGTGCTGCAGTACATCCTGCGACTGATCGACCACCTGCTGCAGCTGCCCGTCATCACGCCGCTCAACGTGATCCTCTCCGGCGTGACCGTGCTCTGGCGCAAGGTCAACGAGTGGAACATCAGCGCCGCGGCTGCCGTGTCGCTGAAGGACGCCAACGCGCAGCTGAGCGCGCTGATCGTGCGCTGGCGCAAGCTGGAGCTGGAGAGCTGGGGCTCCTTCCTGGAGGACGAGGAGCAGAAGCTCGCGCGCAAGAGCGTCGAGCGCTTCTGCGAGCTGTACGCGCTGCTCCTGCCGCAGGAGGAGGCCTTCGCGCCGGCGGCGTTCTCGCCGGAGCTGGAGGCGCTGTTGCAGCGGCTGTGTCTGCGGCCGCAGGACCTGTGGGTGGTGCTGTCGCGTAAGAGTGTGTTGGGCAAGAAGGTGAAGAAGGAGTTCCAGGCGCTGGCGCCGCTGCCCCCGACGGCCGTGGCGGCCACGGGCGCGCTGGTGGAGGTGCTGGACGCGTACCTGCGCGGCAGCCAGCTGCTGGAGTTCCCGTCGCGTCTGCAGCTGCTCTTCCTGCTCTCGCGCTTCCTGCGCATCCAGCTGCGCGAGTGCAATGCGAGCAGTGCAAGTGACGCGCGGCCGCAGCTGGAGTTGAACATGAACGTGCTGTACCACATCTCGCGGCTGTACTCGGTGTACCTGCCAGCAGTGACGCAGGCGATCCAGGAGATCAAGGAGCCGATCGCGAAGGAGCTGAAGGACCAGGTGAAGCTGGGCAAGTGGGACGACCAGAGCTTCTACTCGCTGCGCGAGACGGTGAACCAGATCCACCACAAGCTGTTCAAGCTGATCTACAAGTACCGCGACGCCAACAACACCAAGGTCAGCACCGTGCTGGACCAAGCCGTGCTGGGCGAGCCCGACGATGCAGACAAGAAGGAGAGCGAGCCGATGCCGAAAATCGCCCTGTTTTCTGTGGTAGCACCGAAGGAAGCGGGACTGGCGAGCAGTGTGTGGAAGCACCCGAAGCACCTGGCGACGTGCTTCCAGACGGCGGTGGGCGAGGAGCCGGGCGCGGCGCTGGACGCGCTGGCGGTGGAGGTCATCACGACGGCGGCGGAGCTGCGCAAGGGCACGGACCAGAACCGCAAGAAGCTGTTGTTCAAGGAGCTGCTGACGCACCTGGAGACGCAGGGCATCTCGCACCTGGCGGCGATCCTGCCCGAGGCGCAGAAGGACAACAACGCGCTGATGCGGCTGAGTGTGCCCGAGATGCGTCAGATCGTGGCGGTGATGCGCGGTGTGGCTGGCGGCGAGAAGAGCGTGCCCGGCAACCTGAAGGCGTTCCAGACGACGTGGGGCAAGGCGGACGCGTACTTCTACAAGAACTACCTGCTGCTGGTGGGGATGCGTCTGCAGCTGCGCCAGCAGACCAGCGAGGAGGTGGACGCGACGACAAAGAACAAGTGCCTGGGTTACGTGGAGGCGATGATGCTGGATGTGCTTCAGCAGCGCGAAGCTGTGATGGGGATGGGGCGCGGTATGAGCCAGCTGTACGAGGTGTACCGGTATCTCGTGCGCGTACAGTCGCGTGCGGAGGTGGGCGCGTGTGCGGCGTGTGCAGAAGTGAACGGCGAGGTGGAGACGATGCTGGCGAGCTGTGTGGAGGTGCTGGAGGAGATGCTGTTCTTCGACCAGCGCATGCGCGGCGAGGTGGCGGTGGACGAGGCGTGGTGTGAGGCCTGTCGCGAGGCCAAGCTGCGGCTGCAGGCGTTACAGGAGAAGGTGGTGCCGTGCAGCGACTCGCCCGCCTACCGCGTGGCCTGTCTGCTGTCGGGCGACGCGCTGCGCGAGGTGGTGGCCGAGTTGCAGCAGGTCGTGCAGCGCGTGGGCAGTGCCGCCGCGCAGTCGCCCATGGCCGCCAGTCTGGGCGCCGTGGTGTCCAAGTGCGAGGAGGTGCGTGCGCGCTGCGGTGAGCTGTTGCCGCTCCTTCAGTTCCGTGCCGTTGTCTCAGCCGTCTGTACAGACTTCGCAACAGACGGAGCAGGCTTCGCAACAGACGGCACCAGCGACAGAGAGAGAGAAGGTGCTGGGCGAGATCGACGGCGTGGTGAAGGCGGTGCTGCGGCGACAGAGACACCAGGCGCAGGACGCCACGCCCACCTACCAGCAGGCGCACGACGCGCTGCTGGCCTGCTGGAACGATCTCGACCTGGGCGCGGTGGCCGCGGCGGTGGACCGCCTGCTGCTGGCGACGCTGAAGGCACCGGACGCGGCGAGCATCGGGTTCCTGAAGGAGGTGGCGGCGCTGCTGCGCGTGCTGCTGCTGGCGGCGTTCGACCTGCTGCTGCGTGGCGTGCTGCTGAACAAGGGCTTCTGCAAGCTGCAGTATGTGTGTCTGAACCTGTTCCGTGAGGTGCTGAAGAAGGGATTCTGCGCACCGCAGAAGGAGAGAGAGGAGAAGAAGAAGGAAGAGGAGGAAATGCAGGACGGAACGGGAATGGGCGAAGGCGAAGGCGAGAAGGACGTGACGGACGAGCTGGACGGAAAGGACCAGTTGGAGGGTCTGAAGGGCGAAGAGAAGGAGGAGAAGGAGGAAGAGAAGAAGGCGGACGACACGGGAATGGAGATGGAGAGTGATTTCGAGGGAGAGATGGAGGATTTGGAGAGTGAGGAGGAGGAGGAGAGCGAGGAGGAAGAAGAAGGAAGAAGAAGAGATGGAGAGAGAGATGGGCGATCTGAACGAGGATCAGGAGGTGGTGGACGAGAAGTTGTGGGACGAGAACGAGGAGGAGGAGAAGCCTGACGAGAACGAGAAGATCGAGCAGGACCAGAAGCAGCAGAACAAGAAGAACACGGATGAGATGACGACGAAGGAGGAGGAAGGAAAGGAGAAGGAGGAGGAAGAAGAGAAGGAAGAGGAGCAGAAGGAAGAAGAAGGAAAGGAGGAGGAGGAGGAGGAGGACCGGATCAATGATTTGAACGAGCAGGAGTATGAGGATGACCATTTCAAGCAGCAACAGGAGGAGGAGGAAGAGGAGGAACTGCCCGAGGACATGGAGATCGACGACGGAGAAGAAGAGGAGGAGAATCCGGAGGCGATGGAAGAAGAGGAGCAGGAGGGAGAGGGAGAGAAGGAGGAAGAGGAGCAGGAGGAAGAGGAAGAGGCGCAGGAGAACGAGGATGCGGAGGAGATGGAGCTGGCCGGCGCTGGAGAAGAAGAAGAAGAGGAGGAGGAGGAGGAAGAGGAGAAGATGGATGTGAACGACCCGAACAACAACCCGGAGGAGGAGAAGCCGGAGGAGGAGGAGAAGGAGAAGGAGACGCTGGAGAAGAAGGAGAACCAGATGGCGACGACGGGCGTGGCGGATGAGGCGGGCGAAGACAACGTGGTGGACGACCAGACGGAGAAGAAGGAAGCGGCGTCGAATGAGCAGAAGGAAGAGGAAGAGGAGGAGGAAGAAGAAGGCGAGCATGAAGCAAGAAGAGGGCGAGATGAAGGACGGAGTGGGCGAGGAGAAGGAAGAGGAAGAGAAGGAGGAGGAGATGAACCCGTACAAGAACCCCGAGAAGGTGATGATGGAGTGGAAGAAGCAGTACGAGCGCATGCAAATGGTCCCGCAGCAGGACGACCAGCAGGAACAAGAACAGAAGGAACAGCCGCAGGAGCAGCAGGAGAACAAGCCGCTGGGCACGGAGGTGAAGCAGGAGCAGCAGGGCCAGGACGTGCTGGCGCCCTCCGCTGAGGAGGTGCAGTTCCGCCCGCAGAGCGAGCCGCTGGACCGCGTGGAGGCCGAGGAGGAGAAGGAGGAGGAAGAGGCGATGGAGGAGGAGACGGTGATGGAAGAGCAGGAGCTGCCGCCCGAGGTAGAGGAGACAGAGGAGGCGCGGCGCGGGGCGGAGGAGGCGGCATTTGCCAGCGAGCTGTTCGAGAAGGTGACGAAAGCAGGTGCCTCCAGCAACACGCAGGAGGGTGGCGAGATGCAGGGCGTGCTGACGCGCGACGACATACAGGCGGTGGACGACGCGCCGGAGGAGGTGCGTCTGCCGTTCGTGGACGAGGACAGCTACCTGAACCGCAACGTGAACGAGCTGCGCGTGGCGGACACGGCGGACGTGGCGACGCGCGCACAGGCGGCGGCGGTATGGGAGCGGTGCGTGGCGGAGACGGCGGAGCTGTCAGGGCGGCTGACGGAGCAGCTGCGCCTGCTGATGGAGCCGACGAAGGCGAGCAAGCTGTCGGGTGACTTCAAGACGGGCAAGCGGATCAACATGCGGAAGGTGATCCCGTTCATTGCGAGCAACTACCGGAAGGACAAGATCTGGCTGCGGCGGAGCAAGCCGTCGCAGCGCGAGTACCAGATCATGCTGGTGATCGACGACTCGAAGAGCATGCGTGAGAGCGCCGCCGACAGCGTGTCCTTCAAGACCTTGGCACTGATCGGTACGGCGCTGGCACAGGTGGGCGAGGCGGTGAAGGCTGATGCGTAGTTGGAGGTGGGCCAGATCGGCGTGATGTCGTTCGGCGAGGACGTGAAGTACATCCACTCGCTGGGCACGCCGTTCACCAGCGAGGCGGGCGCGGCGGTGCTGACGCACTTCTCCTTCGCGCAGGACCAGACGGACTATCGCGGGTGCATCGAGTCGCTGATGGCGATCCTGATGCAGGCGCGCATGCGGCTGAGTGGAGCCGCCAAGCGCGCCGTGCAGATCGCGTTCGTGATCAGCGACGGACGCATTTCGAGCAACCGGGAGGCGCTGGCGAAGCTGTTGCGCGACGCGGAGGAGAACAACATTCTGATCGTGCTGCTGATCGTGGACAACCCGAGTAGGTGTGGGCGAGGTGTGTGAGGCGCAGAGGACCCGGGCAGCTCCATTCTGAAGACGCGCGTGTACTTGGGCGGGAGCAAGCTGGCGCGGTACTTGGACAACTACCCGTTCCCGTACTACTTGGTGGTGCAGTCGGTGGAGGAGCTGCCGGAGGTGCTGTCGGACGCGCTGACGCAGTGGTTTGAGATGATCAATTCGCGAAATGAGTGGAGTGTTTGTTCACAAACAGAGCAGTGATCAGGATTCAGGAGCAGCTCGTTCATGCAGTTGCTGATCTCCGTCATCTTCATCTCCAGCACGCGGATCGCCTCCTTCAGGATCTCCAGCGGACGCACCGAGCCCGTCGACTCCACCACGAACTCGAACTTGTTCGGGATCTGGGAGATGGTCACCACCTTGTCCGCGTAGCTGGTGTTGAACTGCTCGCAATCGCCGCAGAACATGCACGCGTGCGCGTTCTTCACCAGTACGCGCTGCGTGTCCGGATCGACGGTGAACACGTTTCTGGGGCAGCTGTCCACGAAGCGCTGCTTGTACTCCATGTCGTGCGAATCCAGCAATTCTTTATTCAGCGTCACGATCGGAATGTATTTCATCGCCACAGTGCCCACAGGACACCACTTCGCGTGCACCTTCCCCACGCCCTAGCCATTACGACCATGGTGTGTGATTACCAAAATGGCCTCGCACTCCACACGCAGGGCCTGGCCCGGCGCCAGAGCGACGATGCGAATGCCCTCTCCCTCCAGCGATTCCTCGCTCGAGCCGGTGATGTGGGCCGGCGCGTAGTTGGGGTTGCGGGAGATGAGGTCCTTGCTCGTCACGTTGATGGGCTTGTTTCCGTCGCCTATGCATCACCGATGAAGCCCTCCGCCACAGACGACATTCATATCCAGCTTTACGGTGCACCGATCGCAGCTCGGTCCGGAGCACGTGAAGTAATCGACGATGCCGGTGGAGGGGTCGTCGCTGACACGGCGAATGGGAATCAGACCGAGTCTGTGTGCAATATAGTCGTCGCAGAGGACAGATGTGTTTTCTTTCACGGTTACTGTGCGAATCGCCACGGAAGGCACCTGGGCGTGAGAAAGAAGAGAAGCGACTCACCTCCGCAATCATAATTCGTCTCAACGCGTTCGCAATGCTCGTGTCGACTCCGGAGAGGGTAAACTCCAGCACATCGTCTGTGAGCTTTGTAATTCTATAGTCCCTTAGCAACCGCACCCAATCTCCCTACTGGATGTGTTTCGACTCCTCCATAGCTGAAATCAATGCAGGGGGTGGATGAGCAACCCTTCCTATTGTTTTGGGTTGAATTGTGACAAAGATCGGGCCTTTTTCCGCCCAGCTGTGGTTGAAAAAAACAGCCGATTCGCGTCAATGCTTATTCTCTTAGCCTCCTTCTGTACTCCATCTTCGCGCGCATGCAGAAGCACCAGATCTATCCATCACCCAGGAAAGCAAGGCGAACAATGTGGAAGTAGTCATGGAGCTCGTGGAAGTGGATTTCCTTCCTGAAAACGGAGTACAGTCCGGAGTTCTGCACGATTCCCTCAAAGAGCTTGGAACCGTTGGTATTGACGCTCAGTGTGGTTGTTACGGAGCTGTAGTTGCTCGTCGAGAGACGGATGTCCAGGCTGCAGCTGTTGTCGCACTCCAGTCGGACACACAGCACATTGTCCAGCATTTCCAGCACCGTGAGTCCGTACATGTGCAACTCCATCTACGCATCAGCTCTAATCGCAGCGCGTCAAACGGAATAGAACTCCATGGACTCCTTCTTCATGGTCATCAGCCACAGCTCTGTCTTGGGATAGCCATCCTTCTACTCTTCACTTGCTCCATTTACTCTAACCAAAAGATGGTACTCGCTCTCGACGGCGATAGATTCGAACATCTCCATCTTGATGTTGTACTGCGCATTATCGATACTCGACAGCACCGAGTGAATGGCGTTTATCACGTAATCCTTCTCCAGCACCGGCGATTTCGTGTCCAGCACCTTCTGCAGGCTCTTCTGGAAGGACTTCATTGACTCCATCTTTTCCTTGCAGAACCGACGGATGGAATCCACCTGCCGCGTCAGGGAGAGGCGCCGCTCCACCTCGCTGGACAGGCTCGAATTCTTGGGGTCCCCCTCACTCTCCTTTGGAGCCACGAAGAACGAAACACCGTCTTTGGTGACGGTCGCCGCGCCGATCTTGCCCGTGAGACAACGCGGCGTTTGGGCGATGGACACGGGCGTCTGGCAGATGGATAACCGCGGGGATCGTAACTAGGCGTTACAGTTATGAAACAGAAATACTCCCTCCTTCTGGCTGCCCACGGATTGCTGCGAAGACAGCATATCCTACGCATGATTCGTGCGGATGGTGCGCACCAGTTCTTTGATGGAGAGGCGTCGGAAGGGCGTGTCGGCCTCAGAAGACAGGCTGTCGCGCACAGAAGCAATTCCCTCCAAGTGCGGCGAGGAGAAGAATCCCGTGTCGCGCTCCGGAGTGAGTGACTCCGCCACGCTGTCGTCTCCAATTTCAGAGACTTCGTCGAAAGTGAAGAACTTCGGCTGGGGCACGGGCCGAGGCTGGAATGGCATCGAGGGGCGATCGGATCGGAGTGCCCAGAGTGGAGAAGCGCTTGTTGGGAATGACCTTGCCCATGTCATTGCGAATAAACTGGCGAAGACGACTGATGGGAATGATGTCAGAGTCTTCGTCCTAGCCCTCACTCCCGACCGCTAGCAGCACCATATCGTCGACGGTATCCAGCAGGGAATCGTTTCGGAGCGTTTCCTCGTCCTCGATGATGGTGATGGCCTCTCGTTCTTCCTTGTGGAATATCCGATCGCACTCCTATCGTTGACCCGCACCAGCACACTCACTTCGTTGGAGAGAGGGGTGAGAAGGGTGGAGGGATTGTTTTCGTTGAAGGATACGGCATTCACGCCAACGAACTGGATGCACTTCGACGGGTCCTTCGGGAACAGCACTTCCGTCCCATCGGCGCGTTTCTCCACCGCTTTCCTTGCATACATGCAGCCGGCTGGAGGGAGTGCGTAGCATCGAGACGGATACAACGGCGTCTTCGGATTCCTCGTCCGGAAGAATGGAGGCCGCCGAATGGAAGACGGGGACGGAAAGCTGTTTTCTGTAGATATAGCGCTCGGATACTCGCTCGTGTCGCTCTGGCAGTCTTTATACTCGTCCTACGGACTAACGCAGTAACGGAGCCTCCTACTTCCGAGCTGCTTGGTGGAAATGTAAATGCAACGAACTGACTTTTCATCCAAACGACCAAATCTTAAAACGGAGGAAAGGAGAACAGGGTTCGAGATGAGTCGCAAACAGAACGGATCTTGTACAAACGATCGATAGGAAGGGAAGGGCGATGCGAGGTGCAGTAGTGCTCTTTGCTCGGTGATTGAGTGCCCTCTTTGGCAGTGCATCGCTTCCATCCCCAACACATCGATTCCACGCCCATATCCACCCTATCAGGACGGGCTGCGTTTTGGCACTAATCCCTTTCCCGCTTTTGAACAACCCACACTGCAATGCTCTATGAAGAGAAAGAGAAGTACAAGTCGCCAGAAACGTGCGCCTGCTCTCCATTCTTCACATCTAGCAAGACCATCTTTTCTGTGATCGCCATTCTGCTGTTCACACTGCGGTCGTGGTCGATGTTCTATCTGACGCGTCTCGCGAAGACGGGAGTCTATTCCCTGATTCTCATCTGTTTTTCTCTGAGTGCATTTGCGTGTGTCATCTTTTTTCGTGCGGGCTCGCCACCCACATGACATCTAGTGCTTTCCCTGACGGACAAGCGGTACTCCGTCCACTCCTCCCTATACTACTGGAAATCGATTCTACTATGCGGCGCGATCAAGGGAGTGCAGCTGTACCTGTGGATTACGGCTCTTTCTTCCTGCGGTCCCATTCTGTGCGTGCTATTTGAGCAGAGTCCGAAACTGCTTTTCGTTGTCGTTGGATTGCTTGCCAACTCCTATCCGAGCAATCGTACTGCCGATTCGTTCCTTTCAAGACTAGGTTTTCTCTACGTGATGGGCATCGTCATTTCAGCCTGCGGCTACGGCCTCTCCCTGTTCGGCCTGCCGCACATTCCCACGACCCATTTCACCATTCCGGAATCCGTGTACTCCTCACTCAACTCGCTGCAGCTCGTCCACTCCACACAGCCCCTCCAAGGCGTCCTCTTCGTGGTGATTGCCAGTTTTCCCTCCATCTCCTCCTGACTCGCAGGCTTCCTCAACATCTTCTACAACTACCTCACGCACCGCATCGCCCACGTCAACGGCGCGCCCTACTCCCTGCAGTCCTTTTGCTACTTCGTCGCATGCCTCTTCTACGTCGGCGTCACCACCATCACCCACACGCCCGTCACCCTGCCCTCCGTCTCCCTCAACACGCTCGTCTCCCTCGCCATCTGCTGCTTCGCCTGCATCGTCGCCACCTCCTACCTCCACTCCATGACCAACCGTTTCCTCTCCGAGCGCCTCATCAACAAAGCCCGTCTTCCTTCTCCTCCTCACTCTCAGATTGGCAACTACACCAGCACCCTATCCGTCCTTCTCTTCGACCGCCTTCAGCCCAACGCCCATGTGGCCGTCTCCTCCGCCTCTTACACGCAGTTCAGCGTCACCGCCGCCATCTGCGCCGTCGTCATCTCCGTCGGGCAGTTCTTCCTCAACATCCCCGTGAAGAAAGCGACCAGCCGCGCGCGCCGCTCCTCCCTCCTCCAAGTACCGCCTTTTCCCGCCCTTTCCCGCTAGTTCTTCCTCTTCGTCTTCAAATCGCGGTCCTCTCGCAAGATCTTCCTCTATCTCACCATCAACCTTCTCTTCATGTTCGTGGAACTCGCCGTTGGTCGGCTCTTCTTCCCCTTCTCACCCTCAGGCGTCCTCAACAACAGTCTCGGACTGGTCAGCGACGCGGGCCACATGCTGTTCGACAGCAGCGCGCTGGTCATCGGCCTGATCGCCTCCTACATGGCGGAGTGGCCCGCCAACGACTGCTACTCCATGGGCTACCGTCGCGTTGAGGTGCTCTCTGGTTTTATCAACGGCGTGTTTCTCGTCTTCGTGGGGCTCAGCGTCGCCTCCGAGTCGGTGGAGCGCTTCCGCGAGCCGCCCGAGGTGGGCGACAACCAGCTGATGAGCACGTCTGTGGGCGGTCTGGTGGTCAACCTGGTGGGCCTCATCTTCTTCCACGACGTCAGCCACGATCATGGTCATTCGCATGATCACGATCACCATCATGATCATGATCACGGTCACAGTCACGGGCATGTGAGTGTGGAGAGAGGAGGGTGAGGAGTAGAACGAGAACATGCACGGCGTGTTCCTGCACGTGTTGGCGGACACGCTGGGCTCTGTGGGCGTCATTCTCTCCACCTTCCTCATCCAGGTACGACACACACGCATCGCTCACACCTAGCGCTACGACATGCGCATCGCCGACCCGATCTGCGCCTTCATCATTTCCATTCTCATTCTGATGTCTGTGTTCCCGTTGGTTCATGTTTTGCTTTTCTGTTGCTGTTATGACGTAGCATTCTTCTCAAATCCTGCTCCACCACACTCCCGAGAATAGCAACGATTTGTGGAATTCCGTTTTGGAGGCGATTTCTGGAATGGTGCATGTGCGCGGCATTCAGTCTCCTCATCTTTGGGCGTACGCTGGTGATGACCTTGTGTGCTCGATGCGAGTGTGGGCGGAGGAGGGGAAGGAGGCGGAGGTGAAGAAGGACATTGATGCGCTTCTGAATGATGTGGGTCTGAAGGAGCACACGGTGGATGTGGTGAGCGATGGGAATGCCGATGAATTCTATTTGGTGAAGGGAGGAAACGATGTGAGTTCGGTGATCAGCCGCTTCCAGCACCATCACGACCACTCCCATCACCATCATAGCGATATGCACGAGCACTGCTCGTCCTCGGATGAAAGTGACTCTGATGATTCCCATCATCATCACGAGCACGTGGACCACTATATGGATCATCACGCTGATCATCACTCCGATCAGGAAACAACAAGCATCCGGCTATCGCACAACCACAAGGAAACAAAACTTCTAATCAGCCAAGGGAAACTGGACTAGGGTTTGTATAGTCGTGTGTTTGTTGCATGAAACGGTGCATGATTTCAAAGTAGGGATGTAGCATCATCGAACGATAACGATTACAGCACTTCATTCCCTTTGGCAGGGACGAAAAACGAAGTGAAAGAAGGCGGGAGTTTCATTCACTCTTGAACGAGCCTTTCCCAGAAGGGAGGTTAACAATGACCAAAAAGACGAAGACGCGTCGCTGCGCCGCCAAGGCGAGAATTCTATCCACAAAGGATAGTCGCATTGTCGAGAATCAGAAGAAGGCCGAGAAGGCCGAGAAGGAAAGGAAGGAAGCGTTGGTGCATCACGTGGAGCAAATTCCCTCAGCAATGTTCTTCAAGTTTGTCTCATGCGCGATTATGAGTTGTAGATATAATACCGCTCTGGGACCCCCATTCCGCATCCTGCTCGATACAAACTTCATCAATTTCTCTCTTCAAAACAAGCTGGATATCATGAAGTCGCTAATGGACTGTTTGCTTGCCAAGTGCATCCCCTACATTACGGACTGCGTCATGGCGGAGTTGGAGAAGCTGGGACCTCGTTATCATGTCGCCCTCCGCTTGGCGAAGGATCCGCGTTTCCAGCGCCTCACCTGCTCGCATAAGGGCACCTATGCCGATGACTGTCTTGTCGAGCGTGTCAGAACGGTCGTTGTTTGCGTGGGTCGCTCATTCGTAGAACCGTTGCTATATTGTCGCCACCTGCGATAAGGATCTGAAGCGCCGCATTCGCAAGATTCCTGGTGTACCGATCATGTTCATCGTCAACCATCGCTATACCATCGAGAGACTCCCTGAAGCCTTTGGCGCTCCGAAGTAGATAGTCCTTTAGTAGTATTGTGTGCTGTTTGTCAAGACAACTGTTTCTTTGGGTCAAAACGGCATATTGGCTTTACCACGGACCCCCAATTTTCAGCTCCATTCAGGCTTACTCCATGGGAGAGTCCTTTGAAAGCCGGTATAGCAACGTTCAATGCATTGCCGATAGGTATTCACGCCTTACGCGCTTGTTACGGTATAGAGAGCAATACAGTGTTAGTCTGGCTGTTGACAACTTCACGAAGAAAACAGTAGTCATCAAACTCATCAAAAGCATAAGCAAAGCTGCCATCATCAAGAAGGAGTCTAGGTTCATTAGAAATCTGCAATGTGACTATGTTGTACAGTACTGTGCGCCCATTGATTATGAGGACAAAAAGGGGGTGAGTGCAATTAACTGAGTGATCATCGCTGTAGTATTCGATGGAGTACTATCCCCGTGGATCGGTTCGGCAATACATGTGCAACCACAAGCTGAAAGTGGAGTACATTCGAGATATCATCAGTTGCGTGTTGCTAGGGCTTGACCACATCCACAGCAAGGGTATTGCTCATAGAGTGGTGGCAGTTGACGCGTTTGACGGATTAGGACATAAAGCCGGACAATTTGCTATTCACGAATGACAGAGTCGTCCTTGCAGATTTCAGCATCAGTCACACTACGCGTACAATGGCAGAGCGAAGGATTGTGAGCGGCACTGTACGTTACATGGCTCCTGAAGTGTTTGACGGGAAGAGCGATTTGAAGAGCGATGTGTGGGCAGTGGGAATCATGGTGATTGAAATGGTGGAAGGAAAGCACCCCTATGAGGGATACTCTACCGAAGAGATACGGGAGAGAACTCGAAGCAGGCAACTCCCCTCTTTTTCTTCCTCCGCTGTGCCCTCTGAGTGTGTTGAGTTTGTGAAGGAGTGTTTGAAGTGGGATGTGGCAGAGAGAGCTTCTGTGTGTGATCTGCTCCAGGTGACTTCTGTGTGTGGGAAGTGAGGCGTAGCATCCTTTCGTGAGGGATTCGGTCGAAAGAATCCGGAATAACATTGGGTCTGACCCCATTGCTTCCCTCTTTTCTTCAAATGACGAGTGTGCTATGATGAATGGCATGCTGGCTGGATCTTTCTTTGTGAACATCACCGCTGCAACGGTGATTAATCCTCTCATGGAAGAGGAGGGAGGAAGAGAGGTGTGGGAAGAGGAGGTGAGTGTGGAAGAAGAAATGGAGGAAGAACAGGTGAAAGTGGAGGAGGTGAAAGAAGTGGAAGAAGAAGTGGTAGAAGAGGAGGAGGTGAATGAAGTGGAGGAAGTAGTAGTAGAAGAGGAGGAGGTGAATGAGGAAGATGTGAACGAAGAAGAGGCAGAAGAAGCAGAAGTGGAGAAAGAAGAAGCGGAAGAAGTGGAAGAAGAAGTCCAATGGGAAAACCAACAAGTCATCAAACTAAACGACGGCTTTGGTAATGACCCTGGCATTACAGAATGGAGCAGATCGGCATACCAGAGCATCACCCAGATTCTCATCGGCAATGATTGCCTTCAGTTCCTAACCCGTTTGGAACTCAAACAGTACCCGTCCTTAGAGATCCTCACCATCGGCAAGAACTGCTGCACGAAGGAGAAAGGAGAGTTGTTGATAGTGGAATGCCCATCCCTGCGGACTATCCTTATTGGCTCAAAGAGCTGTCCCTCGTGGGTCACACTTCGGCTGGAAAACTGCAACAATCTCCAGTCCATCGAAACAGGAGAGGATTGCTTCCACGACTGTGGTTCACTCATCCTTAAGGGTAAGGATTTGGTGTGGTTGTGATGAGCAGGTCTCTCGTCTCTTGCCAGCATGAAGATCGGCAGTAGAGGCTTCAACGCATCTTCATTGGAGTCGCTCGATCTTGCTTCTCTTTTCTCGTTGACGCTACTGCAAGTGGGAGACATGTGCTTCAAGTGTGTGAAAGATGTCAGGCTGATTGGGATGACTGCACTGCAGCGAGTGGTGATTGGGAAGGGGAGCTTCACTCAGTACGGTTGCAGTTCTCCAATCGGGAGTGATGCACGCCGTCATTTCTCCATGAAGAACTGCCCCGATGTGAGGGAAGTGGCGATCGGTTGCTACTCCTTTTCCGACTACACCGTCTGCGAGATCACGGACGTGAACGAACTGAAATCGATTGCCTTCGGTGAAAAGGAAGAAGCCAGCTTCAACTTCCAGTACGCTTCCCTGGAGTTGGACAGTTGCCTTGTCGTGAGGCACTCAGAAATAGGCCTGCAGTCCCTGGAATCGCTGCTGGTTGGAAAGAGGAGCTTTCAGTACTGCCATCGCTTCACGCTGAAATGTAATGGCCACAGGAAAGGTTGATATGCAGATCTCCCTCGACTCGCCCATCTTCAGTTTGGTTTGAACGCTGTCCAATTCCCCACCAACGAAAAGAGCACGTCGTTGACTCTCTTGGGTAGCAACGGTTGATGGACTGCATGACTAGACCTACCGAGTCTCGCCTCGATCTCCTTCGCCGGCAATCCCAAACGCGACAGCTCTTTCCGGTTCCCCCACAAGGTTTATCTGAAGGGTATGCGTCCCTCCTTCCATCACCAGTAGACCTGCCGAGGCTGCATGACATTGTTGGCGCACCGATCCTCTTCCGCAGCAGCGAAAAGAAGACCATCCTCAGTTCCTTCCGCCCTATTCTATCACTCTTAGACGTGGGACTTCCCAACGGCTTTTGTTGAACTTGTACCATAGCGTTGTGTTTCCCTCACACACGTGGAACAACAAACACAGCTAAAGGAGAAGAATGAACGATTGCGTGAAACCAAGAAAGCGCTTTAAGCAGTGGTATCGAAGTCCATGATGACGTCATCAAGAGCGAGGTTCTGACCAGGCTTGAAGTAGATCTTCTTCACCACGCAAGCCTTCTGGGCGTACAGCTCGTTCTGCATCTTCATCGCCTCCACCACAGCCAGAGCCTGACCCGCCTCGATGCGGTCGCCCTCCTTCACGTGCACCTTCACCAGAGAACCAGCCATCGGAGACGCCAGGAACTTCGACGTATCGGGCTTCACCTTCGGGATCATGAACTTGCTCAGCTCCTCCGCGCGCGCACTGCGCAGAATCACGTTGAAGTTACCACCGCAGTACTGCATGTTGTAGCCCTCCGTCGTCGGCTCGAAGTACTGCACCTTCACGTCCTCGCCGTTCACCTTCGCGTCCACGATCGGGCGCTCCTTCTCCAGACCCGCGTTCTCCACCTTCACCTTCTTGCCGTCGATCGTCATCATCATCGCGTCGCCCTCGTACTCCAGGTGGATCTTGTACGACTTCTTGTCCACCGTCGCCACCAGCTCCTGCTCGAACGCCGGCTTGTACGACTCCATCATCTGGTCGTTCGTCGCCTGCGTCGCCAGACGCTCCTGGTGCACCGCCACCGTCGCCGCGATCAGCTGCTCCGCCTCCTTCTCCGTCAGCTCGCTGTTCGTCCAACCGTTCGGGTACTCCTCCTTGATGAAGTTCGTCGTGATCTTGCCCGACGCGAAGCGCTTCGAGCGAATCACCGACTGCAGGAACGCGCTGTTGTGGTTCAGACCGCGGATGATGTACGTGTTCAGCGCGTCGTCCATGCGCTTGATCGCCGTCGCGCGGTCGTCGCCCCACGTCACCAGCTTGCAGATCATCGGATCGTAGTACATCGAAATCTGCGAACCGTCCAGAATACCCGAATCGCAACGCACGCCCTCACCCGTCGGCTCGATGTACTTCGTCAGCAGACCCAGAGAAGGCAGGAAGTTGCGACGAGGATCCTCCGCGTACACACGCGTCTCGATCGCGTGAGCGTAGCGCTTCAGAGGCCAGTTGATCAGACGGTCGGGCAGCTTCTTGCCAGCGGCGATCCAGAACATCTGCTCCACCAGATCCTCGCGCGTCACCATCTCCGTGATCGGGTGCTCCACCTGCAGACGCGTGTTCATCTCCAGGAAGTAGAAGTTCTTATGCTTGTCGCACAAAAACTCCACGGTACCCGCCGAGCAGTAGTTCACCGCCTTCGCCATCATGCACGCCTGCTTGCCCATCGCAGTACGCGTCTCCTCGTCCAGCAGGCACGACGGCGACTCCTCCACCACCTTCTGGTTGCGGCGCTGAATCGAGCACTCACGCTCGGGGAACGCGCAGTAGTTGCCGTACTTGTCGCCCAGCACCTGGATCTCGATGTGGCGAGGCTCCTCGATGTACTTCTCGATGAACATACGGTCATCGCCGAACGCAGACTTCGCCTCCTGCTTCGACAGGTGGTAACCCGTCAGAGCCTCCTTGTCGTTCCACGCGATACGCATACCCTTGCCGCCGCCTCCAGCAGAAGCCTTGATCATCACAGGGTAACCGATCTCGTTCGCGATCTTCAGCACCTCCTCATCCGTGTTGATCTCGCCGTTGTAACCGGGAATCGTGTTCACCTTCGCCGCAACAGCCAGCTTCTTCGAGCCGATCTTGTCACCCATCGCCTCGATGGCGTACTTGCCGGGACCACACCAGATGATGTTCTCCTTCTCCAGCGTCTCAGCGAAACGCCAGTTTTCGGACAGGAAACCATAACCAGGATGGACAGCGTCAGCACCCGTCTTGCGGCAAGCCTCCACGATCTTGTCGGCGCGCAGGTAGGACTGGGAAGAGGGAGAGGGGCCAATGTACACAGCCTCATCAGCCATCTTCACGTGCTTGGCATTGCGGTCAGCGTCGGAGTACACGGCCACAGTCTTGATGCCCATGCGCTTAGCGGTCTTGAACACACGGCAAGCAATCTCACCACGGTTGGCGACCAAGATCTTCTTGAAGGGCAGCTCAGCTATGGGATGAGAGAGAAGAGTGTTTGCAATACCCTCGGTGGCGAAGCTTCTAGCAATGCGAGAAACCTAGTGGCATAAGACACAGACTCCCTAGCGCCTACACTGCTAATTCCGGCAAAGGAACGTCCAAACATAACTCAGTAGAGGTGGGTTAAATGAATCTGTGATAAGGGAAAGGAAATGGAGAAACGGGGAATGATGAGAGGGCGTTTCGTGGCGAGTTGGTCGCGGGAATGGGATGGGAATGGGATTGGGGTGGTTTGAGTGTGTGATGAGTTGGGAGGTGTTATAGGGATGGAGGGAGGAGAAAGAAGGGGAAGAAAGGGAAAAGAGCATGGAGGGGTGGATTTGATGAAACTAAGGGTGGGATAGTGTTGCATTGGGTGGGAAGGTGCGATAATGAGGGAGAATGGAGTTGGGAGTTGATCCTGGTGAAGTGAAAGCGGTGTGTATGCATGCATAATTGACTTTATAGGATAATGCAGATGAATGAGAGAGTGAGATTGAGAGTGTGATGATGAGTGGAATGATATGCTGTTAAAAGGGACTGCAGAAGAATGTACAAGAGTATGGGATGCTGCATCAAGTGGTATTGGAGTGAATTGATGCCATGATGTGACTAGTGAAGGAGAATGCGAACAGGGACTAACCATGCATCTTGCTGTGCTCTATCGCTATTCACATGCAAAGGAATGACAGAAGAAACCCATAGTTTGTGATAAAGGAATCAGGATAAATGGAGCGTCTTTTGATTGGCTGAACGAATATTCCCGATTTGGAATGGAGAGCAACTGAATGTGATAATTGAATGCTATTGAAGCATTGATGCTGATGGATGATCAACGGCTTAACTCGGATGATACTGCCATCTTCATTATTCCTTCTCCTAATGCAATGGCTTCACCACCATTTGGTGATTTGGAAGGAAGGCCGGTGCTTGCGCATGAGTTTGAGGTGTATGCGTTGCTTGAAGCGTAGTTTCCACAATACCGTGTATTTGATGAAAGAGCACCCTTCTTATGGTGACATTATTCTCAAGAAGTACATCGTGAATGGTAGTACAGAAATACTGAAGGAGCGATTCTCTTTGTTGCAGAGTCGCAATTCTAAGTATTTGCTGAAGTATTACTGATGCTAAACAAGTCGAGAATGAACTATTTGTAAAGTGATTACTGAAAGGGTAATGTGTTTAGATTATCTCAGAATACTGCGATTGGCAGCCATTATCATTTCGATTAGGCAATATTCCTGTATCCAATCTAGTTTTTCTTCGTTTGATTGCTTTTTCCTGCTTGCTTGGATTGGATGCTCTTCATTCTGCTGGGGTTACTCACGGAGTATTGCTGCTTCATCTCTGTTAGCTGTAGAACTTGAAACCGAGCAACATCTTCCTGAATGACGAGGGAGATGTGCGTTTTTGTGATTATGGCCTGGAGGACGAGTTGCTGCGCTGTGGTGTGAGGATGACGAAGAAGCAATGGGTCTACTGTGCTCCTGAGGTGTTTGAGGGGAAGATGGACTTCAAGAGTGATGTGTGGTCTCTTGGCATTGTGCTGATCGAGGCTGCAGAGGGGAAGAACCCCTATTCGGACTGTACCGCAAGGGCCATGCTCAATGCAGATCCGCCTTCTCTCTCCTCAAGCGAGTGGCCTCCTGAGTTCGTCAGTTTCGTGAAGAGGTGCTTGGAGAAGGATGCGAACAGAAGGGCTTCTGTGGCGGAGTTGTTGACCGTGAGCGTTTCGATGACAGGGTTACAAATAGCATCCTTTTCTGGAGCAGTACAGCAGCTGTTTGCTCTCTGACTTGTTCTCTCTCACGGAAACAGTCCCAACGCGCTATTATTCTGTTCAGCCTCGTAGTGAGGGAGTTGTGGAAGACAGAGGTATTGAAGGATGGGAAGACATTATCCGGTGTGTTAGTGACGGAAAGGAGATTGTTGTCAATTGGAAGGATCGTCAGTTGGTGCGAGTGAATGGAAAGGAGGTGAGTGGAATTGAACATGGGAAAGTGCTGGATTTGAGTGATAATGGAGAGAGATGGGAAGGCGATGTGCTAAACAATGAGCCCTGTGGTTGGGGCGTGTTGTATGACAGTGAAAACAGAATGGCGTATGAGGGATTCCGAATGGGCGAAGTGAACGTGTGCTACGGCACTCTATACTACTCGGACATTCAGAAGGTGGAGTATAAAGGAATGATGTGCGAAGGAAAGCGATGGGGAAGAGGCGTTCAGTATAACCGAGAGGGGGAAGTGATGTTTGATGGAGAGTGGATGGATGACAAGCATATGGAGAAGGAGGTGATGGTGATGATAGATGATAACGCACTCCTTCACAATCACTTGGAGGCATTGCATGTGAGTAGCAGCTGTTGTAACGAAAGAGAGTGGAGGAAGATCGATTTCTCTGTGATGCCCAATCTGAGGGAATTGCGAGTGGAAGATGATTGCTTCGAGAATGTGGAAGAAGTGAAGATAATTGGGATGAAGAAGTTGGAGAGAATTGGGATTGGTGAGAATTGTTTTTCAAGAAATAGTGTCAACTCAGTTGATGAAAGGCGCCAGTTTTGTTTGCGGGAGTGTGATGAGCTGAAAGAGTTGAAGATTGGAAGTGGGTCGTTCTATTCTTATTCGAGGTGCACGATCACGCATTCAAACGCTTTGGAAGTTATTGATTTGGGGAATGGAAACTGTGGAAGAGGCACCTTTTATTCCGCCTCCCTGACACTGAAGAGTGATGCTCATGTCATTCTGATTAACACACAGATTTGCCGGGATTGCGCTCGCTTCTCTTCGGCGAACATGCTTTTTCTGAATGCTCTCATGTTGAGCTTATAGGCAGGATTGTTCAAATGGGAGTAATGAATAGACTTAGCTGCGTTGACTACCATTCAGCTTGAAAGGAGGGCACTTCGCTTCAAAGTAGGAGAGAATGCTTCATTAGTCATGAAGAGTGGCTTCCATTTCATCCCATTATGAGTAGACTTGCCACAGCTCAAAAGAGTGACTTCTATTGATGGCTCCTCATTTGTGAACCCGCACTTCGTTACACTTAAAAGCAGTTCCCAAGTGGCGTGCATCAGCAGTAGATATGCCGCTTCTGTCAACACTTAACCTCGACAATGCCTTTATGAAAAGACCCCGTTTTTCGTGCGTTGTCAAGAATGCTCTTTCCTTTCCTCTGATGCACAGATATTGGGGCTTTCAGCAAACTTCCTACTGTTCCATATCGAATGGATCACGTGAATATGAAGTGCATCAGAGATATTGAATCTTTCTCTTCAACCATGACGGAAGTCGTCGTGGGTTGCTATTGCTGTAATGATAGAGGTCTAACAAGAATTGACTTTTCTTGCTGCAAGCAACTGAAGAGTGTGAAAGTGGGTATGGCCTCGTTCAAGTATGCTGTAAACGTATCATTCGTTGAAATGCCAGAATTGGAGAGCATTTGTCTGGATTGCAGGAGTTTTACTCAATACGTTCCTTACTGCTATACGCTCTGTAAAGTGAAGTGAAAGTGGCTCTGGCAGTTATCAATCAAGTGGCTGTTCTATTTTCTCCGATCAACGGGATTCGGATGCTTTCATCGTAAGGGGCTGCTCAAAACTGAACTCTATTTCCATTCACAACAAGGCATGTCTGAACTTCACGAAGTGTGAGATTCGTGACAATCCGTCTCTGAACACAATCCGAATGGACAGAGCAGTGAAAGTGCTGGCATCCGATGAATCATTGCACGGCTATGAGCCAGATCAAGCGTTCTCTAGAGAGGACATGCATGAAAAGGCAGGTTGTTTGGCCTTTTGCGATTGCAAGAAACTTGTATTGGAGGGTCAGCCGCTAGCTTGCTGGTTGACACATAGACTTGCCACAACTGAAGCGTTTTGTCGTGGGAAAGGGGTGCTTCTTCTCCTGCAGATATGCTACGTTCAGGAGTACGTCAAAGGAGTGGGAGTGTAACAGTAGACTTGCCAAGACTCCGCCAAATCACATTTGAGGAAGATGCGTTGTATCACTGTAAGGACTTGCTGTTTTTCAGTACTGGAGAGGTTGTGATGATGACTGAATAGACTTGCCCGAGTTGAAGTGGCTCCAGTTTTACAGCGGCTCGAGCCATTTCGGGTCATCTGAAATCACTGTTACGTTGAAGAGTACGCATTTGTACTCTTGATGTGATCGCTAGAATTGGACCAGCTGAAGGGCATTACGGATAAGAACAATGAGCCTTTTGACCTGCACTGCAAAGAGGATTCTATGATTGATGGTACTGGCTCTGGGTTCACTCAATAGATAGACTTTCCCTTCCTTGAGATTGGAAAGGAAAATGAGTGTATCACAGTGATAAGACAAAGGACCTCCGCCCTTCTGCAGTAGCATGCTGATTATGATTACGGTTTGTCATGCAGTACTGAACTTGCATTTTGAATTGCTGTTACATTCCTTGCTCTACATTGCTGTTTTCTTTGTTTCACAACCAATCCGAGTGAAATGGGTTGATGTCACTCTTAATGAATATAGCTTAGTGACGATGAGAGAGCAAAGCGTATCTACAGTGCCATACTCAATTCATTACTCCTATTGAAGAGAAACGCTGATCAGCAACTGTTCTGCATAATAGCCAGGGGAATGTGCACAACAAGACTCAAATGACCATGGTTGTATTTGACGATTCACATATCAGATTCCAATCATGAGTGAAGTGATAAACGGCTCAAATGAAGTGTTGAAGAATGTAGGAGAATCGGCTGTGCTGAAGAAATAGGCACTAGAGCTGAATAGTGATTTGGTGTGGGTTGTGAAGGAGAATATGGATGTGGGAAGATTTCAGGATGCTGTAGCGTATGCAATAGTCAAATGGCTGATCGCATAGGTATTTGGAGGAATTGACCACCAACTTAGAATACTTGTCCAAGGAGATTGTAGACAGCAAGTCCAAGTAGTTGTAAATGTACCCTATATACTGCTTCTTCGAGTTATCTTTTGATTGTTGAAAACGCCAGTAATTGTTCAATTCACTTCCCATTCGTGATAAACAAACAGATCACAACCTAAAAGACCTAATTCATCTGTCCACGTACCAAATCAGCATACGCACAACAACTCTTCAACAACTCCTCATGCCTTCCACTTCCCACCACCACTCCATTCTCACACATGAAGATGATGTCACTGTCCACGATCGTGCTCAAACGATGCGCCACAGTCACCACAGTACACGGATGACTCTTCCTCCAACCATTCAATGCCTCCAAGAACTTCTCCTGGTTCTCGCTGTCCAATGCACTCGTCGCCTCGTCCAACAACAGAATCGCGGGGTTACGCAGAATCGCACGCGCCAACGCCAATCGCTGCTTCTGACCACCCGACACAGCCTTGCCCGTCGCGCCCAGATCCGTCTCAAACCCATCAGGCATCTCGCTGATGAAGTCCATGCACAACGCCTGCTCGCACACACTCTTCAACTCCTCTTCGCTCACAGCACGATCCACACCCATCAACAGATTCTCACGGATCGTGCCACTGAACATCACGGGCTCCTGGTTCACCACGCCCAACAGACCACGGTACCAGTCCAGATTCAGTTGACTCACCTCCACGCCATTCAGCGAGATCGTGCCCGCAGCAGGCTTGTAGAACCGCTGAATCAGCGAGATGATGGTGCTCTTGCCACAGCCCGAGTGGCCCACGAACGCCACCGACGCGTTCTTCGGAATGGTGAATGACACGCCCTTCAGAATGGGAGCCTCAGGTCGTGTGGGATAGGCGAACTGCACCTTGTCGAAGACAATGTCGCCATTGGCGCCCTCCGTCTTCACCTCACGACAGGCATCGTCCTGACTGGGCGTATCGAGAATGGCAATGATGTTGTTGGTGGACTTCTGCGCGAGCTTCATGGTGGGCGTGATGGACAGATTCAGCCCCAGCGTGAAGAAGCTGGTGCGCGTCATCATGTACACCACCAGCATCTGCGTGAAGGAGATCTGGCCCTTCAGCATCATCAGGAAGCCGCACGCGAAGATGGTCACGTGGAACACGCAGGGTAGGAACTGGGAGAAGCCCTGCCCCAGCGAAGCGCGCCATGTGCGCCGATCCACGAGGGCGTTCGCCGCTTTGAGATGCTTCTGCAAGCGGTCCTCCAGCACGGGCTCCAGGTTGTAGGCGTGGATCGTGTGGATGTTGAGCACATAGTCCGTCAGATCGCCCGAACGCTTCACCAGCTCCGCGTCCACCTGCTCGGTGATGCGCGTCAAAAAGTTGAACTGCATGTACACCGCGCCGAAGCAGAACGGCGACACTGCCAGCGCGATGAGCGTCAGGCGCCAGTCGCCCGCGGGGGAGAGACACAGCACGAGTGTGGCCACAACGAGAATGTAGTTCTCAGAGATCGTGGCGACGCGGTCCATCAGATCGCGGACGCGCCGCGCGTCGATGCTGGGACGCGCCGCGCGTCGATGCTGAGACGGGACACGATCACAGCAGGGATGTGCAGCGGGCTGTCGAAGAAACCCACATGCATGCTCAGGTACTTCGCGAAGGTCTCGCGCCGCACGTTGGCGATGAGCCGCTCGCCCTGGACGCCGTGCAGGTCCAGCTGGAGGAGGGTGCCCACCAGCGTGCAGCCCGCGGCGATCATCAGGAGATAGATGCAAATCCAGCCCTGCGACCAGAAGTGTGAGAGGTCTAGGAGTCAAGACGGTGAGAGGAGCCGACCGAGGGCGTGGAGAACGCTCTGTAGGACGGAGGAGGCGTAGGCGTACAGCGGCTGGAAGACGACGCGAAGGACGTTGCCGAGGAAGCCAATCCAGAAGAGGAGGCTGGCGGTGTGCGTTCGCTTGAACAGAGTTAACATGCCGTAGTTCTTCATCTGCGACTCGGGGATCTCGTCAGGGATCTCTCCGCTCTCTTCCTCCTCTTCCTCTTTCTTCTCCTTGTTGATCACCACTTTCTCCTCTTCCTTCTCTTCCGCCTTCTTCTCTTCCTCATCACTTCGGTCTGATACAGGCGTCACAGCCATTGCCTGCATCTGGTACAGACCCGCGTACAAACCACCCTTCGCCATTAACTCCTCGTGCGTGCCCTCCTCCACCACGTGGCCTTCTCCATCACCACGATGCGGTCACACACGCGAATGCTGCTCAGACGATGGGCCACCACCACGATGCTCAGACCACTGCCCTTCGCCTTGTTCTCCTCACGAATCGCCTCGATCGCGCGCTGCACAATCTCCTCGCTCTGACTGTCCAGCGCACTCGTCGCCTCGTCCAGCACCACAATGCGCGGATGACGCAGCAGCGCACGCGCGATCGCAATGCGCTGCTTCTGACCGCCCGACAACGAGGTGCCCAGCTCGCCCACGTGTCGTAACCCTTCGGGAACTGCCGAATGAACGAGTCCGCCTCCACCAGCTTCGCTGCTGCCACCATCTCCGCCTCACTCGCACCCTCGCGACCATACAGCATATTCTCTCGAATCGTGCCGCTGAACAGCACGGGCTCCTGCGCCACGTAACTGATCTGCTCGCGGATCCAATGGGTCGACAGATCGGTCACATTCACGCCGTCCCAATCGATCTCGCCACCACACGGCGCGTACAAACGCATCAGCAGCTTCAGAATGGTGCTCTTGCCACAGCCACTCTCGCCAACAATGCCGATCATCTCATTCTCGCGAATCGTCAAATTCAGATGGTTCAGAATCATCGTGTCGCGTGACTTGTACTTGAAACTCACATCCTTGAACTCGATCGCACCCTTGTTGGAGGCGGGTCGAATCGCCTTCGTGTCCACCATCTCGTTCTTGTGGTCGATCACCTCTAGGAAGAACGCCGCCGACATGCGCGCCTTCGACAGCTGCACCAGCGAGGTGAACGCAGCACCAATGCCTTGAATGGCTTGAAGCACAACCATCATCACCACGATCACCTCGCCGCCCACCAGACAGTGCCCGTGGCTGTCAAACCAGCAGGTGTCCACGTCGTCGCAGATGGCCTGGCAGGCGCTCGTCATGTTCGCCGCTGCGTAGCAGAAGTCCACAGAATTGGTGAGCGTCGCAGTGCAACCAGCATTGAACAGCTCGCTGGGGTAATCTCGGCGCTGGTGCATGACGATGAGCACGGCGGACAGGTACATCAGACTCACGGAGAAGTGACTGCAGAACAGGCTGAGAGCGTTCCACGTCGATGCGACGTGAATGCCCTTGATGGCGCGATTGAAGCAGTTCTTCACCACCGTAAGGTACTTGGAGTAGAACTTGTCCTGTGCGCCCAAAGAGGCCACAGTTTTGATGTTGCGGAAACACTCCTCGGCCATCTTGTCCGCCTCCTGCTTTTCCATCATCACAAACTCGTTGTAGATTCCCTGCTGCTTCCCATAAAAGTAGGAGCAAATGAAAATGAAGGGAGCGATGAGGAATGACAGAATGGTGAGCTGCCAACTCTATTCGTAAATCACATGTAAGGCAACTACGCTCAGGATGCCCACAACCACTCCGGTGATGAGAGAGGCCAGAGTGCGGAACAATCCACCCAAAGAAGGGCCAAGACCATCCACAATCGATGACGATTGTTCAGAGAAGCGCTGACCCAAGAGCCCGGGACCAAACTGCTCAACAAACTCAACATCGCGCTCCAGCACTGCTTTCATGTAGGCATCGCGATAGTGACGCGTTACATGCTCTATGCGTCAACAATAGAAGAAGAACAAACCGGCAAACGTTCCCAAGAAGTACCGCTCAAAGAACGCAAACACAGCGGATAAGAACAGGATCAGAGAGTAATAAAACAGAATCCACTTCACATTCTCATAATCCAGCTCCTCCTTGTTCAGTTCCTCCAAAAAGTAGCCGTAATACAGACACGATAAGGGACTCAATACGCCAGAGAGGATCGCGACTAGGGGTCATCGATGCGAGAAAGCACCACAGAGAAAACCGAACAGGAGACATGCTCGCTCTCCACTGGAAGAGAAGCGCAAGAAGAGAGTTGCAACAGGAACGGAACGCAGCGTTGGTGTGGATTCGCTGCTCTCTTTTCCTTGAGAACTGTCCTGACTTCCTGTTACCGTGGGCATTTCTATTTCTTCCATTCCGAAGAGAAAACTGTGAGTGGATGAGCCAGTTTCAGGGATTATTCCGAGAATAATCTTGCTCAAATGGGAGTCGTTGAAAAAAAACGCTCTCCAACAAACACGCAGCAACTTAGCCTTAATCCGAACTAGAGTCATCGCTAGAGTGCTTCTTTCCCTTCTTGCCACCCTTCTTCGCGGACTTCTTCGACTTCTTCTTCTTGTCGTCCGAGTCGGAGTCGGAGTCATCATCCGAGTCATCCGAATCATCATCGGAATCGTCAGAGTCATCATCGGAGTCGTCCTCCGACTCCTCGCTGCTCTCCTCCTCGCTGCTGCTCTCCTTCTTGGCGCTCTTCTTGGCGCTCTTCTTGGGCTTCGCGTCCGAGTCCGAGTCCGAGTCCTCCGAGTCCTCCGAACCGCTCTCCTCCTCAGAGCCGCTCTCCTCCTCCGAATCCGCCGCCGTGTTGCGCGGACGGTTCTCGTCGACGCTGGCAACGGCCATGGCGTTGACGCTCTTGAGCGCCTCCTCCATGTTGATCTTGCTCAGCTCGGGCAGGAAGTTGCGCCACACGTTGCCGATCTGCTTGTAGAAGTTCATCTCGGTCTGCAGCAGGTCCAGCACGATGCCGCGAATCAGCTTCATCTTGTCCGCGCGGAAGTCATCGATCACGCCGTTGATCTTCTCCGTCACCGTGTTCAGCTTCTTCTTCAGCTTGCCCGCTCGCTTCTTGTAGCGCTCAATCTCGTCCTCCGCGCCCGCCAGCTTCGAGCTCTTGCCCGGCGTCGCCGCCAGCTTCTTGTAGTTGGCCTTCGCCTTCTTCAGGCCCTGGTAGGCGTCCTGGTAGTTGGACAGGATCGCCGAGCGGCGACCCACCGTCATCTTCATCTCGTCCACCAGCGCCGCCAGCAGGCGCATCGGCTTCACCAGCGTGCTCTCCTCGCGCACGCTCTTTTCGTTCCACAGCTGGCCCGTCACGGCGATGGCGTCGTTCATCGACTTCATGGCCTCGCCCACCACGTCCTGCTGCACCTGGCTCAGCACGCTCAGGTTCACGCCCATCTCGATCAGCGACGTCGTCATCTCGCGCTGCTGGTCCACGAACTCCTGCGCGTTGTTCGCCAGCGCCGCCATCTGCGACGACACGTCGTTCAGGTACTCCACGTACTTCGCCAGCTTCTCGTCCTCCTTGCTCATCGGCGCCTCACCGCCCATCTGCTGGTTCATCGACTTCTCCACCTGCTTGCCCACGCTCACCAGGCCGTTGCCCACGAACTTCAGTAGATTCATCGGGTTCGTCAGGTCGCTCTTCAGCTCGCTCTTCGTCTCCGCCTTCTCCTCCTCGAACGATTCGTCGTCCGCCGTCAGGAACGAGCGCAGGCGCTTGCTCTCCTTCAGCAGCGGGCTCGCGCACACGGAGCGCACGAAGTACTGCAGCGCGTTGCGGCGGTCCTCCACGAAGTCAATCTCGAAGCGGTTCAGCGAGTTCTTCTGGGGCATGGGGGGAATCACGGCGTAGGGGTACTCCTGCGCCAGGATGTCGTGCAGCCACAAAAAGTCGCTGTAGCGGCGCACCACCACAGTCTGGCTGTACTTGTAAGCTTCATTTGTAGTAACGGTGTTCACGTTGTATGTCACATGGGAAGAGTTCATCTTGTCGGCGACACGCGTGGGGTTGGTGACGTTGATGACGAACTCGGGCTACGGCCATTAGCATCCATCCCTGGACCAAAGCCTACCTTCACGTCGCCAATGGGAGCAGCCTCGGGAATGGCAACCATCTGCTTCGCAGGGGCAGCGGGAGCGACAGGGGTGGCGGGCGCAGCCGCTTGCTCGGCAGGAGCAGCGGGAGCAGGCTCGGCGGCCGGAGCTGCTTCAGGAGCAGGAGCGGGAGCCTCCACAGGCTGTGCAGTAGTATCTAAACGAGGATTACAACCCGGATCGCCCCAAACGGAAGCACTGCACGCACTGCAACACGAATCTTACTTTGATCCGACATTTCACTCGCGATTCAAAGATATCTAAGGCAAAGCGAGATGGCGCCCTCCCTTGAGCCAGATCATTTATACTTGAAGCAGAATAGGGGCTCACCATAGGGTTCCTTTATTCATTTCCCGTATCCAAGGCAAGATACATACACAGAGAACTGTTGTTTGATACGGTAGGATGAGGGGAGTTGAGAGGAGCATTTTGGTGGAAGATGAGATGGATCACGATGAAATGTATTGTTCTATGTCGTTTCAGAATGGTGAATGTGAGGGTATGGATGGGATGACAAAGGAGAGTGAAGTGACATGGAATGATCAGTTGCGCCTTCCATTCTCTCTATGGATTGGGGTGTGTGGATCATTTGGGTTGGAAGGGGAAGGAAAGAAAACGGCAAGGAGCCACAAGGGACAAATTCGTTCATCCAATCAAATGCTAGAACTAATTTCCTCCTCTCTTTCACAAAAGCAACTTGAACAATGAGGTAGGTTCCCTGTTATGTCTAAATCAACTCCTCACTAACTGTGAATAGCAAGATTGGCAGCGAAGTTCTGAACAAGGCTCTTGATACTATTCTGGCCTATTCCGCTGGTAACGAGGTGGAGGTCGATGGAGAGAAGGTGCAGGGAAAGAAGAGAAAGTTCGTGGAGACCGTGGAGCTGCAGGTCACCCTGAAGCAGATCGATCCCGCTAAGGACAAGCGTTTCGCTGGTTCCTTCGTGCTGCCTAACCCCACGAGAGACCACATCAACGTGTGCATCTTCGTGAACGACAAGCACGAGCAGATTTGCAAGAAGGAGAACATCCCCTGCATGAACGTGGACGAGATCACCAACCTGAACAAGAACAAGAAGCTGATCCGCAAGCTCGCCAAGAAGTACGACGCTTTCCTCGCTTCCGACACTCTGATCAAGAAGCTGCCTCGTCTCATGGGTCCCGGTCTGAACAGAGCCGGCAAGTTCCCCTCTGTGATCACCAACAGCGAGGACCCCGCTGAGAAGATCAACGGCATTCTGCACACCGTGAAGTTCCAGATGAAGAAGGTGCTGTGCCTGTCCGTGCCCGTGGGTCACGTGAACCTGAACAGAGACCAGCTGAAGACCAACGTCGTGCTGTCCGTGAACTTCCTGGTGTCTCTGCTGAAGAAGAAGTGGCAGAACATCAAGGTCATCTACATCAAGTCCACCATGGGACCTGTGCAGCAGGTGTACTTCTAAGCGGATTACCGAACGCACCAACTCTGTTGGAAGCTGCTACCCCTTGTTCCCTTTGTTTGTTTTAGATTCGATTATGGCGGAGAATTCGTTGCTGATTGACCCCATATCCAAGGAGTATGATCTGGTAGAATCAGGGAAGGAGAGTGAGGAGTAGAGAGAGCGTCTCATTGACCTGGATACGCTGTATGGGATTCTCGGCTTGTCAAACCCCGAAGCGGTTTCTTTTGTCTTCGTGTGTGAAGAATAGGGACTCGATAGCAAGATGGCGTTGATGAAGCTGCAGAGAGACGGATTGAACAAGGTGACTCCACCGATCAATCTCCCTTCGTGGATGTGCTGTCTTCTTCCCTGTGTCAAGTCTCTACGTGAGGGTGGAGAATGGAAGTGATGGGATAGCCAAAATCCAACTGTACAACCGAATGTGTCCGGAGACGGCTCGTGTTATGCGCGATGGGAGAATGATGGTTGTCGATGCGGCTGATCTCGTTGTTGGCGACATTGCTTCCGCTTCATCTTTGCCTCACTGCTAGATATTCCTCAAACCTGATTCGATTGTGCCTGCGGATTGCCGAATCATCGAGTGTAAGGACCATCTTCAAGTGGACCGTTCCTACTTCTTTTCCGAAAACCCTGTTATGGAGTGCTACTCGTTGGGGTGATCATTCAATCAAACAACTCACTTCTAGGTCTTCGTCAGCGAGCAATCACCTGTTCTACCAACCGGATCTCTGTTTCATGGCCAGCCGGGTGATCACCGGAGAGGCCAAAGCCGTGGTCATTCGCACGGGAGACAAGACGTTCTGGGGATACATGTGCTTGTACAAGCGGCGGGATTCCTTCATTTGCGTGTGTTTGTTGCAGACTGCTGCTGCAGGCGAGATTCTCAGAGAGGGAGAGCAGTAACGCGGGGGATCGGGTTTTGCGTGGCGGGAGCCAATCATCTGCCGAGAGTCATGTGTGTCAATAACTCGCTTATGAACGCGTATTGAGTGTGGGACCCGTCACCAACACTGTAAGAACTGCTCGCAGGACCTACCGGAAGGAGAGAAATGCTCGGAATCAAGAGAAGTACTGTCAATCAAGCGCAGCTGAGTCTCATTCCCACACACAGTCTGGCTACACAGGTAGTTAACAGAGGATCCTGGAAACAGAAGAGGGAACTCGCCCAATTCCTCAACGAAATAGCCCTTTTTCGCGTGTCAGCGGCGGGCGTTGACTATTCCATTTCATTTATCAGTAGAAATAGTATTGTATTCCGTGGAGGAGGTCCTCCGTTGCCACGTCGGGTTCTCTGCATTGAATACAGAGCCTTTGCATATTCAGTTAGTGAAAAAAGGGAGTGGGGAAAACGGCTCCAGCGCAGGGAGTACGATAGAATTACAAGAGTCTTTGTTCGTTTATCGCTACTTCAGGTAATTCCGGAAATGAGGAGTTCCCTCCAGATCCTTCCTCCACGCAGTCGTGTCCGTGGTGGGTGAGAAGATCGAGCCATCGACACTCGTGTACGTGGGCTACTTGCTGCAGGAGGTGGATTCTGTCACCCATATGCGGCTCCCCTGCGCCCATTGCGGGAGAACTATGGCTTTTGATCCATCGGCTCCGCGTTGCTGCTCTCTTCGGAACAATATAAGGTGAGAATGGCGTGATGGTCTCAATGCAGAGAAATCCTCCTCAGCCTTATTCGGCTGTCCTTGTTTCTGGGAAACAACTATGATATGAGCGACGAGGACTACTTGCGACTCATGAAGGAATTGGGACTGCAGTGTCACGCAGAGTACTACAATGAGCTGAAGCACGCAATCGTGAATCGGGTGAGCATTGCGTTCTCCATTGCCGCGTATGAGAACTACATTGCAGAAATGGTGCGTAAACGATGCTAGAGGTCATCCCTAGACGATTAACATTCATCTCGGTCATTATCCCCTCGCGGGAAGGTGTTTTCACTGTGGCTTGCAAAGGCACGCATATACCTGTTTGTTTGAAACAGACATATCCTTAGGAGTATGCTCCGGTGAGGGAAATCCTCTTAACAGAAGGGGGTTCCTTTTCATTGTCATTCACCGAAAACGGCTCTTATGTCTGACAGTGAGAGGGAAGATTGCTATGTATTCAAGGAAAAACTGGGAGAAGGGTTTGATGGCTCCTGCTGGTAATCACGTACTAGTGGCTATGGAGAGGTGTTCAAGGTTCTGGATAAGAAGTCAAACGAATACAAGGCTATCAAAATGATGAAATGTGATGGTAACGAGGATCTGGCTAGTGCAGAGTCCTCGTTTTTAAAGGATTGTGTTTCTGCATACTTGGTCAAGTACTATGACGTTCTTCTGGAGGATAACCGCCTCCAAGTGATGGTTCTCTAAAACGCTAAGGCGTAGGTTGTTATGGAGTACTGCCATTGCGGATCACTGGGAAAGTATATGCGTGATGGAAACCTGTTGAGTGAGGGTGAAATCCAGGAGATTGCCAGTTGCTGTCTCTTGGGGTTGAATCACCTTCACAATTGCAACATGATACACCGGGTGGGTGACAAATGGGATGGTCATGTGCAGGATATCAAACCGGACAACCTGTTCATTTTCGAGAATGGGTTAATCAAGGTGGGCGATTTTGGGTTGTCCGTGCATTTGAAGCATTCTAGTTCACGGAGGGACACACAGTGTGGCACGATGTGGTACATGGCTCCAGAAGTGTACGAAGGTAAAACGGAGATGAAGAGTGACGTGTGGTCTCTTGGCATTTCTTTGATCGAAATGGCCGATGGTAGGAATCCATTTCAAGGCTGTAATCTTGCGATGGTGACGAAGCGTGTATTATTTGAGGAGCATCCCACTTTCTCTACTTCGGGATGGTCCGACGTGTTTGTAGATTTTGTAAATAAGTGCTTGGCGAAGGATGTCAATGATCGATGGAGTGTGAGTCAACTGATGGAAGTGAGTGTGTGGGTGGAGAATGACGCCTAGCATCCCTTTGTGAAGGAGTGTGTGGAGAGCATTATCGAGGAGGGCTATTCCGTGGCGGTTCTGGAGCTGACGAAGCGAATGAAGAACCAGAGCCAGGCCTATCTTTCTCGCCAGCGCGTTTTATCAACCAGTTTTGTGTCGGAAGGGGGTGTGTCGGGTGCTAGGAGTTTGAAGGATGTTAGGGTGGAAGAGAAGGAGAAGGAGGTGGAGAATGCGAAGGAGGAGGACGAGAAGAAGGGAGAGAAAGAGGAGGATGAGAAGAAGGGCAAGAAGAAGAAGAAGAAGAAGGGCAAGGAAGAGAAGAAAGAGGAAAAGGAGAAGGAGAAGGACAAGAAGAAGGAGAAGGAGGAAGAAAAGAAGGAGAAGAAGAAGACAACACCAAAGCACTCCTTCCTATCACGGCGGAACTGGCTTCTCTCCCTTCTAGTCCTGCTCATCGCCGCGGTGCTGGGCCTGTTCGCACGGCGCACGCCCGAGAATGTGCTGACGCTGGAGATGCTGCGCAACTGCTCGGGCGTGCCCATCAGCGCCAGCAGCACGGAGCTGCGCATCCCCAGCCACACCTGCAACCTGGAGGGCCGGTGGGTGCTGGACCTGCGCGGACTGCGGCGCCTGCGCAGCCTGGAGGTGGGCGACGAGTGCTTCGCGCACGTGCAGGAGGTCAAGCTGGTGGGCCTGCGCCGGCTGGAACGCGTGGTGGTCGGCGAGAACAGCTTCCGCGATGAGGGAAGCGAGGGCGCAGATGCGAGTCGGCGGCTGGAGGTGCGAAACTGCAGGAAGCTGAAGGAGGTGAAAATCGGGCGGTTTTCGTTCGCGGACTATGCGGCGTGCGTGCTGGAGGGTCTGAGCGCGCTGGAGAAGGTGGAGGTGGGCGAGCTGAACGGATGGAGCAACAACTTCCAGTACGCGTTGCTGCGCGTGCGGAGTGGGCATGCGGAGGCGATGTGAGGGGTAGACCTGCCGAAGCTGAAGAGTGTGGTGATTGGCGGCAACGCGTTCCAGGACTGCTCGCAGGTGCTGTTTGAGAGTGGGTGATGGAGGGAAAAGTGAGAGGCAGATCTGCCGGAGCTGGTCAGCATCCAGATCGGCTACGACGCCTTCTGTTTTAGGAACAATGACGAATCGACGCAGTTGGTTCTGCGAAGTGGGGATGGAGATGGGCGATTAGCGGTAGACATGCCGAAACTGGTTTCTCTTGAAACGCAAAGCGAGAACAGTTGGACGTTTAATGCTCCTCATCATGTGATTTTGGAGAGTGAGTGTTTTAATCAGCGATGAGGATTAGATTTACCTTCTCTTGCCAATGTCGTTCTCGCGGAGTACGCGTTCTTTTTCAAAGAGGATATTCACGCCAATAGTCGTGCTTCTGTACTCCCCTCATCGCTAGATATTGGTGCCCTTGCCGAATTCCTGCATTCCCTTGTTTCTTGCAATCCACTCGTTTCCATTTCATCGTCAATTGAATGTGAACCATCTCACAATGACACAGTCACAATTGTCTGTTCCATCCGTCCAACATGAGCGTATCGGATCAAACGAAAGAAGACGTATATGATATTGCTGGAATTGCCGCTGTGATCCAACGACAGGAGGCGAAGAAGGTACGCTGTTTCCGTTCCCCGTAATGAGCAAGGTGGCTCTTCAGTTCCCCGATTCGATGCTGTGCGACGCCGAATACGTGACATCCGCGATTCAAGTCCTTCTCGTTTTCCTTTGGTGATGGAATAGAAACGGGTCGATTCGGATGTGGATCTGTATATTCTGGGTGATACGACCGTCTGTCCCTGCTGTGTTGATACTGTGGGGATTGAGGAGTGGGTGTGAATTAGGTCGCAATCGAGCATGTGCATGCGGATCTGGTCGTTCACTTTGGAGACGCCTGCATGTCTGTCGTGAAGGACATTCCTGTGTATTACGCCTTCGAGCGCTGCCCTCTGGATATCGATTGTCTTGTAGAAGCGGTTCGGAGTCGGTACGGTGGTTCGGCGAAGTGGTTCTTGTTGTTGTGAATTACGCGTAGAACTCTGTATCTGGCATATGATCTGGCGTTTGCGCACTGCAGCGATAAGATGGAAGAGGCGATCCGCGCTGTCTGTCCCCATGTGGTTTGTGGCAAGGTGAAGCACAGCCAGAACCTGAAGGAGGATGAGACATTCGCCGATAACTGTATAAAGGTGGGAACAATGTACTTCCCAGGGAAGGAGCTCAGCACGGAGGGCATTCTCCTCTTCGTGGGAAAGGACGGTATTGTAACCTCGAATGTCAGTGAGAACGGAAATCTGTATTCGATTCTGCTGGACTCGGGGTATTCGCAAGCGGCAGTCTACAGCGATTACGAGATTAAGATGGTGGTAGGAGTTGGTGTTTCCATTTCATCTAGAACGCAAACAAGTTCTTGATGCAGCGCTACGTGAACATCGAGCGCTTCGAATCGTTGAACGTCATCGGAATCGTGGTGGGCACGCTTTCTGTGAACCGCTACAACGAGATGGTATCCAGACTGATGCGGCTCGCAGAGCAGCACGACCAGGTTGCGTACCCGTTCCTCGTCGGAAAACTGAATGTGCCCAAACTAGCGAACTTCCCTGGCATCGAGGGATTTGTGCTGATCGGGTGCGAGAGAAGCTGCTTTATCGATACGCATGTGGCATTGCAGCAGAAGAGTGAGGGTTAGGAGTATCCATTCCCGATCGTGACGCCTTACGAATACGAGATTTCGCTGAAGGAGAGAGAGTGGGAGGCGGTGTACATTCATGACTACATGTGGATCGGAGAGAGGAGGAGTGATGAGTAGCAAGCTGCTCGGTGAGGAGGCGGAAGAAGAGGAAGAGGCGGAAGAATGGAGTGTTCGGGAGGAGGAGAACCAGATCATCGCATTCCAGAGCACGGCGCTGGATTACGTCAATCAGCAGCATTACCACGGGCTGGTAGAAGAAAGGTGAAGGAATGAGGCGTAGGAGCAGACGGGCGATGTGAGCACGCCAGCCGTACTGAAGAAGGGGAAGAAGGGCATCGCGTCGTGCTATGAGAAGGAGTTGTTTTAGCTTCTGTTTGAACCAAACACTCGATAGAGTACAGACTATTCCTCCTTCTTCCGCACCACACGCCGCTTCCCATTCTTCGTCCGCCGCTCCTTCCGCTTCCTTCCCTCGACGCGCTCCATGACGCGTTCCTCACTGCCACTCTTCTCCTCCATATTGGAATTGACCTTCGCCCACTCCTCGCGCAGCCAGTTCCACACCAGCTCCAGAATCCACACAATCGCGAAGATCACCTTCCCGAGCACCGACCGGTTCTACGCCTCACCCGCGCCGTCCGCCGCTGCCATGTTCTGCACGATGGACCGCGTGTCCTTCGCCATCTTCTCCACCGGCTTCTCGTACTTCTCCTCGATTTGCGACAGAATGGCCGTTTGCCGCGTTTCCGCCGCGGCGATGTACTTCTATTCCTCAGCGCGTCGCAGCGGACCCACGCGCTTCATGTCCGCCAACTGCTTCACTTCATAGTTCTCCACGAACAACTCCTCCTTCTCCTGCATTGCCTGCCCCTCACATCCCAACGATTTGAACCCACGTGCAATTCGCCGATTTGCTGTTTCATCATCTCCGCGTACTCGCAGTACATCTGATACACCTCCTCCTTCTATGGCTCACATCTGCACCCTTCTCGCACCAGAAGCGGAATCGTCTGCTCATTGCGGTTGTACTCGTCGGAGAGTCGGTTGTACTCCTCGAGTTCCGTCTGGGAAAGCGCGAGGTCGGAAAAACGTCGCTCGGCGTTCTATCTGTGAGGAGACAGAGACACATCGGACGGTAATCTCGTCGATGTTATGGCTGATGGGACTGGGGATGTCCGCAAACTCGGGAGACATCACGGCCGCGCGACTCTTGAATGGATCGTGCTGGTTGGTGCGAGGAGACGATCGATTCGTTCCTGCCGTTTAGAATGTATGTACGAAACAACGAGTTCGAAGTGACTCCGCCACGGATGGAATGGAGGAGAAGGAGGACTCTCCCTTTGTGTGCTGGGGGACTGTGTGAATGGGAGAGTACATCGTGCTTCTCAGCGAACCCAGCCCAAAGGGAGTCGACGACGAGTTTAGGGAGGGAATTGGATCGCACTACGCTTCACGGGAGGGGAATGCGATCACCATAAGGGAGTGAGAGGATAGCGAATGGTCTGCGTGCGCTTTATCCCGTGTGCCACTCCTCTGCATCTGATTCTACGTGTTAGCCGGCACCGTTCGCAACAAACGAGAAGAGACGGATTTCTCTCGATTGAATCCATTTCCTGCGGTTCACCCTCCGAGCCCTCCTCCTTCTCATAAGAACTGGAGTCGGATACTAGGGGATGATTGATGGAAGCGCCAGTGCGTACAGTCGTAGTCATAGTCGCCCGAGCCGAGCAGCAGCGAGTCCGTGGCTGACGAATACTCGCTATAGTTCTCATCCGAGTTGTTCTCCGACCTCTCGGACTCTCCACTGCACAGCCCTTCGTCCAACGATGTGTCCATTTCAGGAATCGTGTGCAGGGTATTGCGAGACATCATCGCAATAGGATTGTGAAACGGGTGTGCGTGCTTTCACTTTAGTGCTTGTGATGTGATTCCAGGTCTTTAACGGTGATTTTGGAGATGGAGTCGTTTCTACTCTTTCCACCAAATCCACTTCCCTGACATTTTAGATATGACCTCCATGCCCACGAACGCATCAAACACAGCACTGGACACTCGCACTTCTCAGCCGTGTGTTGATTGGACGCACCGAAACGGGTGCGCACTATCCAGTTTGTTCAAGTTATTGTCTGCGTTAACTGGTACCACTTTTTATATATAATGTATGCATCTATCCCGTTGAAATCGACGTCGAAGGCAGATTTGACGTCCCCGCTTGTCAAGTACGCCAAGAAGAATCTCACTATTGTATGTGCGAGCTGGATCCTTCTGAAGTCTAGGAGAGCTACACGAATCTGAAGACGATGATGCCCACAGTGGAAGATAACCGAAAGACCGTGGTGAACACCAAGAAGTTCGTGAACGACGACACCATCACGTCGTTCATCACCTACTACTCGTATGTGAAACAGATCATCAAGGCCTTCCCCGTCATGGAATCGACCGTTCGTTTCCCTTCGTCCGTTCACCGGTAGCCCGTGGGAATCCAAGTCAAGTGGAACGAGATCAACGGAAGATCGTCCACCACCACCTACAACTTCAACTACGAACTGGCCTGCGTTCTATTCAACATTGCGGCGCTGCACACTCAGAAGGCGATGAACTATATCGACGTTGCTACAACGGAGCCGAATCATGTCTAGGAGATTCCCACGCTGGAGAAGGTCCAGATCGCCCTGGACGAGTTCAAGGAGGCGGCGTCGTGCTTCGCCTACCTCCGCCAGGTGGTCATCCAGCCGTGCAGCCATGAGAAGATCACCTGGGACATGCTGGAGTCCTCGCTGTTGGGCGTTGCCGCCACCGCCTGCCCTCACCCCTAGTTCGAGAACTTCTGCCACGGCATGTCGCAGATGGTGGTGTGCGTCAAGGCGGACCTCGCGGGCACCAAGCCCTACGGCAAGTGCGCGCTGATGCACGGCTGCGCCAAGATGTTCCGCGACGCCTCCTCCGCCTTCGCCACCACCGGCGACAGTGCCGTCACCTACAGCAAGCACTGCGCGGTGGGTTCCGCTCGGGCGCGTGAGGCGTAGATGCTGGCGGACTACTGCACGGCGCGCGCGTACCTGTACTTCTGCGATTACCAGAAGGAGGCCGTGGAGAAGACCAGCCGCGGCTGCGGACTGCTGGTGGGCGAGGCGAAGGAGGCGGAGGTGGGCGAAGGAGGCGGTGATGAGGCGTAGCGCCTGCTGACGAACATCCTGACGGCGTACCCGAAGCCGGTGGTCGCGCCGGTGCAGGCGACGGTGCAGAACTACGTGCAGCAGGCACACGCGACGTTCATGTACGTCGCGTGCGCATGAACCGTCTCTATGTGGGTGTGGGCGCGTGGCGTGAGGCGTAGCTGGAGGTGGACGCCAAGGTGGAGGACTTCCCCGCGGTGGAGGCGAAGATCCTGCACGCGCTGGGGGAGCCGAAGATCCCCGACATCCAGGAGGAGGCGTTCGCGAACATGATCCCGCAGCTGGTGCGTCCCGGGCTGGTGCGTGAGGCGTAGGTGGTGGAGGCGCTGAAGCGTTACCACGAGTACGCCGACGGCGAGATCGCCAGGGGCCTGGCGGGCCTGGACGCGTTCAACAAGGCGGTGACGGACAAGCGCGCGGAGCTGCACGTGGAGGACGCGGTAGGCGCGGCGCGGGCACGTGAGGCGTAGATCAACGCGGCGCAGACGAAGCAGGGCCTGCCGCAGCACATCTGGGAGAAGGTGCAGGAGGCGCAGAGCAACAGCATCGAGGCGCTGGAGGGCAAGGTGGAAGAGATGCGCGAGTGCGCGAAGAGCGTGGCGGAGGCGCTGAACGCGCTGATGGCGGAGGCGCGGGAGGAGCAGGCGGAGGAGGAGACGTACCGTCGCAGCTTCCCGCAGGCGCCGATCCCGATCGACATCCTGAAGTACATCCAGATGATCCAGCAGTACACGACGGTGCTGAGCCAGGCGGCGAGCGGCGAGTCGAAGGTGGAGGAGGCGATGAAGAGCGTGGAAGAGTACAAGCCGTTCCTGCAGGGCACGAAGGAGTCGATCGACGCGCAGCTGCCGACGGGAAGCGTGACGGCGGAGACGGCGAGCCTGCTGGACGACTTGCGCGCGGTGAACGACGAGGTGAGCAAGCTGATGGAGGACCGCGCGAAGAAGGTGGAGGAGATCACGAACATGGCGAAGGACGACACGGCGATCCGCGACGAGCTGATTCGCGACAAGACGGTCGACCAGCAGGGCCTGTTCGTGCGCGGGTTCACACCCATCGCGGAGCGCCTCAGCGAGCTGAAGGTGAGCTTCGAGTCGCAGGACAGCTATCTGGCGAAGCTGGAGTCGCGGCTGAATGCCTTTACGCAGGCGGTGCAGGCCGACCCTGTGGTGATGGAGCGCCAGCATGTGTTCGAGGGCATCAGCAACGCGCTGCGGGCGCAGAGCGACGCGCTGAAGTTCGTGGAGGAGGGCACGACCTTCTACAAGAAGCTGGAGGAGATTGTGGCGGGCATCCGCGCCAACTTCAACACCGAGCTGGAGAAGGCGCGCGTGGCTCGCGGGCCGTCGATGCAGCAGGGCGGCCAGCCGCAGTACAGCCCGTACAATCAGTTCACGCCGTACGGCCAGTACAGCCAGTACAGCCAGCAGCAGAGCAATCCGCAGCAGAGCACCCCCCAGCAGTACGGGCAGTACGGGCAGTACGGGCAGTCGCAGTACGGGCAGTATAGCCAGCAGCAGCCGGGGTATATGAACCAGGGATACAGCGGATACAACCAGGCGGGGAGCATCACCTGCCAGATGTGCGGCTCGCTGAACCACCCCGGAAGCAGAACCTGCATCACGTGTGGAAAAATGCTGTAACTTGAAAGCGTGTTTGTTTCAGTCAGGTTGCGAGTGAAACGCCCCGTAACCCGACAGAGAATGTTTCACGCACTGATCCTGAAGAAGTCGGAGCGACTGTCCGTCAAGAGACCCATCCTGGATTCGGTTCGGCAGCTGCTGCCGGATGTGGGCGCGTGGAAATAGCCTGAGGAATAGCCGGTACAGATGGAGCTGCAGGCAATGCTGGAGAGCACGGACAGGCTCAGAGAGACCGTGATGGGCACCTCGTCCTACACCTTCGCTTCGTGTATCAGCGACTACCAGCGCTATTTTGCCGATGCCTGGACGATTTGCCAATCGTTTCCCGTGATTAGCGGCACCGTTACTTCCATTCCAATCCGTTACACATAGAAGGTGCCGCTCTCCATTTGCTGGAGCGAGTACGAGTTGCGGAATACAGTCAAGTCGCCGAACTACGCGTATGAGTGCGCCTGCACGCTTTTCAACATTGCGTGCCTGTACACGCAGAAGGCAAAGCAGATGGCATCCGTGGGTGATGCTGGATGGATCGAGCGTAGGAAACCATGGATAAGCAACGCGTTCCCGAGGTGGAGAAGGACTACCTCCTGGCTTCCACCATATTCCACTTCATTCGCACCTTCCTCCTCCCCATCTACTCCACCTCTCCCTTTTCGTGGGATATGAGCGACAGGGCATTGCATGGAGTTTTTTTCCCTCTCCTGCGTTTATGCTGTAGTTTGAAGCCTACTGTTCCGCTCTGGGCCACTACTGCCACATCCAAAACAGCGCAGTGGATGAGCCCGCGTCGTATCTCGCCGCAGCGGAGAAGCTGTTTCGAGATGCGTGCAGCTTCTTTTCCCAGATCCCGGAAGCGTCCGGGCTCTCCCTTCTCTGCAAAGTGCGATTCGATCATTCTTGCTCATTCGCAGTATTCCGCCTCCTACTGCGAGCTGAAGACACTGTTTATTGCCGCTCAGAGGTACGATGGAGTGAATTCCGAGGAAGCCATCGCCTATGTGCGGGCTTTAACGGATCTGCTGCTCGTTTGTGCTCCTGTGTTGTGGTTACGCGCAGAAGAAGTTCGATTCCCTCCCCAACCACATTCCTGCTTCCTTCAGCGATCTGTTCCGTGTGATGAAATCGGCCGCCTCGTCGATGAATCAACGTGCCACAAAGCTCTCCCTCTACATCGCATTCCATTCCCATTGTTCTGAATGCATAGGGCACTCTCCATGTAAATGTCAATTCGCTCGCTCGCATCAGCCCGCGCTTCCTTCCTTCCGTTCCCATGTTCCCCATCCCGCCCGTGAAGGAGGAGTTGATGATGCTCTGCGTCCCCAACTGCATCACCCTCAGCGCGTCGGAATTCCGCCAAACGGTCTACGCCGAGCTGATCAAGGAGCTGACCCGCGAGAAACAGTTGCTGGATCAGGTGGCGGCCACGGCAGCGGACCGTCCCGAGGCGCTGCTGCTGGCGTGCGACACCTCGTGTGTGCCGAAGGAGGTGGCGGAGCAGAAGGGACGCCTCCTGCAGGAGGGCGTGGCGCAGACGGCGCAGCAGAAGCTGCAGGCGTGTGAAGCGAAGGTGAGTGAGTTGAATGCGCGGATCGCGCGGATGCGGTCGGATGTGGAGGCGGAGAAGGCGCATAAGGGCGAGGACGCGGCGATGTGGGGGCGCGAGGCGGCGTTGAGCGTAGGCGCGCGGTGCTGGGAGACGTGGAGGGCTTCGACAACGGCATGTTCGAGCGGCGAATCGCGCAGGACGAGGAGGCAGCGGCGGAGGTGACGTCCGAGCTGGAGGCGATGAAGGAAACGGCCGACAAGCTGGACAAGCTGGGCAAGCTGGCGGCGAACCCCGCGATGGAGCAGCGCCTGTGCAGCAACTACCCATTCGCACGGGTGGCAGAGGCGCGTGTGGCGCTGGGGCAGTGGCGCGCGGTGGAGGAGAAGAGAGCGGCATTGCAGAGCAGCATGGACGCGGCGCTGGCGTGCGAGCAGGAGTGCTTTGTGCTGCGCTCGCTGCTGCTGGAGGACCACTCGCCGCGCGAGATCTCGCGCGTGTGCGGCATGCAGCTGAACCGCGTGAAGGAGCGTCTGCCGGCGATCCACACGCTGTACCGCGACCTGTACGAGTGCTTCAACGGCTTCGAGAGAGCGTACCTGCCGCTGGTGGAGGTGATTCAGGCGGACGCCTTTGTGTCGAAGAACAGCGTGTTCATTCAGCGGCTGATGGAGTTCCCGGAGATGGAGGCGAAGGTGAACGAGGCGTACGAGGAGATCCTGCCGTCGGTGGCCATGGCCGAGGAGTCGGTCGCGAAGAATGAAGCAAGCTTAAACAAGGCGTTGCTATACAGACGCCGTCAACGTGAAGAGTATGAGAGGAAGCTGCAGACCATTCGGATTTGTCCGTGCTGCAACGCCATGAACGATGCGAAGGCGAGAAACTGTAATACGTGTGGAGGTTTGCTGCGGAGTCTGTGGTGTGTTTGTTGGGAATAGGAGAGTCGGGAGTGGGGTGATGTTGGTTGTGAGGGGGTGAATGGGAATAGAGGGTGTTTGGGTGAATACATCGGTGTATGAGTGAAGACGTTTGAATCGGTGGGGTTTCCCAAACCCCCAGTTTCTCCGTTTCTTTTCCCGTCCATTTCTGCTTGTGTATTACTCCAAGAGGTTTGCTTTTTCGCTCATCGTGGTGTGTAATGGCTAGGATAATCAATATGCAACAACAGGCAATGGCCGAGGAAAAGCCCTTCAACATCGTCGTCAAGGGCCCGAATGGCGAAAAGGTGGAGTTTGCGGTGACGTCGTACGACTCCTCCTTGTCGCTGAAGGAGCGTCTTCTTTCCTACTACAGCTTCTCCATCTACTCTTGCTACCACTTCGAGGTGGACATGAAGCCGGGCAGAAGAGCGATCTCCGACATGAGCACATTCGGCGAGTACGACTTTATCCGCGAGGGCTCGACGTTCTACCTGGTGTGCGACCCCTACAACACGCTGGCGGCCAGAGAGCACATCAAGCGCACGGTGGCGCTGGTGAGCGACAACCTGCCGCTGCTGGGCCTGCTGCTGAAGAAGCAGGATGACGAGGTGCCGGAGTCACTGACGGACTTCGTGAACATCATGAAGACGGCAGAGGAGGACAAGGACAAGGCGCGCGGGATGAAGCTGACGGAGCACTACTTCGATGAGGCGACGATCGCGAAGGACCAGACGCTGAAGAGCGAGATCGACAAACCCGCGTTCCCCATCACATTCAACCTGGAGTCCTTCACGGCGACGCACAACCTGCTGGGCGAGAAGAAGGAGCTGCCCGTGGCGAGCATGAGCCTGCCGGCGTACAACCCGCCGACGCCCAACCGCCAGCTGGTGGGCGACCTGGTGTACGTGCGCGTAGCGGTCGGCGCGCTGGCTGAGGCGTAGGTGGTGACGAAGGAGGGCGCGGTGGTGCACGTGACGGGCGGCGCGAGCGGCTTCTTCGTGAACCAGTCGACGGACTCGGCGTTCAACGCGGCGGCGGACGCGGAGCGCGGCGCGGTGTACCCGACGCTGTCGCACCTGCTGCTGGCGGTGTCGCCGGCGTTCGCGGCGTGGTACGCGCAGCGGCAGGCGGAGGGCGACCAGGTGGAGAAGATCAAGCTGGAGGAGCTGCTGGCGTCGCTGCGGCCGCTGCCGAGCAGCAACGTGAGCGCGCAGAACTGGTTCGCGCCGTGCAAGGCGGCGGACCAGCACAACCTGTTCAGCCACGCGGAGGGCATTCTGGGCGACGAGTCGCTGCCGTACCTGTCGAGCGAGGTGAGCGCGCAGAAGCAGTGGCTGGTGGAGTACACGGCGGTGAAGACGTCGAAGGAGGACGCGGACATCCGCCTGTACTACGCCATCGAGTACGAGAACCAGTTCGCGGAGGCGGCGACGCGCGGCGCGATGCGCATCGTGGACGGTGGTGACGTAGGCGCGGCGTGAGGCGTAGAGGCGATCGAGCCGCTGCGCAGCAGTCTGGGCAACCCGACGTACCAAGTGGACGGCATCACGTTCACGCGCATCCCCGCGTCGCTGGAGGGCAACGGCGCGCGCGCGCTGGTGAACTACGAGATCCTGGTGGGCGCGTTGGCGGGCCGTGAGACGTAGAGCGCGAACGCGATCAACACGGCGAACGTGGAGGGGCTGTGCACGATGCTGCTGGCCGTGGTGGATTACCGCGGCAACCGCTACCTGGCGCAGACCACGGTGCCGGGCCTGAGCGAGGTGGGTGAGGCGCGCGGGGCTGAGGCGTAGCGCGGCGCGGAGTCCATGCTGCTGTACGGCAGCGTCGACGGGTGCCGGTCGGTGTACGCGGACAAGCAGGTGGCGGCGAAGGTGGCGGCGCTGGCGGAGAAGCTGCACTGGAGCGAGTCCTCCATCCGCCTCATGCCTGCTGAGACTGAGACGGCGGAGAAGACGGAGACGACGGGCTGCAGCACGCCGCTGACGGCGACGGAGGGCAAGGTGGCGTTCACGGGCCCGGTGGACGCGAAGCTGCTGCGCGGCATCGACGGCCACGTGTACGCGCTGGACTTCATCCGGAGCCAGCCGGTGGACTGCTTCTGGATCCAGGAGGAGCTGAAGCGCGACGCGCAGAGCGCGGGCTCGTCGCAGTTCATTCTGCGACCCGAGCTGATCGAGCACATCATCACGCAGAAGGCGGAGCTGGAGGCGCGCGGGCAGCAGATCAGGGAGCTGCTGGAGAAGAAGCAGAAGGGCGAGGCGGTGGAGGCGACGGCGGAGCAGCTGAAGGCGCTGGAGGGCGAGCTGCCGATGATCGAGGCGGCGGTGAAGGCGCTGCCGACGGCGTTCGACGTGAACTGCTTCACGCCGTACTCGGCGACGACGGCAGCGGCGAGCACGGACGACAAGGCGAACACGGCGAAGGAGAGCGACGTGATCCTGCTGGCCAACTTCCTGGCGAACCAGATGCTGCCGCTGCTGCACGAGCAGCTGAAGGACTACTCGCTGAACAACCAGGACGGCAGCAAGATCGTGCAGCTGATGCACTCCTCGGGCGTCAACGTGCGCTACCTGGGCCACCTGGCGACGCTGTGCTGCGACAAGGCGCTGGAGGAGGCGGCGCCGGGCGAGCTGGACATGCTGCGCGCCTGCGAGAGCGAGATGATCGCGCGCGCCTGCAAGCAGCTGCTGAACGTGCTGCTGTCCGACGAGGAGCTGGCCGCGGCGCCCGCCTACACCGTGGCCGCCTTCCTGAACGCGCTGGTGAGCAAGAGCCGCGACGCGGAGGTGTGTCTGGAGGCGCTGCGCAAGAAGAAGGGGCCGAAGGTGCCCGAGGCGATCGCGCGCGTGCTGGCGGAGCGCAACGTGACGGGCGCGGGCGTGTGGGCGCAGATCAACAAGCTGGTGGCGGCGAAGTTCCACTACACGTGCAAGATCTGGGCCGAGGGCGTGGGCGCGGCGTTCGCGCCGGCAGAGTGCGACCGCGTGATGCTGCTGCGGCGCGTGTGCATCCTGATGGGCGTGCAGCTGGCGGCGAAGAAGTACGCGATGGACGAGGCGTGCCCGCTGCAGCCGAGCGACGTGCGCGGGTTCGCGCCGCGCGTGAAGTACACGCACACGTCGCTGCTGGACGACTCGCTGATCCAGCTGTTCCAGCATTGCTCGCTGCTGCTGTCGCAGGGCCATCTGAACATGGCGTTCGCGTGCTGCCGGCAGATCGTGATCACGGCGGTGTCGGCGTGCCACATGCTGCACCCGATCGCCATCCGCGCGCTGACGACCATGGCCTCCATCCTCTTCTCGCTGAAGGACTTCGCGGGCGCCGTGAAGTACAACCGCCTGGCGCTGCGCTGCACGGAGCGCGCGTACGGCGTGGACAGCATCGAGAGTGCCATCTGCCACAGCCAGCTGTCGGACTCGCTGGGCCGCGCGGGCGGGCTGCACGAGTCGATCCTGCACTACAAGCTGAGTCTGGACATCTACCTGATGGCGTGCTCGGACCACAGCGAGGAGATCGGCGAGGTGTACGCCAACCTGGGCCTGCTCTACAAGCAGCTGGTCTTCACGGACAAGGCCGTGGCGTGTCTGCGCATCGCGCTGGGCAAGCTGCAGAAGTCCCACCCGCTGTACCTGCGCGTGGTGCGCGAGCTGACGCAGTGCTGCGAGTAGGCGTGTGTGAGGTGTGTGAGGCGTAGGCTGAACAAGGACTGGGCGGATGCCGTGAAGTACGAGCAGATGTACCTGGAGTTCGTGAAGGAGTCCTCGCTGGAGGCGAAGGAGCTGATGGAGACGGAGAGCAGCAACCGTCTGAAGGAGTACAACAAGAACTTGATGATGAAGATGTCGATGAGAAGTATTCTGGGTTAAATGGTGTTTCTTTCGCGGCTTTGTTCTCCCAATGTTTCCGTGCTGGGTTTTGGGCAAACACAATGAGGCGTTTCCGCTCATCCCTCATGCGCCCAATGAAAGAGGGGGCAGCTGACGGCAGGTGAAGGATTCTTCGTCTCTGCATTTCATTATTTATTATGTCTTGTGATATTGGTGTCTATGGTCTGAGCGTGATGGGCAGCAACCTCGCCCTGAACATTGCTTCAAAGGGATTCAATGTGGCCGTGTCCAACCGGTCTCCCGAGAGAGTTTTTATGCATCTCTCTCTCTCACGGGTAGGTGGAGATTTGCATAAAGCGCGCTGAGGAGGAAAAGCTCAGCGACAAGGTGTACGGCGCTCGTACTGTAACCACTCTGCTTTGTATTCATAGCATAGCCCAAGGAGTTCTGCGAGTCGCTGATCCGTCCTCGCAAGATCATTCTTCTCGTGAAGGCGGGCGCTCCCGTGGACAAAACGATCGAGAGTCTGCTCCCGTACATGGACGTCGCTTCTCCTTCTCCTTATAACGCCTAGGCGGGCGACATTATCGTGGACGGCGGCAACGAGTGGTTCGAGGAGTCGATCCGTCGCACCAAGTACCTGGAGGAGAACGGCTTCAACTTCGTATCCATGGGCGTGTCGGGCGGCGAGATCGGCGCGCGCCACGGCCCGTCGCTGATGCCGAGCGGACGGAAGGAGGCGTACGACGCGCTGGAGGGCATCCTGACGAAGATTGCAGCGCAGGTGGACGACGAGGCGTGCGTGACGTACATCGGCGGTGCGGGGTCTGGCAACTACGTGAAGATGGTGCACAACGGCATCGAGTACGGGGACATGGAGCTGATCATCGAGGTGTACCACATGCTGAAGAGCGCGGGCTTCTCGAACGAGGAGATGAGCGGCATCTTCCGCGAGTGGAACGAGGGCGAGCTGGGCTCGTACCTGGTGGAGATCACGAGTCTGATCCTGGCGAAGCGCGACGAGGACGTGGCGGGTCTGCCGCCGCAGGAGGGCTTCCTGGTGGACAAGATTTTGGACGTGGCGGGCTCGAAGGGCACGGGCATGATGACGGTGAAGGAGGCGGCGGAGCGCGGCGTGGCGGCGCCCACCATCGCCGCGGCGCTATTCGAGCGGTACCTGTCGGACGCGAAGGACCTGCGCATGCGCGCGGCGTGGCTGATGCCCGGGCCGGCGTTCGACTGGAGCGGCGTGGACAGAAAGCAGCTGGTGGCGGACCTGCGCGACGCGCTGTTCTGCTCGAAGCTGGTGGCGTACGCGCAGGGGCTGCAGCTGATCCAGACGGCGTCGCAGCAGTTCAAGTGGGGCATCGACCTGGGCGAGTGCGCGCGCATCTGGAAGGGCGGCTGCATCATCCGCGCGAAGATCCTGGACCGCATCAAGCAGGCCTTTGCCAAGGACGACCTGCCGCACCTGCTGCTCGACCCCGGCTTCGCGCAGGAGCTGGCGACGCGGCAGACGGCGTGGCGGCGCGTGGTGGGTCTGGCGGTGGCCAGCGGCGTGTCCATTCCGGCGCTCACCTCCAGTCTGGAGTACTTCGACTCCTTCCGGTCGCAGCGCCTGCCCATGAACCTGCTGCAGGCGCAGCGCGACTTCTTCGGCTCGCACACCTTCGAGCGCGTGGACCAGCCGCGCGGAAAGGCCTTCCACTGCAAGTGGACCAGCGAGCATGCGTAGTTGTATCATAGTTGGGTGTTTGTTGGGAGTACTTCCTTGTGGATTGTACATAAGTGGGGAATCGTCATTCATTGAGTAGTGGTTTGCAGATTGAACTAGCGCTCAATCTTCCTTTTGGTTTGAGGGCGCGTGGGAGAATGGAGTGCTATTGCGAAGAGTCGTCATCGTCGAGTGAAGGGAATGTGGACAAGGAGGGAATTGGCAATCAAGTGGAGGAGGACGTGGAGACGTTTGTTTTTCACGTGGGAGATGTCGCAGTTGTGGGCGTTGATGGTGGCTTCTATACACTTGATGAATTGCAACATCCAGATGGGAAGGGTATTCTGACAAAGCCGAATGGCGTATTCATCGAGACGGAGTGGAGGAATGGAATCATCTATGGGAGATTCATTGCGGTGAGCGTTCGGGAGAAGAGGATGATTGGCGTGTACACCATCAGCAACAACGTTGTCGAGAGTGCCTATCCCATTTCCAACACACAGCGCAACCAAATGATTCAGAGTGGTTGTTTTACCTGGAAAGGCGACGTATTGGACGGAAAACCGTGCGGCTGGGGAAAGCTGCTTAGCAGGAAGAGCAAGGTGATATATGAAGGCTTTATGATCGATCAGTCAACGGTGTGCTATGGACGAATCAACCGCTACGACAAGGAGCTGGACTACGAGGGAACGATCTGTGCGTCGGCAGCCCATGGAGTGGGAAAGCTCATCGCCCCCTCCGGCGAGATTGTGTACGAGGGAGGCTTTTTCCGGGGCTCGACGCAATACGCGCGCTCCACCGCCTTCCCCGAGAAGACGCCGGAGCTGGAGGGCATGCACACCCTCCTGGAGGAATTGTCCATCGGGGACGACAGTTGCACCGACGTGGCGCAGTTCACACTCTCTGGCTTCGCCCTGTTGCGTTCCGTCGAGATTGGCGAGAACTGTTTCCAGCGTCGGCATTCCAATCTCAACTACCGTTGCGACTCCATGCACGCCTTCTTCGTCAACCTGCAGTCGCTGGAGTCGCTCGTGATCGGCAAGGACTGCTTCTGTGAATTCTCGGTCTGCGAGCTGCGCGGGCTGCCCGTGCTCCGGACGCTCTCTATCGGCGAAAACACGGACACTTTTGGCTGTTTCATCAACTGTTTTGAATTCGTGTTGGAGGGTGGAAGATTCCGTCGTGGCGTTAGGAATAGACATGCCGGCACTGGAGGAGTTGTTTCTGGGCACGAACTGTTTCATGCGACTCAATACCGTGATGCTGAAGGGTATTCCCTTTTTTCGGCCCTTTTTCCGTAGACTTGCCCGCACTGGTCCAGATGCACCTGAGCGACCAGTGTCTCATCGGCAGCACGGAAAAGGCGTGCATCAAATCCAGCGTCCAACCCTACGATTACAGCAATTGCGTGGTGTTGGAGAGTTTCATCGTCGTTTCCTTTTCACATCATAGACCTCCCACAGTTACACTATCTGGATGCCACGGGCGTTACATTCCGCAACTTCGGGCACGTGGTGGTAAAGAATTGCGGTCCGCGGCGAATTGAGAACCTGTGCCTGAAGGCATCGGCGTTTTCGGAGGTGATTGAGAGCACGATTGAGAGTGAAGGTGCATGGCGGATTTGAAGCATAGATGCGGAGTGCTTCGAGAAGTGGATGGGTCATCACGGAGCAATTGTCCCCTATTCCACGTCCGTGAAGGCCCTTCTGTTGAATACGTTGGAAGTGGTGATTTTCGGGGAGAAAAGTTGCAACGAAACGACGTTGACCACTCTCAGACTCGTGGACGCACCGCTTCTCCGCGTCGTGCGGATTGGCGGCAACTCCTTCTGCTACGCGGGCAGTTTCGTCGTGAAGAAACTGCCCGTGTTGGAGGCGGTGGTGGTGGGCGAGTGGTGTTTCGCCAAGCGAGGCAACGGCACGTCGCTGACGATCCAGGACTGCCCGGCGCTGACGGAGGTGTGTGTGGGCAGCCACGCGATGGAGGAGTGGAAGAAGTGCGCGATCGAGGCGTGTCCGAGCCTGGCGACGCTGACGGTGGAGGGCAGCTGCTTTCAGAAGGCGTCGGCGCTGCGTCTGGAGGGTTTGGGGTGTGTGGGGTGTGGAGCGTAGGCTTCTCGAAGTTGGTGAGCGTTCGCATTGGCGACGAGTCGTTCACGAACGTGAAGAGGGTGGTCGTTTCACGTGGGCGGAGGACGAGGTGTGAAGCGTAGAGTTGCCATCGTTGCACTATCTGGTGGTGGGCAAGGGCGCGTTGAACGGGGATGAGGAGAATGTGGAGGAGAAGAAGGGAAAGGCGTGCTATGCGAATGAGTTGGTGCTGGAGGACTGTCCGGAAGTGCGGATGCTGATGTGTGTGGGTTGCATGAACGCCATTGGGAGGGTGAGCATTCAGAGTGGGCGAGGGAGCGAGGATTGAGGCGCAGATGTGAAGTACCGGAAGTGCTTTGTGATCCACGAGTCGCTGGAGTATGTGGCGCAACTGGACACGGAGCCTTCTTCCGAGTGGCGGAGTGTGGTTTCACTACGACAGGGCGTCAAGAAGAGGCAGTGTGAGAGGAATACGTGGTGAGACTCTTTCTTCAACAAACACTCCATCCACAATTCACCACACCACCGCTTGTAACTACACTTTAGGCATACACTCTTCTCTCACTTCGGAACGGGATTTGCGTGGATGGAAGATAGCTCGATTTCTGGACCCGCAATTCCCTCCTTCCGTCCATACTCATCGTTAGGAGTAGCTGGTTGGTCACAGCGTGCCACCACATTGGACCCAACAAGGGCTGGATGATTTGGGTTGTGTTGAGCGGCGATTCGGAATCAGGCGTGAATGAGGTGATGTGGTTGGTCACGAGAATGGCGAGCATGTGATGCGAGGCTAAGGAGGTCAAAGCGCGGATGGCAGCGGACAGCTTCACCGATCGCTCGATCATGTCTGTGAACTGTCGAAACGGATAGGCGATGGAGTCGATGACGATCAGACGGATCTATGCATTCAGGTCAGCGAATATGGAAACGTTGGGATGAGAGGAGAGGAAGAGAGGGAGAGAATCCAGCAATTGAAGAAACAGTTCAAGAGAGGGAACCTTCCATACGAATACATTACCTAGGCTTGCGTACTGATTCTTCGTCCTCTTCAAAAGTTCGTCTTGACGAAGAGCGCTGAATGTGTTTTCCGTATCGATAATACTATCCAGTGAGAGGATTTGGCAAGCCCCACATGGCCTGATTTTGAACATAGGCTGTGTTTTGGAGCTGCACCGTGGCACACATCATCATGCCAAACTGCGTCTTTCCCGTGGATCCTCTTCCCGACAGTTCCGTGATGGTTCCCTCCTTCAGTCCTCCATGCAACGCCGTGTTAATCGATGAGGAGAAGGAGGGAATGTCTCTCCAGTAGCATTGCACCGCTTTGAGCTGCTGCAGGGCATCGGATAGTTTCTCCTCATGCTTTGTCTTCTCGATATAGTAGGCAGAGATCTCATTCTTCTCCTCCGTTGAAAGAAACGATACTGAGTTTATTAATGGGTAGAGCGCACTGAGTTCTGCAGAGTTCGTAATTCCATTTGATTGGAGAGTTTCTAGTGGGAGGAATCCATGACAAGGAGCATCCTACTTATCGTTTCCGCTTTGAATGGAAATGTGACAACGGGTCGATCCCTATTCATCGCAATTTGTGAGAGGAGGGTGGCCACAGAAAACTGGCAGATTTATGGAAGTCTGTGTAGAAAAGGAGGATCACGATGTGGTTACTTCATTGTTGTATTGATGAATAGCGTTGCGACGAGAGATGGATTTATCTTCTCTTGGATTCATCGAAGATGAGCATTATACGAAAGAAGTGAATGGTGTGCTTGCTGAGATTACTACCTTTCGGGGAGAGCATTGTGATGAGGTTCGGGTGAGAGAGGTGAAGAGTGGGCGAGTTTCGCTATATCGCAAGGGGATTCTTCAAAGAGCAGAAGTGCGTAATGATGGAATAAATGGAAGTGAATGCACTGAATATAAACGTGGAAAGGTGTGCTTCTATCGACATTTGCCTCCTTTGAGGAATACGGGAGACGTCCGTTGCATCCAGAATTGTAAGAATGGATTGCAATTAGTGGTTGAAGGAAAGGGGGTGATTTACAGAGGTGGCTTTGATAACAGAGAATCCATGAAGAGAGAAGGGAGGGGAATGGAATTTGATAAAGAGAGTGGACGGGTATTGCGATGTGGAGTGTGGGAGAAGGATGCGCTGATCCGGATTGAGAAGGAGTTTGAGAGTGAAGATGTGATGATCGAGTATGACATCACGAGGGGCTGCAACCGGAGTGCATTGGATTGCTATCCCGTGTATGAAGGGGGCTATGTGTTTGACGAAGAACGATGTGAGTGTGTGAGAGATGGAGAGGGTTGTGAGATTGATGCGAGCACGGGTGTGGCGGTGCGAGAAGGGAGGTGGGAGAGAGGCGAATTGGTTGACAGTGTGGATCTGGTTAACGGATGGTATGTGAACACAGATAATATAAACCCGTTCGCTTGGGGGCTGTCAAAGCATGACGAGTGTGAGTCGGCGAATGGTGTGGAGACAACAACGGAACTCCTGGTTCCATCGAATTGCAGAAATGACCCTTTGGAGACCCGGTTTGACGTGAGGGAATGGAAGAACCTGAATCGGATTGCGATCGGTGACGACTGCTTTGGGTTTGTGGAGGAAGTGAAGGTGATTGGAGCGGAGGAATTGAAGAGTATGGTGATTGGGAAGAGGAGTTTCACCAAATGGAAGAATGGCTTCGGCAACAACCCGAGTCGTCACTTCTGCCTTCAAGACTGCCCTTCTTTAATGGAATTGAAGATGGGCAACTATTCCTTCTCTGATTACTCGCGCTTTCGAGTCGAGAATCTGACTTCTCTGGAGGTGCTTGAAGTGGGTGATTGGAACAACAAGAGCTGGTGCTTCTACTGGGCGGATTTGGAACTGAGGAGTGTGTTTGCTTCGCCGCTCTGAGGACTAGACTTGTCAAAGTTGAAATCCATAACACTCGGCGGACATGCCTTTGATGGCTGTGAGCGTGCCGTGTTTGAGAGTCCGTTCAAAGAAGGAGAATGAAGAATAGACTTGCCTGAACTGACTTCCATTGAATTGGGTATGGACGCCCTTCGCTTTGATTACGCCAACGAGGACACCACGCTCGTTTTGCGAAGTACTCTATTTCTCTACACCTTACACACAGATTTGCCAAAACTCCGCTCCATTTCAACAGTGGATGCGAAGAGCAAGTCATTCCGCAACCCTCGTCGTATCCGTCTCATCAGTCCCTTTTCCGAACCCACTTCCCCTGTAGACATTCCGAGCCTCACGACGGTGACTCTTTCCAAGGAGATTGCATTCTTCTTCAAGGAGGATGTAATCATAAGTGGTACCCCTTTTCTTCATTCTTCACGAATAGACGGTGGCGCTCTTGAACCATTCTTCTCTTCCTGTGTTTGTTGACAATCATTCTTTCACTTTGGACTTTGATAGTGCGATTCCAATGGTGCAGTTCTTCTATCATCTGAATGGGACCAAAGTGGGAGAATCCCAGTCTCCGTTGGTGAGCGAAGTCAAGTTCACCATTTCGGTATCCCTTCTACTCTATATCGTAACACTATAGGAGAGAGAGCACATTCCACAGTCGGAGCTCGTTTTGTTCTGTAATGGACGACTTCTGAATGAGGAGGATTCGATCCCGAATCTCTGCGATGTGCAAGTGAGTATGCGACTGCTCGGAGGAAAGGGAGGGTAATGGAAGCCGCTGCCTTGCTTACGCGTAGTTTCGGCGCCATGCTGAAGAAGAAGGCCAAAGTCTCGAACCCGAATGCAACACTCGACTTCAGTGCCTGCAGAGATTTGAACGGAAGACGGTTTTCTTTCTGCCCATCGAGTTACCGCTAGAATGCTTGTGGTGAATGCGACGGTTGCGATTCAGAAGTGGAAGGAGCGCCTAGACAAATTGGAGGAGCTGAAGGCAACCAATCCCGATGCAACGCTGTTATCTCTTTTCTCTAACTTCATTCGTAGGGCCGATGTTCCCATGGAAGCACCGAAGGCAGGCATCTACGGCTGGTACTGCGAGGTCCCCAAATGGTGAGTGTGTGCCGTGCATGATTCACATCCAGGGCGGAGGGCGTGAAGCGTTCTCGCACAAAGTACCTCCACGAGCAGAAGAAGCAGAAGATGTGCATGCGCTGGTGGAAGGCGCACGAGAGCGGTAATGGTGATGCTTCCCCTCTCTCTTGATTCCAAGTTCCGCCGGACGCCGACAAGCACTACGGCTGTCCGCGCCGCGACATGTGCGACTTCGCGCACGGCCTGGACGAGCTGACGGGCGAGGGTCGCGAGGAGTTTCTGCGCGAGCTGGCGAAGCAGAAGAAGGAGAAGGAGCAGGAGGCGTGCTTGGAAGTGGAGATGTGTGAAGCGTAGCATTGAGAGCTACGTGAACTACCAGAGTATGGCGGACGACGCGGTGAGCGCGATCGACGCCGGGATGAAGCTGAAGAAGACGAAGACGAAGGCGAAGCGTGACTTGACGCCCTTGTCATTTGACGAGTTTGACACGATGCCGGCGAAGAAGGCGAAGAAAGTGAGCACGGAGGCGATTCCCTTCTCCAAGCGTCTGTCGCTGCTGAGTGGCAGCGCAACGATTCAAGACGACGGCATCGTGTATGCCACGTCGGAATTCCCCACGGTGCGTCTGGGCAACATTGCCGTGGTGTGCGGGAGCTACTATTTTGAGGTGCATATTGTCAGTGAGGGCCTGGTTCAGTTGGGCTGGTGCGGGAAGAACAACGAGTGCGACGAGGCGCAGGAGAATGGAGTGGGCGACGATCCAAATAGTTGGGGCTTTGGTGGGCAATCACGATTCATCTGATGATTAGACACGGCGCGAGGGAAGAAGTGGAATGGAGACGAGAGCGAGGAGTACGGTGCGGTGTGCCAGCCGGGAGACGTGGTGGGCTGTCTGCTGGACGCGGATCGCCGGACCGTGAGCTACTCCATAAATGGGAAGGATTTTGGCGTTGCCTTTTCGTAACAGCAGCAAAAGCAAGTAAGGCATAGGAATGTGAACGCACTGGGAGGCGTGTTCCCTGCACTGAGTTTGGAGAAGGGCGAGTCGGTATTGGTGAATGTGGGCCAGTTCCAGTTCGAGTACCCTCCGAGCAGCGGCGTGAAGTCGGTGTGGGAGTTTGTGAAGAAGGTGGCGGTGTAAAATGGCGTGTTTGTTACAAAGAGAGGCAGGGGTGGTTCACGCGATAAATGAAGATTTGGACCGAGCCGACGTAATGAAAGAGCGCGGCGATCACGATACACACGTGGAAAAGCTGATGCGAAGAAAACTAGAATGAAGGGGGAGAACGAAACGAACAGCGTAATCGTATAGTCCGGGAGAGTACTTCTCGGGGAATCGGCTTCCGTAGAGGACAGCACCGAAGATGTAGGTTCCTCCCATTCCCATCATATACCAGAAGATCACGGAGAAGAGGGGGTTGGAGAAGCCCTCCAGCAGGTAGAGGCGGGGGAAGAAGAAGAACGCGTAGCATGCGACGATCGTGAAGAGAGTGGCTCGCAGGGCGCGATACTTGGGCTGCCTACGATGAAGGGAGAGAAAGGAGGTCACCGGAAGGTGGGTGTGGCCAACACACTCACATTCACGACGTTGATGAGGATCACCATGGCGAGGTGGAACCGGAGATACTCGGGATAGTCGTAGAAGCTGTAGTAGATGACGGGGACATAGGAGCCGGAGATGAGGATGCAAATGCCGTAGTAGTCGAGCGTCTGCAGAATGGCGCGCGTCTTTCGGGTGGTGCTCAAGAAGTTATGAAACACGGTGCTTCCTAGCAGACAGCGAATGGCGCAAAGAGTGAAGACCGTGATGGGCCAACGCGGCACAGCGCCATCCCCTCCACTTTTCAGGGATTGGATCTCCCCCTTGACCATCGCGTCCACTCCCACCACTTTACTCGTCACCGACTCGGCGGTTGTGAAGTGATCGACCGGAATGGCGTACGTCAAATACAGAAGGAAGAAAAACAGAATGGTACCGATCAGGTGAGTCCAGACGTTCATCGTTTCGTTGTGAGAATGGAAAAGACTACGATTCATGCGTACGAAGGAAACCGACCTCTTGATGGACTCCCAGAAGGTGAGCGGAGTGCGGTAGCCACGGAGAATGTAGTCATTGTCCCTCAGCCATGACAGGTCACCCGTGAGGACATCCTTGTACACATCCATCGAGTGCAAATTCTTCATATCCTCGTTCTCTGCAAAATCCGGCTTTTGCTTCTCGCTCATTCTCTCTGTTTGCCGAGAAGATAACAAGGGTCCGAAAACGACAAATGGCGCTTAACTAATAGGGTCATACAGATGGGAATCCCACTCTTTAAGAAAAGCACGAATAGAAATGTGACCAACAAAGCACGTTAAGCAAAATGATCCAGACACGGAGTATTCACTCTGTCAATGTAGAACTCATAGCAGCCGATGAAATGGAATAGCGCAGCAAGCACGATGCACACGTGGAAGAGCTGATGAGAAGCGAACTAAAAATAAAGCACATCGACGAGGACCCACAACATAATCAAACGCACCAGGCCAGAAGCGTTCCGGAATGCGGGAGACGTAGAACATGGCGCCGAGGAGGTAGGTCACACCCATCGCAATGAGATACCAAAAGCAGTTCTTGTAAAAGGGGTTGGTGAATCCCTCCAGCGTGTAGAGGTGCGCCATGGCGATCACGACGTAACTGGCCACCACGATGTAGGCAGCAGCGCGAACGGGCCTGGTTTCCGGTGCGCGGTACTTGGGCGTCGCCATCACGCTCAGATTGAGGATGTTCAGAATGGCGATGATGGTGAGGTGCATCTTCCGATAGGTCGGATAGCAGTAAAAGCTGTAGTAGATGATGGGGATGTAGGACCCGGTGACGAGGATCGTGACTCCGCAGTAGTCCAGGGTCTGGACGATGTTCTCCACGATGAAGCTCACACAGTAGAAATTGTGATAGATTGCGCTTCCGCGAAGACAGCGGTACGCGCACATCAGGAACAGAAGAATGGGCCACCGCGGAATAGCCGCTTTCGACATGTGGATCGTTGATTCCACCTCGTCCTTCAGGATATCCATAACGCTCGTCGTGGAGTTTGCAACGGCGTGATCGCCGAAGAACTGCGTGTGCGGAATGGCGTAAAGCAGGAACATGATGAAAATGAAGAGCAGCGCACCGATAATGTGCGTCCACACGTTCATTGTCTCGTTGTGACTGCGGAACAGGCTACAGGTCAGTCTCATTGCGAAAAACGAGCCTCTTGAGCGCTTCCTTGAAGGACAGCTGTGTGCGGTAGCCTCGAATCAGACAGTCGTTATCCTTCAGCCACCACAACTCCCCTTCCAGGTCTTCCTTGTACACATCGAAACCGTGCGGTACCTTGTATTGCACTATTGCGTCTTGCGTCGACTTTGCGTCCGTTTCCATCCTTCGAACCCTCCGTTAACCGTATTTGTGCGGAATGACAAGTCACGGCGAGAATCGCGGGGATGTTGTACGGACGGATGGAAGTGGACTTCAAGCAGGGTGTGGAAAGAAACACAAACTAATGAGCTAGACATACCTTATCGAGGCGATCCACGAAGATCTGATAGCATCCGACATAGTGGAACAGAGCGGCGATGACGATGCACACATGGAACAGCTGGTGCGAGGCAAACTAGAAGTGAGGCAAAGAAGGAGCAACGTACAACGTAATCGAAATGACCCGGCCAGAACTTCTCTGGGAAGCGCGTTCCGTAGAGCACCGCACCGAGAATGTAGGTGCCGCCCATGCCGATCATGTACCAGAAGAGGACGGTGAACAGGGGATTCTTGAGACCATCCAGAATAAGGAGGTGGATGATGGCGATCACGGCGTAGCAGGCCACGATAGTGAAGGAGCGGGCGCGCACGGAGCGGTAGGCCGGAGAGCGGAACTTGGGCGTGGCCATTACGCACACATTCAGCACATTCAGCACGACCACGATGATGAGGTGCATCTTCATGTAGGTGGGGTAGCAGTAGAAGCTGTAGTAGATGACTGGGACATACGAGCCGGAGATGAGGATGCAGATGCCGCAGTAGTCGAGCGTTTGGAGGACGTTGTTGGCCGTGAAGCTGAGGCAGTAGTACTGGTGGAAAATGAAACTCGCACTCATGCACCAAATAGCACAGGCAATGAAAACCATGAGTGGCCAGTGCGCGACTTGCTCCTGGTGCGTTTCGTCCTTCGTCATTGTTATAAAGTTCACAAAATAGGTCGCCATCGTCTTCCACACGTTCGTTCCCTTTCGGGAGGCGATGTAGTTGTAGAGCGAGGAAAAGTCCTCCGCCGCATTCACATTGTGCGACAGTCTCTCTATGCAGGCTGCCTTGCTTTGAGCTTCATCAAAGAGCGTGGACGAAAAGTCGGGAGAGGGGCTGCACTGCACAACAGCGTTCACTTTCGCGACCTCCTGCCGCATGGTGTCCATGTTTTCGATGGGAATGGCGTAGGTGAGATAAATCAGGAAGATGAACAGCAGCGCTCCAAGAAAATGCGTCCACACGTTCATCGTTTCATTCGTACTGCGGAACATGCTACCCCTCAGCGATATCCACGAAGACTACCTTTTGAAGGCTTCCACGAAGGACAATTTGGTTCGGTATCCGCGATACAAATAATCGTTATCTAGGAGCCACTCGTACGTTCCGTCCAGATCCTCCTTGTACATATCCACTCCGTGCGGAAGCTTCTGCTGTTCAATTTTGATCACGTCAGTAGCTGGACTATCACTCATCCTTTCTTTGAAGGTTTTAATGGGTTTTGCAAAATGATAGATGAGAATCGGCCCGATTTTTGGCATCGAAGAACTGGATGCAGTGACGAATCTGTACGGGCATTCTGCTTTCCACTGTACGGACATGCGAGAAAGGAGGGAATCGGTTTGATTACGCCTTTTCCGGAGAAGCAACAAATGATTGCAGAAATCGGCTGCCCTTTTGGCACTCCCCTCTCTCAGCTAAATCTTGGAAACGAATGCCTTCGGTCTCGATTTGCCTTGCCTATAATGCGTAGTGGGAACGCATCTACGGAGATCTCACGGCGGTAGAGTCTTCCATCAACGTATCCGTGTTTTTGGAGTGCTTGAGGGATAGGACGATATCCAGAAGTACAATAACCTAATCAGAGATGTGGAGAGTGATGCCACAAATGATGGTGGGAATAGAAGAGGCGCTGTCATTGTAGCTCAACTCGCAGCCATGAAGGAAACGGAACAGCGCATTGAGTCGTCCCTGCGAAAAGTAGTTTCTGAGTTATATTGTGAGGGTAGTATATGGTGGTGTTGATGGAAATGGAGTCCTTTGTACACAAAGAGGGATCAGACGGCAAGAAGAGCATTCTGATGGTAAGCGCTTTCCTTTCCCTTTGAGATAGCGTTTTCGTGAAGTGTACAGGGAATTGTCCGCGTCATTTAACCGTTCTCGGGTTTGTGAAGTATGCCGGATGAATGGGTAGGAAGCGGCTTCCATCAAATCGACGCGAGCGCAGCTCTTCTCGAACATTCGCACGGACACGCAGGACGATGATTCGGAAACGCAGCTGCTGCTGAAGGAGATGACTGCCACCAAGAACTCCCTTCGGATGGCCGACAATTACCTGGAGTCGCATTCCTCCCCTTTCCTAACCCGCAGAAGCGCGCTTCAATCACACGAAATGCTGCGGTCGCAACGAGGAAGACTCCAGCGCAGCGGCGGCGTGCTGGAGGGTTTGACCCAGCGCTTCCCTGCCATCCAGCAACTCACACGGAACGTCCATTTCCGGAGGAACCGAGATAAGTTTGGATTCCTTGTTGTTTCTCATCGTAGTATCATCGTTGCAGTTGTCATCGCGTTGTGCATCTGTTTTTGCCTTTGGTATGCGTCTCGCTAATGTTTGCGGAATTGCGGTTGCTTGTTTGTTGGGTCATTCTTTTTCAGGTAGAAGTTTGTATTCTTGGAAATGTACAGTGGATCAAGTCTCGGTCCCTCTGTACGCTGTTGCGTGGCGCAGTATCACAGTTAGATGGGTGGTTACGGAATGGGTTACGCGCCTCCGCCTCCAGCCTATGGAACTCCATATCCTCCTGTAAGTGTGATGCTGTATAATATAACTTGGATTGGACGCTTCTTTACGTAATGATGAATGGGACTCACATTCTCTAGAGCACTGGGTACGTCATGGGTCCGGCCCGTCCTCCCGCACCATCGCCGTATCCCACTCCGGGATATATCACACCGCCGCCTCCAACGCCAGCGATGCGTTCTGGCATGCCGGCTCCTCCCGCAGCGGGTGTGATTGGCCCTGGAGGTGGCATGGCTGCACCATCCGCCTATTCGACAAGGCCTTCCATGATAACGTCGACACCGACCTACACAACCTCCGCACCCGCTGGAACTGTACCCACGGTGCCATCCACAATGGGTTACAGCCCGTATGCGGGAAGTGGAGTCTCCGTCAGTCTTCCGACACCTACGGGCTATTCATCCATTCGGCCCGGAGTGATATACAGCGGCGGCAGCGTGTCCACAGTACCGGCAACTGCACCCACCATGCCATCTGCACCCATTACAACCACGATGCCGTCCGTGCCGTCGATGGCCGGCGCCTACATCAGCACGGGTCCCTCCGTGTATCCGTCTACAATTTCTGCACCAGCGCCCTACCCCGCGGTGCCTCTCACGCCCACGCCGGCAGAGTCGATGGCGCGAGCCGCGATGACGAGCCGCAGCGCAACAGGCGCGCCCGCTCCGACGTCGAGTCGCCGCAAGGCGGAGAAGAAGGAGTTCTACGAGGTGGAGTTCGAGAATGGCCGTACGACAATTCCCTCCCTTTGAGCGTAGTGGTGAAACGCCTGGCGGAGAACGAGATCCTGGAGCCGGTGCTGGAGGTGTACAAGACGGACTACTTCCCCGGCGTGCCGACGCTGGCGGTTGTGAGCAACCGACGCCTGCTGCTGATCACGGAGGACCGACGCGGCGGCGTGTACTGGCCGCTGAAGACGACGCAGATGACGCGGTGCGAGGAGGGCGGGCTGATGCGCAACGGGAAGTTCTTCTTCAAGTCGATGGTGGCGGACTCGAAGGAGCACGTGCTGGAGTTCAAGGATCGCAAGTCGGCCAGCCTGCTGGCGACGCTGTTCGAGGCAAACCGCGCCTACGGCGAGTACAGCTTCGTGGCGATCAAGAACCGAAGCAACGTGGTGGCAGTCTTCAGCGAAGAGTGCGATCGCGTGACGCGCTTCAGCCACGCGCTGAGCGCCTGCAGCAGCAACCCCGAGGCGATGTTCGCCTTCCTGCTGTCGATGGACTCAGTGCTGCCGCTGGTAAAACGGCAGCTGCGCGCGGCGGCCAACGAGTGGGCGAAGTCGAACATGGGCACGACCTCGGTGGAGGACTTCGAGGTGCTGGACGTGATCCAGCAGGACAGCGACGAGGCGGCGTACTATGGGCAGCTGGCCTCGCAGATCGCGTCGTTTTTGGTGAAGGGAAGCTACATGAAGAAGTACAGTGGAGCGATTCCGCTGCTGGACGCGTATTACTTCTATGGCAAGGCGACGGCGAGCGATCTGAAGTCGCCGGGTGGAGGAGAGAGGCGCGCGTGAGGGTTAGAGGAGTTTTTGAAGGCATGCGAGCTGCTGACGAAGGAGAAGATGGCGAGCCATCACTGCTACCTGGGCTGGATCAAGGGGAAGCAGATGATCTGCGCGGAGTCGCTGAGCGAGGAGAAGGGCGAGGAGAAGATCATGGCGATCGTCGAGAAGAACGGCGGATGCGTGTCGCGGAATGCGCTGATTCGGCAGATGGCACTGCCGATTGGCGTGTGCGACGATTTGATTGGGGTGAGGGAGGGGAGAGGAAGTGAGGTGTAGAAGGCGGAGAAGAAGGGAATGATCGTCCGCGATAACGACAATCGCGACGTCTTCTACTACAAAAACATGTTCACCGCGGTGAAGACGCGCGTTATTACGGATTCCGTGTGATCTGTTTGCAACAAACACGCCATTCCTCCTTCTTCGTGTCCACCGCGGGCTCCTTCAAAACAACGTGCGCAATCATTCCGAGCGTCACGCCCATGCAGATGCCAATGGCGACGAGGATGGCGCAGAGAATCAGGGGCTGCGTGTTCATCTGGTGCTGAATCATCTCTCCCAGATTCTAGCATTAAATGTCATTGAAACAGCAACTTCAAGGAACAGGATGAGGGCACTCGGAGCCTTGGGAATCGACTTCTTCTCTCCATATTTGTATCTGTGTTTTAATAGCTACCTTGGATTCTACGTCTCCGATATGAACTCCTGCAGCGCGTCCAGCTGATTCGGGCCTTCATACTTCACGTACTTGTTCTACGAGGAATGGCACTTTATAAACGCATACACCGACAATGTAAATCAGCGTGGGGTAGTTTGTAACGCCGAAACGCTGGGTCAGTTCATTGTTCTCCATAGCATTCACCTATTCTTAACAGGGAGTCGAGGTGGCACCTCTCCGAAGTTCACCTTCCCCTCATTCTTATTTGTAAGGTCGATCCAGATGGGAGCCAGCTTCTTGCTCTGGGTGCACCACTATCGTAAATAATAATGTATACGATTACGTTTGTATAGAATTTGATGAACCAATTTCCTCTCTTTCCCGAAAGAAGCGTCTCCTTGTAGAAGTTCTCGTCTGTCAGCTGTATGGACTCTACAATGTGATGTCAATGAAGATCGCCTCACTGCAGACGCAAAGGGCACATAGCAGCAGGGACATCACCAATCGCCTATTTCTCATTTAATACAGTTACAGAAAACATGGCACGCATGATAGAAAGACACTTGAAGAGAAACTGTAGTGAATTGTGAATGGGCTGCTTTTCCCAGCAAACAAACTGATTTCTGCATGTACAATGATAGAATAAGTCAAGCATGGTGTAACAAGGATTGGGGCTGTTTTACTCATTCCATCCTGATCGAGAGGGAAAACAGCATCACCGATTGAACCTCATTACAGTCATGCCTTCTGGAAGTCGTATTCGCCCTAATCCCCTCCACCTCTTTCCGGAAGTCCTGCTCTATTTCACATGGATTCCTCACATACCCATCAATCCCTGAAATAGAAAAGGCACACCCCTCTCCCCCAAAAGAGGCGTTTCATTGAAAGAAAACTCCCTTTCCACTTTCATCCTTCTGGGGTGTCGAGTAGAGGCGGATGGATACGTATAAGAGACAGCCGTATTGCTCTGTATGTATGGCTCCAGAAGGGGACACGAAGCATATCGTTTCCTGCGAGTCTTGCTTGATGGTTCCCTTTTTTCGTAAGAATGACGTATAGTCGGTGTGCACAGAATGTTGTCGCTATAGCACGCCGATTCCCCTGATGGGGAAGTGCAAGAGGGTGCGGGTTTGTTTGAATTGTATCCTGTGCTACTCGAACTGTGACGAAAAATACACAAAGAATTATATCGGATCGAAATCGGCGTGCCACAGGGTGATTCCCTCATACGCCCGATTTGCTCAGTCGAGATGCTGTGGAGACCTATACGTATTATGTGCATGTCGAATCCTCATTGAAATAGAATCACTCGCTTCAGCCTGGGGAAATCGCGAACCAGATGCAAAAGACGCATGACAGTGTGGGAAATTACTACGTAACTCCCTTGTGGGTGCCGGACGGCATGAAGGCCGGCTGCAAAGCGTGTGGCTGCCGATTTTCGCTGTTCAAGCGGCGACATCACTGCCGTTTGTGCGGATCGATCTTTTGCGGTGAATGCTCTTCTGAGTGGGTGGTAGGCTGCTTTAACGCGCGTTTCACGGCTAGGATTTGAGCGAGTACGGCTACTCCATGAGGAAACAGAAAGCACAGCGAGTGTGTCATGACTGCGCGTTGCGCCTGAAGAGGGATCGGGAGATGCCGTTGTCTCTTCCCTCTCTGCCCTTTTCCGTCCTTGTTACCCTATCGTCCTACCTCCCCATCTCCTCTACACTCTCGCTGAGTCGCACCAGCAAGTCGCTTCACCGCATCATGACATCGCGCGATTTCGACAACACCTTCTGGCACTACTGCCACGACAGCACTCTTCCCTCGCGCCCCTCCCTCGCCGAGTACATTTCCGCCAACGAGCAGTCCTCCTCCAAACACAGCGAAGCCAACGAAGACAGTTTCCAACTCAGCGTACAGATATCTCGTGCGCACGAGGACACCGAGGTGGGCGCCCTGTACTGCACCGACGGCTGTCGCTGGCGCCTGGCGTTCATCGAAACGGTTGTGGTCCCTCGCAACCTGGCGTGCGCCTTATCCTTCCTAAGTTACCCACTCGTAGGCATCAAAGTGGGTGTGAAGGGTAGATTGCGCTGCGCGTGGCGGCGCTGCGTCAGCTGCAGAATGACTCGGTGAAGAAGAGCCTGCTGGTGCTGGAATTGTTGGAGAAGAAGGAGATGATGGTGCTGCTGGTCAAGTGTTTGCAGTTCAGCGACAACGAGATCAAGCGTTCCGTGGTCGTGTCGCTCGTATGTCATCTCTAGAAGGCTGTGGCACCCGAAATCCAACAGCTACTGCAGCTGGCGGCGGGCTGTCTGCTGAACACCACGCACTCCTCGCTGCGCATCTGCGACGTGCTGCGCGCCAGCGAGGGTATCACCTCCATCATCTCGCTTCTCCAAAACCAGTTTCTCAACGAACGCATCGGCGACGCCCGCACGCTCCGCGCCACCTCCTTCGCCGACCGCTCCACCAGCAGCGCTTCGATCTCTCCCTTCTCGCCCACACACCCCAGCAGCACTTCTCTCTCTCCCTTCTCGCCCACACACCCCAGCAGCACTTCTCTCTCTCCCTTCTCGCCCACACACCCCAGCAGCACTTCTCTCTCTCCCTTCTCGCCCACACACCCCAGCTCGCTCTCCACTTCCCTCGCGCGCACCTCCGCCTCGCCCAACCCGCTGTCGCTGTCCTCGCAGCGGCTCGCGGACTCGGGCGTGCGGAAAGTGGTGCTCTACCTGACGGGCGTACTGATGAACATAAGCCGGCTGGACGCGGCGAGCTGCGTGGAGATCGGGCAGCTGGGAGGCGTGGAGGTGCTGGTGCAAATGATCGGCGTGTCCCGCGAGAAGCAAATCGTGTACTGTTTGGAGTGTTTGCGCGCCTGCTGCAAGCAGGACGCGTCCTGCAAGGTGGGGGTTTGGAGCAGGCCTGACCCGATAGGCAAGAATGGGGACATGTGGAGGCATCATCCGCCTAATCAACTGTCTCTTGTCGTCGAGCAGCCGGGTGGTTCTCTCGGCCGTCAGCTTGGTGTCCGTGGCGCTGAGCAACCACCCCGCCAACACCCACCTGTTCTGCCTCGCCAACGGGCTGGACGCGCTGATGCAGATCGAGGAGAACTGGGCGAAGAAGTGCGCCTGCGCCGCTGCGAAGGTGCTCAGCAACCTGCTGTGCAGTGAGTGTGGGGTGTGGGTGTGAGTCGCAGACGCATCGGTCGTGGGCGAGTTCCTGCACCAGCGCGGGCTGTCGCGAATGAACCAGCTGCTGCGCGCGCACCACGACGAGCTGAGCGGGCTGGTGCTGGGCCACCTGCTGAACTGTCTGATGTACACGCGGCAGCCCATCTTCCTGCAGGCGCCGCTGCTGGGCGCGACGCTGGACCGCCTGCGCGAGTTCCTGTTCTTTGCGAAGGCGTACAACGTGCCGCCTGTGACTGATTCGAGTGATAAACTGAGCGATAAGCTGAGTGATAAAGTGTTTGACAAGTCGTTTGACAAGTCGTTTGACAAGTCGTTTGATAGGTTGCCAGAACGGTTCTCTGGAGAGAGCTTGAGGGAACGAAGAGAAAGCGGGCAGTTCTCACCGCCGCTGCGCGGAAGTCTGAGCGACGACGGTCACAGCAGCGAGGACATGTCACTGTCGCGCTGCAACTCGGAGATGGAGGAGGTGTCGCCACAGCTGCTGCAGCATCTCGCCCTGTTCCTGGGCTACGGCGCGGGAATCATCCGGCACTTGGTGGTGAATGGTGAGTATGGAAGAAGTGTGTGAGACGCAGAGGAGAACTGCCAGCTGTGCGTGGACTTCGACGTGCAGAGCGTGCTGGAGGAGATGAAGGAGTGCTGCGACGCACAAGGACGGCTGTTCATCGAGCAGGCGCTGCAGATGATCCGAGTGAAGCTGGAGACGGGAGTGTGTGTTCAGAGAAGGCCGAAGGAGCTCCCCTGAGAATCGTGATTCATATGTGTTTGTGGAAACACATCAAAAGAATAAAGCAACTAATCGGTCTTCTCCTTGACCTCCTCGTCGTCCAGCTTCACCAGCGTCATTCCGTTGATGTAGTGGAGGATCGCGTGGTCGGCCACCACGACGAACAGGAAGTAGAGAGGGTAGAGAAAATCCTCCCGCGTCAGAAGCATCACGCCCGCGCACCACTCGCCAACTACGCGTGAAGAAAGCAACGGACATGCACAGGAAGAAGAGAACATCAACATAAAGGGAAGAGAGAGCAATGCGGAATACACCATCAACAGCACGTACCGCGCACTACCGCTCACTCCCACACTCCACACTCACTTCTGCGTATGGGTGAACACCACACAGAACACCAGAGTGGTGAACGCCGCCACCACCAGCACCACCAGCAGCGGGTGCGTGGCGAGACACAAGAGCGACAACACGACGGTCGTCGCGCCGCACATCGAGAAGGCCTGTTTCTTGTACTCCTCCTCCATGCACACCTCGTAGGTGATCAGCATGTTGTTGTAGCACAGGCGGTACAGACACCAGCTCGAGTACCCTGCCCGTCACCACTCACCATCACACCCACCAATCACATACACCACGAACACCGCAAAGCCATCCGCCATCTCGCCGCGCTCCTCCGACACGCCCACCATGCCAGACAACACGGTGTAACCGCCCTGGAACAGCAGACTCATGCCCAGGTACAACAATCCCGCCTTCTTCGGCAGAACGAAACTGCCCTATGGATCATCATGAACCACTGAACGCACAGTGCCGAGCAGCACGAGAACGAGAGACACAATCAGAAGCAGCGAGGGAAGGTACAGGTCCAGCTTGCGGACATAGCGATAACCGCGGTTATTCGACGTCAGCGGCACGTACACGTTGTCGTTACGCTGGATGCGTTCTTCGGCTGCCGCTGCGACCTCGATGGCATTCTGAAGGGACGACATGCACTTCCGCCACACCGTGTGACGACCTTGGAGAGTGCGCTCCGACAGGGCGGCGTGACGCGTGACCGCCTTGAGAGTCACCGCGGGAATCTGATGTCTAGGATGAAACTCCTGATGAAACTCCCACTGAAGAGCAATGGCGTGGACGGAGAGCGAGCGACGCACCGCGTGAGCAGCAACACTCTTGAGGTAGGCAAGGAAAGTGTTGGTGCTAGTGGTGAGTGGAGGAAGTGATGTAAACGCAGGCAATTCCGCGATCTGCAGCTTGTCGGTAAGAATGGCGACCAGGTCCAGATTGGCACCTCTGCCGTTGAGACCCATCGAATCCATCTCAAATCCAGTGAAGGTGGACGAGAGAGGAATGGTAATGCCGGGGAATTGAAGATGGATGTCGAAGAGCGGCATGGCGATCTGGTGGAGAAGGTGCTCCATGTTCAGCTTGTTCACGATTCCGTTCTGCGTGGCACCGTACTTGTTGATATGGAGAGCAATCACCACATCGTGGTTGACACGGGCAGAGGACTGCATGCTCTTCACGATACTGAGCAGCAGCACGAGAGGCGACGGCATGGAGTAGGCACAGTCACTGTCGTACCCGTCAGCCTTCGTATTCACCGTCGCATTCAGGTTCAGCTCCGTGGAGAGGATGATGGAGGTCTGTAAAATGAGATGAATGAAAAGAAGCGACAGGAGTGACGGAACGGTTGGAAGGATGCCACACGCCGTACAGAAGAGACGGAGCGTTGTCCAGGTTCGTCATGTGGTTGTTCAGGGGGAACTCCTTGTCGGCAGAGAAGGACTCGAAGCTCAATCCCGTTTTTCGGAAAAGAGACTCGATCGCAGCGACCTTTCCGTCGATATCGTCGGAGTCAATCTGACAAAGCTCGTTCTGAAGGCCTTCCGCGTATTCCAACTACTTGTCAATCCAATGCGAGAGGGAAACAGAATTCTCGTCGAAAATACTCTGCAGCCCCATCGGCAGGTTCTTGTCCTGAACCTCGGCGAGAGGAACCGGCTTGAATCCCGCAGACACGGAAACGAAGGGGTTTGCGAGGAGCCAGCACAGGGCAACCAGGAAACAAGCAACGCTATGGATGAAAGCGGCGGGATGCATCGCACGATGTGTAAATGATGGGTTTTCTGTTCTTATTCAACACAGCTTCCATAGCAGTCGCAATTCTACGTGGAGGAAAAGAAAGAATGGTCCTCTTTTCGAGATTCACAAAGAATCGAGGGAATCTTCTCTCCATGAAACGCTCAACGCAGCCAATTCGCCGTTTTGATTGATTCTGAGCAGAACGGCATTGAATCGATGGAAGACTGTGATTGCACTTTTCCTATTCTAATCTGCAGTTTTGAAGCAGCTCTGCGAGGACATCCAGTCCATTGCGAGACAGTGTGGAAAGAACATGACCGATCACTACGGCCGTGCGCTGTGCTAGCGCTGAGTGAGCCGTAGACGTGAGAGTGGAGAAGACGAAGGTCAATTTCCAGGATCTCGTCACCAAGGTGGATACGACGAACCAGAATATGATTCTGGAGTAAGAAGTGGTTACTGAAATTAATTGGCTTAGGTATATGAAGGAGAAGTATCCCGAGCATGTGCTGCTGGGAGAGGAGGATGTCGAGTGGGGAAAAGATAGAGAGGTGCTCCATCGTTCGTTTCGTAATGGCTAGGCGGTGGCGAACGTGATTGACAAGGAGTGGGTGTGGATCGTGGATCCCCTCGACGGAACCACGAACTACGTGTACGCCCTCCCTCTTAGCGTGGTGTCCATCTGCGTGGCGCACAAGGTGTGGATTGTCATATTCCGTTCACTGCGCAGGGCATTCCCACCGTGGGCGTGATCTTCGACCCCTACCGCAACGAGATGTTCACCGCGATCAAGGGCCATGGCGCATTCATGAACAACGAGCCCATCCACGTCCGCAGCGACCCCACGCTGCACGAGAGTCTCCTGGGCTACGCCACCAACTACGTGGAGCCCGTCCGCAAGGCCATGATGCGCGGCGTGGGCGCCGTCGGCGAGTACGCCCTCAAGTCCGTTTTTTCTCCCGTTTTCACTCGCAGCATCCGCAACATCGGCGCCGCCGCGCTGAACCTGGCGTGGGTGGCCGCGGGCCGTCTGACGGGCTACTGGGAGCTGGGTCTGCACCCGGTAGGCGCGGCGGAAACGGCTGAGGCGTAGTGGGACGTGTCGGCAGGATGCCTGCTGGTGCAGGAGGCGGGCGGTCGCGCGGGCAGCACGCGCGGCGAGGAGTACGACCTGTACGTGCTGGACACGCTGGCGACGAACGGCCACATCCACGACGAGATACTGCGCATCCTGAAGAGCGTGAACGCGGACCGCATCGAGGGACAGTAACCATCGCGCGGGCTGTTTGTTGCAGGAAACACGGCAGAACCAGATTACAATGAATCCACCCAGCAGTAAAAGGACGAGTGCCACGAGCCACAACGGGCGGGGCGCGGGCTCCACTGGCACGCGTTCTCCCTGCCGCTCGAACAGCGAGGGTGTGGGGAACAGCGCCTCGAAGAACAGCCTCTTCTCCCTCTCCACGCGCAGCGTCGCGTTCACGTTCTCGTCCTTCACCGCGATGAACTTCGTCTGTCGCCGCCGCGCGTTGTTCAGCCCGCTCACCGCCTCCGCCTCCGTCGCCATCTCCACGTACGTCGTCACCGCCAGGTCCTTCTCCTCCGTGAAGCGCACGCTGAACGGGAAGCGGCTCTGCACGCCGCCCACCGCCTCCGCGCACGCCTTGTACCGCGCGAAGGTCACCCGCGGGCGACGCCGCGTGACGCGCGTGTACTGGTACTGCGGCGACGAGAACTCCTCCGTCGACTCCTCCTCCGGCACCAGACAGTCCAGCAGCGCGCGTGTGTTGCTACGCCTCAGGCCCGCTCACCTCGCCCACTCCTCGTTCACGTTGTCGCTGTGCAGGATCGCCGCCAGCGTTCGCACCTCGTTCTCGCTCAGGATTCCGTCGTGGTCCGTGTCGATGAACTTCGCCCACAACCCGTCGTAGTAGGCTTCGCTGCGCCGCCGCTCCTCCTTCTGCACGAACCAGTAGTACGTGAAGGCGAAGTGCAAGTCGGACTCGTGCGTGAACCGGTGCGCCACCGTACGCTGCACCGGCTCCGCCAGCTCCTGCTCGATGGCCGCCAGAACGGAGCGGTTCAGAAAGTGCGGGATTTCCGCAGGAACCCTGCGGTTCGCATTGCCGTAGTGCTCGCGGAAGAAGAAGTTGGTGGAAAGAAGTGTGGCGGTGGACACATCCGACAGACGGCGTGATGTGGTGTTGAAGAAGGCACGTAGCTGTTCCAACGTGGTGATGTTGAAGTACGCGCGCAGGAGCCGCTGTGTGCTGGGCGCGGCGAAGTCCACGCTCTCCGGATGGCGCTCGAGCAGCGAGAAGAAGGTGGGCTTGTCCACGAGGGCCTCTTGCGTGGCTTGCAGCGTCGCGGCACCCTGCTGGCAGATGCGCGACAGACGCGACAGCAGCGTCGCGGCACCCTGCTGGCAGATGCGCGACAGACGCGACAGCAGCGCCGCTCGCGGCAGGTGGATGCGCAGCTGCGACGCCGCAGGGCGGTCTGCCAGCTCGATATCGTAACGCAGTTCCTTTACACCCGCCGCCTCCACCTTCAGCGCCTCGCCCTCCGGTCGGGTCAGGTTCGCCATGCGCTGCGCGTAGTACGGGTTCGACGCGAACAGGGTGGTGTTGACGGTACAGCGAACGTCGCGCCATACCGGCCTCGCGAAGAAATGACGCGTGTCATTCTTCGCCTGGCCCGTCGCGAGCTGCTCGAAGGGCGTGAAGTACTCCGCGTCCTCGCTCTCCAGCAGCCGCCACCCCAGCGAGCCCATGTCCTCGAAAAGGGGGGATGCCACCACGAACGGAATGGTGCGCGTGACCGTTTCGTTGGTCAGGATGAAACCCCTCGTCGCCGCCAGCTCCGTGAACCCCTCGAAGCAGAGGCGTCGGTAGTGCTTGTTCAGCGGCAATCGTCGCACCGCCTCCTCCACCGCCTCCTTCGTACCCACGCGCAGCGTCGTCAGCACTGTCTCTGTTGCTGTTGTGCTTGTGAGTTGCTGCAGGGTACCCTCGTAGGCGTCGGGCGGCGCGGGAGGAAGCGAGCCGGGAAGACAGCCGCCCTCCAGCGTGCAGCGCGCCGTGGCGTCGGGCGCACGGAAGAAGAGGGCGGATGTGTCTGGCGACAGGAGCAGCACCGCCTCCTGCGCCTGTAGGGCGGCGTCCCAGAGCGCGCAGACCTCGGCGTCCTCCGCGTGGCACAGCACGGCTTGGTCGGAGAGCGCGGCGCTGTCGGGAGTGTAGCGGAACTGAGCGAGCTGCGCGTAGGGCGAGAGGGCGCTGAGATCGGCGCGAATCACCTGCAGGAAGAAAGAGGCCTCCTCGTCTCCCTTCTAGCCCTCATTCCTCACTTCATTCTCCACCTTGCCACGCACGATGCAGTTTACCGCGAAGGTCTGCCCGGGCTGTCGCGCCTCGACGGTCCACACGAGGATCAGCTCCTTGAAGAAGCCGTAGTACACCGACGAGTACACGTTCTCTGCCGTCAGCGCCACTCGTCGCCCTTACCGTCGTTCACGATCTCGATGGAGGCCACCTCGTAGCCCAGTCGGCTCAGGTCCTTCAGACTCAGCGCCACGAAGCTGCCGTGTGCGTCCACCGTCACCCGTGCCAGGCACACCGTTGTGTGCGTGGTGTCAGTGTCACCCTTACCACCATTGTCATCACCATCACCATCACTATCATCACCACCATTGTCATCACCATCATTACCACCATCACCATCACCATCACCATTGCCAACCGACACATCCGGGAAAGTACTGTGAAGGAAGTGGTGAACGGGATGATCGGGCGTGGCAGCCACACACACGAAGCGAACGAACTGAGCGTCGAAGCCCTGACCCTCCTCCGTCATGCAGTCGTGTGCATCAAATCCGCACTCCTCCACGTTGCACTTCCGGTCGCAGGAGCCGTCGCCGATCCAGAGGAAGGGGCAGCCTTCGCTGCAACGCTCCTTACTGGCGGATGAAGACTTGGTGGTGGGGGTGATGCGTGCCTGCAGCTGTTCCGCCGGGTGGTTCTGGCAGTCGCCGAAATCGTACTGGCAGAACCGGGTGTTGCACTGAGCGTCGCAGGTGCCGTCGCCGAGCTGGGAGTAGGAACCTGCGCATGAGAAGGGATGATTGCGATTACAGCCGGGACTGCAGTCCGGAATGTCCCAAGAGTAGTACAGGATGTGGCCGCTCTCCAGCGAGTAAAAGTCGTAGGGGAAGACGAGCCTGCCCAGGAACATGTTGTCCCTGAAGTAGATGAAGGACTCGGACAGCCCCGGAATGTGGTGCAGGTTGAGCTCGATCGCTGCCAGCGAAAAGGTGGGCAAGAGAGAAGTATCCCTGAAAATCTGGTCATGGCGGACGATCTCGATCTTGGGATGCTCCGCATCCAACCAGGATGGGACCTGGCCATCGGTTACGATAAACACCTTGTGGATCCAAGGCGCATTCTTCTCCAGGGAACGCAGAGAGTACCTGAGATCGTCACTGTCCCTCGTGCCGTTGGTGGGCAGCTGCTCCTCCACGTCCTCGCTTTCCAGAGAGCGGTAGGACTCCATCTCCCGAATCCATCGCGGATCGCTCCGGTTCTGCCAAACGTACACAGCGTCAATCACAGGGTAACAGAGCCGGTCGCTGAAGGAACGATGGCCGATGTTATTCCGGTAGGTTTCAGAACAGTAGTCCGTGCTCGTGTACGCACTGTGCCGCGAGTACAGGTGAAGGGCGATGGCCATTCCCGAAAGCACGCAGGAGAGTGTAACCAACAAGACAAAACCGCTACACATCAGAAACAGAGGGAGAAGGACAACAATATGTAACAAGAAAAGCGCTTCGAAACGGCAGTCAGCAGAGCACGCTGGAAGCGCTTCCAGAGACTCGTTTCCTCTGCATTGCCGCTTCCGTCTGTGCTCATTGTTCTCACGCGGTTACCCAGTCAATTCGTATGTTTCCGAGCCAAACGAGCTGAGAAATTGGGGGGTTTTCGGTCATTCCTCAACACCAATACAAAATCCGCTTCTTGTTTGCGTGAAAGGAGTCGTCTACCCTTTCTCCTCGATTCTCCCACTCATCGCCGAAGGACAACGATAGGATAGGATGAATCGCTCGTCTTCTGTTCAATTTGGTGTGGTGGTTATAATGATTTAGCACAGCAATAGTGTGCATTCATCATTAAATGAGTCTTGTAAGTGTGGAAGAGGCGCTTCTTCGCTCACCGTGTCGTAGATTTGTTCACCAGTCATTCTCCCGTACTCGACACGGAGTATTCGTACTACGAACCGAACGAGATCTACTGTTTTCAGGTGCTCGCCTCGCGCTGAAGTGAAAACTAGGATTATCAGAATACCGACTTTCGTGTTCAGCCTTTTTTAAACGAGTACTGCTGTGACCCGTTTTTCACCCGTAGTGTAACCAATAATCAGTACCAACACGGTTTCCGTATGGGCGACCGTTTGCAGTTGCCGCCTGGCACGGCGCACTGCCCTTCCAATTGGCCTTCAAGTCGTGGCTGTATTCCACGCTGACGTCGTAGATTCTTGCTATCCTCCCCAGAACAGGGGGGTTTCTGTAGCAAGAAGAGGCCAACATGTTGCGTCCAGTTTCGTGCCACACCCATCTCCTTACCATCAACAGGAGTTCTACAGTCGAGATTTCCCGTCCGAGCGACCTCTGTACGGGGATTATCCCAGTATGCCACAAGATCGTTCGTATCTCCCCGATTCCCGTTACATGACCCCCCGAGATTACCGAGATGCCTTCTACTCTCGTCCGGCCCCGGCCCCTTCCTATTATTCCCTATCTCACCCTCCTCATTACAACCCACACACCCAAGAATCCTTCCAAGAGTCCTATCCAAGGTCCTATCAGGGATCGTATCAAGGATCGTATCAAGAAGCATATCAAGAACCCTACCAAGAACCCTACTGTCCGTATCCTCCCGTGCCGCCTCCGGCGCCGCGCAGTACTCCACCGCCACGCGCCCAGCCCATCTCCAAGGGAATGCCCGTGTTCAACCACGTCAAGCAAAAGGTGGACGCGGTCGTGCGAAAGAAAGCCACCAACATGAAGAAGGCGCGCGCAGATTTCGAGTGGCTGAGTCGCCAGTACGCCATGTGCGACCTGGTGTGGTTGGAGTGGAGTCGGCTGGAGTTGGAGCAGGGTAACATCGTCCTCTGTCGCGAGGTGATTCTGCGCGGGCTGGAGCGGCTGCCCAACGACGAGGCGCTGCTGGAGAAGCGCGTGAAGGTGGAGGAGCGTCTGCGCAACGTGGAGGGTGTGGTGGCGTGCGCGGAGACCTTTCTTGCCATGAGCACCAAACGGTGCATCAAGAATATCATGGAGGCCACGCTCGCCACGGCCAAGCTGGGCTGCGGGTACCAGGCGTCGGCGCTGTTCGCAGCGCTGCTGCACCACCGGCTGTTCACGCAGGGCGGCGTGACGCTGGATTACGTTCGCTTCGTGTTCAAGACGGAGGACTACGAGCACGGGCTGGCGCTGCTGAAGGACAGTCTCGCGAAGCTGAGCAAGCACGGGCCCATCTGGTTCTTCACCTTCTCCGTGCTCGAGCAGAATCACACGGTGCTCTCGCGGCTGGACGACATCTCCAACCGCCCGTACAACCGCGAGCTGGAGGTGCACCTCACGCAGGCGCTGCTCTGCCTGCCCGACGACCTCAAGTGGAAGGTGTTCTACATCGCCGCGCAGGCGCAGCTGCGCTCCTTCACGCACACTTCGCCTGCGCACGCGCCGATGGAAGCGGTACCTGCTGGCCTACTGTGCGCACTACCCACGCGTCGTCACCGTCTGCTTCCACTATCTCCGCGAGTGCGTGCGTCTCTGTCCCAACGACTACAAGTGGAAGGTCTGGCTGCTCACGGGCCGCGTGCTCGCGCTGGCGGGTCGTCGTCGCAGCGCCATCCGAGTGGGTGTGGCGAGCAAGCGTCATTCCTAGTGCCTGGTGCGCAGCACGGAGATCGCGCCGCAGCGCAACATCCACGCCGTGTGCCTGGAGCTGGCGCGCATCCTGGACTTCATCGGCGACGTGGGTACGGCGGCGGTGGTGATCGAGCGCAACATGCTGCTGTTCCCCGACGAGTGGAAGCTCGTGCTCGAGCGCATCCAGCAGCTGCTGCGCGAGAACCGCTGCCTCGAGGCGCTCGACCTCAACCTCCGCGCGCTGCAGCACCACAGCGCGGCCGGCCGGCTGTGGTCCTCCGTCATCCAGCTGACGCACCAGTTCGTGCGGATGGATGGAGTGACGCGTAGGCTGTACGGGTCGTCCGCGGCGCTGCAGGTGTTCTACACGGCGCTGTTCTTCGTGGCGAAGAGCGGCGAGGTGTGGTGCGAGGGTGCGCGCATCTTCCTGAACCCGATCAGCAAGCACTTCAACCCGCTGAACGCGCAGCGCTGCCTGCACTTCGCCGTGTACTTCACGCCCCAGTACGGCGACAGTTTCATCGAGGTGGTTTCATCGACGGAGAGTGAGAAATAGGCGATTCGTCTGTCGATGATCACGAGTCGCGAGCTGCTGCTGTTCGGGCGCAGCAACAACCCCTGCTTCCTGTCTGCGATCATGAGTGCTCGCGACTATACAGCCATCGTGAACAAGTGCATTTACTCGGATCCGAATTACGGGTCCTGCTGGTTCCGCGCGAAACTGTTCCCTCTGGGAAGTGCTCAAGAAGTAGCTTTTAGAGCTATTAAGTTTACGGCACACGAGGTGGCAATCACCAGCAATGTGTACTACGACGCGATGCTGCAATTCGCGTACAAGTTGAAGCGAGAGGAGAGGAGGTTGGATGCTAGCGAGGTGGATATGAAGGACAAAGAGGGAGTGAGAGCCGCGGCCTTTTCCTACTCTTTCCAACCCTACCAAATGATGACCAGTCACAAGTCTCTCACGACGGGAAGGAAGCTGAAGATCTTGTTCGGAACGAGTCAGATCGAGGGTTAATCATGTATACCAATCGTATCAGAATACACGGTGTTTGTTCAAATTACTCTATTCCATGGCAGAACAAACCGCCTTTTCCGATGTCGCCGCTCCGGCCACCTCTTCTGGACGCCTCCTGAAGACGTCCGAGGGAAGGGAGCGCTCCTTGTCCGAAGAACGCATCCGCTTCCTCGAGGAGGAATATGACGTGTGGCTGCGTTGTACCCCTAACGTGTAGTACCTCTCTGGTGAGCTGGCCACCTGGCTGTCGGCGCTGGCTAAGAAGGAGGTTTCCAGCGACCTCGTGAACTCCCTCTGCGACGGAATCGTAGGTTCTGGCTGTTGGATTCAGCGTAGACCCTCTGCGATATCGTGAAGACCAACCTTCCCAGTATTCCTATTGCCGAGTACCACACGAATGCGGGTGCGTTCTGTGTGGCTATCTTGAGGAGTAGAGAAGGGATCTTTCCTGGGAAGAGACAACATCACCATCTTTGCCCACAGCTGTGAGAAGATGGGCATTCGCCCCGAGGACACACTCTCTCCTGCCATGTTCGACGGCAATCAGCGTAAGGAGATCGTAAACAGCCTGCTCCGTTTTGCCATCTACGGTTGCAAGGCCGGTCTGAAGGTGTTGACCGCCTTCCGCTCTGAGCGTATGCAGACCTGTAGGGGTATTTGTTTGGTGTGAAGTGTAGTCATTCAGTCAATGCCGGGTGTGACCGCCTCCGAGGTGGATACCGTGATGAAGGAGGCTGCTGAGGAGGAGGAGAGACTGAAGAAGGAGGCTGAAGAGGAAGAGAAGAGAAAGGCTGAGGAGGAGAGACTGAAGAAGGAGGCTGAGGAGGAAGAGAAGAAGGCGGAAGAAGAGGAAGAGAAGAAGAAGGCGGAAGAGGAGGAAGAGAAGAAGGCTGAGGAAGAGAAACAAAAGGAGGAGGAAAAGAAGAAGGCTGAGGAAGAGCAGAGAAAGAAGGAAGAGGAAGAGAGAAAGGAGAAGGAGAGAGAGGAGAGAAAGAAGGCGGAGGAAGAGAGACTGAAGAAGCTGGAGGAGGACAGAAAGAAGAAGGCGGAGGCGCTGAAGCAGAAGAAGGTGGTGGTGAGCAAGGAGGAGGAGGAGAGAAAGAAGAAGTCGGAGGAGCTGAGAAGAAAGATCCAGGCGGATCTGCAGCGTCTGGAGAGAGAGGAGGAGAGAAAGAGGAAGGAGAAGGAGGAGGCGAGAAAGAGACAGGAGAGAGAGGGAGTGGGAGAAGGAGGAGCAGGAGGAGCAGAGGAAGGAGAAGGAGAGAGAGGAGAAGAGGAAGAGGGAGGAGGAGGAGTGGAGACTCGCCGAGGAGGAGATGAGAAAGATGGAGGAGAAGAGAAAGGCGGAGGAGAAGAAGGAAGAGGAGAAGGAAAAGCCTGTCGAGAAGCCCGTGGAGAAGAAGGTGGAGAAGGTGGAGAAGAAGCCCACGCTGAGAAAGAGAAGAAAAGAGAAGAAGGTGACACCGAAGGAGCCGGTTGCTGCGCAGGAGACCGTCCAGCCTGTGGCGCCGAAGGAGGAGAAGAACCAAACCATGTACATGGTGGCCATCCTTCTTGCAGTCATCCTGTTCGTCGGAAGCTACGTGGGTTACAAAAAGCTTTTGAAGAACTGCACTGTTTGTTAACAAAGATGGACTAGGGAGAAAACAACACGGACACGTTCTTCCATGTTTCTTTCACAGTCTCCGAAAGAGACAGCTTGCGACGCGGTTGCTCTTCTATCCATCAGCGAAACTAGCAAGCCCCACCATTCTCTTCATTCGCGTCCATTTCGACATCTGCACTCACTGCTGGACGAGGAGTGCGGCTCTTTGAAACAGAATCCGATAGGATACACCCATCCACATCAATCGAGTGGCGACGGGACACAACTTGAATGCAACGGCATCCCTGGGGTGGTGGAGACTCGGATTCGTGTGGATCGACCGTCTCGAGCTCCTTCTCCGGAATGACCGTATCTTGGCTCATAGCGTGGTTATTCGATAGAATAATGCGAGAAATAATGAAACAGCTATAAACAATAGCAAACCGAAATGAAGAATGCACTGGACTGTAAGGTCCTCGTGACCGGGCTCCTATGCAGAGTATGAGATGAACAGAAAAGAGGCGAGAACTCTTCATCCCCATTCACTATTCCCTTCAATTCCTTCGAGTACGTTTCCTTCATTGCAAACGGAATGGAACGTAACGGAAATCGCGTCATTCAAGTGAACAACCAGCGTGGCTTTTGGATTCGGGAATGCCTCACCAAGGAGGCGTTATATAGTGGCTTTTTCCTATGTGGCCTGTACTGCATCGGCGCGCTATCCCGGAACCCCTATTTGTTCCACCGTTATTGGATGCCTTCCCTCGGACTTGGTTTCGGTGTGGGCACCGGCGTTCTCTACGCAGAGGCAGAGCAGAACCAGTTCCAGTTGAAGCGGAGGGAAACGCTTCATCCCACAGTGCAGTTGTAATTCTACGTTTAGGACTTTTGTTTGTGGCAACAAAGAAGCGAGCTGTTGGAAAAGAGGAAGTTCGCAGCAGCATCGACGTTCCTATCACACGCGATGTACGCGGCGATGCAATCCTGGCGACTAAAGCCCAGCGACATCAGCTAGCATAAAGTCAGAGAATAACAACTACGTTCGCGATGTTGTCCTCATCCTGGCGCGACAGTCCCGACGGCGCAGGCTGCGAACTATTCGTGATTCCACATGGATGAATTCACGTTCGAGGAACCTCCATTTCGGGAATGGCCATGATCGCGTCGATCAGAATGGATTTGTCTTTGCAGATAATCTACTTCCTCACCTCTTCCCAACAGTCGCACATCATACGCCCGCTGGTCCGTGTGCTCCAGCAGCAACATCACCTCCGTTACGTGGAAGGGCAAGTGACGGCACGCGACCAGCAAGTTGTGGAAGGACGGAGAGGACAGAACCTGCTTCACGTGAGCAACATCCTCACTCGTAGGCTTGGAAACAGTTGAAGACTCCGGAGTCTGTGGAGCTTCCTGAACGGTGGGTTTGGGTGCCGGGGCTGTATTCTGAGGTGCTACCGGCGCTGGTTCCGTGGAAATCGGATTCTGAGGCTTTTGTGCCAGAGTGGTTGGAGCAGCAGCAGGAGTTGACGGTTTCTACGCATTGGATGAAATAAAGACTACAACTTTGTACACAGCGACGATCTTGCTCTCCTCCACAATGTTGTACGTCGAAAGCGGTTCCTCTGCTTTCATCTGCTTTCCCCTGAAAATCTAGCCACTTATCACCAGCACTCAGTCATGCCATGTAAATAGCGCTCTCCTCGTGTCCAGTGCTCACAGACAGAGCATGCAGAATATCACGAACCTTCACTCACATGCATCCATCCGAATCCCACAGTCGTGCAAGTGGAGATGTCCACATCCACCTCTTCCTTCGTATTGATGAAGCGGATCTTCATGTTGGATTCAACAGGGACTGCGAAGAAAAGAATGGGAAGAGGCTGATTCGGTTGAAGGGTGTGTGAATGAGGTTGATTATAACACGCTGAATCTGTGAGGAGGATGGAATGAAGAGAGCGCCATGTTCAGACACTTCGTATTCTTCTTTTCCCCAAATTCACTTCTCTCTTCCTTTCATAGCGTGACAATCCAATTCTCCGTATGCAGTGCTCTCATACCCCTCATTTGCAGGAACCGCATGTTTCTTCACTTTTTGCGCTCTTCGAAGGAATGCGGCTCATTCTATACGCACCGTATTCTCGTTGTATGCGTCGTTTTCATTGTCAATCAGTAGAGCGCGTCATCCTTCTCCCTTCTCTTCCAGTGCCAATATACACATCTACGATTCGTTTCATGCATCAAAAATCGGTTCAAAACCAGTCTACCGGAGATGAATCCTATTCCGCTGCTCTGCTTCCAAATGTGAGTATCCACAAGTTCCAAAACGCGGT